>JASUUL010000038.1:0-223015 GCA_030449875.1 Aegle marmelos | reverse complement strand
CCTCGCCGAACGGCACGAGGTCGGCGTCGGTCACCAGGGCCGCGATCTCGATCAGCGCGTCGGAGCGCAGGTCGAGCCCGGTCATCTCGCAGTCGATCCAGACCAGGCGGCCGCCGCTCATTCGATGCTCCCTGTCACGCACCCGACCCTAACGTCGGGTCAGGACCCGGGCAGATTGCGCCGGTCGGACGAGGAACGGGGCCAGCAGGCCCGGCGTCGTCACCTCGACGAGCTCGACGCCGCGGTCGACGCGACGTCGGGCACCACGTACGCCCCGCGGCCCGCGGCCGTCACCGCGCGCACCGTCACCAGGCCCGTGCGTCGCTGCGTCAGGCCCTGCGAGAGCTCCCAGCCGATGACCCCGGCGCGGTCGACGACGACGGTGCGCCGCAGCCACGAGCCGTGGCGCGCGACGAGGTGGCGGTCGGGGAGGCGGTGGCCGAGCGCGCGCCAACGGTCGAACGCGAGCGCCGCGGCCGGCGGCGAGGACGACGACGGCCACGACCGAGCCGAGGACCCGGGCCACGGCGCGAGGGCGACGACCCCGGCGAGGACGACGGCGCCGGCGCGAGTCCCGCGGACCAGGCGGCGGGTCAGGGCGGCGCGGGGGTGCCGGTCGAGCGCGCCGGCCGTGGTGGACGCCGCGGGGGAGGCGATGGTGTCCGCGGCGATGCGGTGCGCCTCGGCGCGCGGGACGGCCGGGGCGAGCGCGCCGACGTGCTCGCCGTGCCCCGCCGACCGGGGCCGGGCAGGCCGGTCGTCAGCGCCAGGGGCGGCCCCGCGCCCGAGGCGCAGCACCAGCGGCTCGTCGATCTCGACGCCGCGGATGCGCCTGCCCTCGAGCGAGAGCGTGCGGCGCGTGAACAGGCCCCGGCGCAGCACCACACCGCCGTCCTCGGCGCGGGTGAGCCGGTAGCCCCACCAGCCCTCGGCGAACACCACCACCGCGCCGCCCACGGCCGTCAGCAGCAGCGCCGCCGCCCCGAGCCAGACGGGCGCCTGCCCCGCGTCGCGCACCACCCGGTCGGGTCGCCACCCGAACTCCTCGACGACCCGGAACAGCGCCACCCACACCGCGCCGACCACGGCGAGCGCGGAGAACGTCAACGGCGCGAAGCGCACCCACGCCCAGCGCAGGCGGGCGACCTCGGGCGGCTCGGGCGGCGCCGCGTCGCCGGGCACGACGGCGCCGCCGAGCAGGACCGTGCGCAGCCGTTCCGCCTCGTCGCGCCCGACGGCGTCGAGGGCGAGCTCGTGATCGTCGCCCGCCTCGCGCGACCCGGTGCCGATCCGGATGACCGCCAGCCCGAACACCCGGTGGACCGGAGACGCGGTGAGGTCGGCGGAGCGGATGCGGTCGCGCCGCACGCTGCGGTGGCGGCGGCGCAGCAGGCCGGTGCGCAGCTCGACGCGGTCGGCGGTCAGCCGGTAGGTGGTGGTGAACCAGCGCGAGGCGCCGAACACGAGGACGGCCACCGCGACGGCGACGCTGATCGACAGGCGCCAGCGGTCGTCGCCGGTGCCTCCGGTCACGAGCACGACCACGACCAGCGGGACGAGCTTCGCGAGGTCCACGACCGGGTGCACCGCGAGCACGCGGCGATCGAGCCGCAGCCACGGGACGTCGGGCCCGCCGGTCGTCACGTGGCGTCGCCGCCGGCCGCGTCGGTCGCCTTCGTCAGGCCGTCGGCGAGGTCCGCGGCCTGGTCGGCGTCGAGACCGTCGAGGCGCAGCGCGCCGCTGGCCGACGCCGTCGTGACGATCACGGTGGAGAGCCGGAACAGCCGCTGCAGGGGGCCCTGCTCGGTGTCGACGGTCTGGATCCGCGAGATCGGCGCCACGCGCCAGCGCAGGCGCAGCCAGCCGCGCAGCGAGTGCACCGCCTCGTCGGTGACCTCCCAGCGGTGCAGGCGGTAGCGGGCGCGGGGACGACGAGCACGTGGACGAGCCCGGCGACGGCCGTCACGCTCCCGGTGACGACCAGCGGCGACGCGGACGTCGGCGACGAGCACGGCGAGCGCGATCGCGCCCTGGACGGCGAGCGCGGCGAGCGTGCCGATCAGCGACGTCAGCGCCCACCAGGCGATCGCCCGGCGACACACCGGCGACGCCGGGCGCGCGGAGGCGTGCCTGCGGGCCCCCGCGTCTCGCCACCGCTCCAGGGTGTCATGCGCGGGTCGGACGAACGCCCTGAGCTGGGCGGCGCGCACGGCGTCGGTCTGGGCCTGGACGAGGTGGAAGCCCGCCTCGCGCAGCCAGCGCTGCTCGTGGCTGCCCGAGAGCATCGCGCTGCCGCCACGGGCGGCGACCAGGGCGCCGGCGGCGCGGAAGGTCAGCTCGGCGACGCGGCCGCGCAGCGCGACCCGCTCGTCGGCGTGGTCGGCGGCGTCGGGGGAGTGCTTCAGCGCGACGGCGCGCTCGCGCAACGGCGCCGCCTCGGCGGCGAGGGCGGCCGCCACGTCGACCGCCTCGGGGCGCTCGCGGTCACGGCCGATGCGGTCGGTCTCGGCGAGGAGGCGCTCGAGCAGGCCGAGGTTGGCGGGCTTGGTGTCGATGACGGTGCCGGCGTCGCGGGTGCGCCAGGTGGCCCCGTCGACGACCAGCAGCGACCTCGTCGGCGCCGATCGCCATGTCGTCGAGGTCGAGCGCCACGGTGCGCGTGCCGCCCATGACGGCGAGGGCCAGCGGGTCGCTCGCGACCAGCCCGGGGCGTGGCGTCGCCTCGATCAGCGCGAAGACCACGCGGTCGTCGTCGGTCTCGCCCGCGACGAGGACGAGGTCGACCAGTCCCCAGCCGGTGCACCAGTCGGAGTGCCCGGTGAACCGCCAGCCGCCGGCCGAGGCGTCGGGCGTCGCGCGCACCGGCGTGCCGGGACGGCGCAGGTGGGCGACGGCGATCCCGGCGAGCGCGTCGCCGCTCGCGAGCGCCCGTCGGTGGCGCACGGCGGCCGGTCCGCCGTCGGGGGCGGCGCTGAGCTTCTGCGCGGTGCGGTGCTGGGTCATGACGAACCACGTCGCGCCGTCGGCGCCGGCGAGCAGCTCCTCGACGGCGTGGGTGCGGTCGTCGCAGCCCAGCCCGCCGTCCTCGACGGGGGCGGCCACGGAGTACAGGCCGCGGTCGGCGAGCAGGCGCAGCGTGTCGCGGCGCACCCCCTGCGCCGGGTCGTCGGCCGCGAGGGCCCCGTCGAGCAGCTCGTCGGCGGTCTCCCGCGCGACGGCGACGGGGTCGGTCGTGGGCGGGGCGGCGGTGCTCATGCGCTCCGGGTACCCGCGGGCGGGGATCCGGGCGCGACGGTGACTTCGTGCCGGATCCCGAAGCCGGGGGAGTAGACGACGTCGGTGACGCCGGTGGTCCCGGTGTCGGCGCACACCTCGCCGCTCACGGTCCCGCCGGGTTGCAGCGTGCCGCTGGTGAGCGCCTGGTCCGCGACGAACGGGACGCCCGCGGTGGTCTCGACCCCCGACGACGTGCGGAACTTCCAGTCGAACGGGGCGACGCCTCGGTCGACGATGATGCCGAAGCCACCGACGAGCAGTACTGGGTGCCGATGAACTCCTGCGTGACGCCGTCGGTGTCGGTGACGTCGCCGAGCGACCTCTGCCGAAGGTCGCCGTGTCGGCGCCGGTGTCGTCGGTCGAGGCGGACCGGTGTTGAGCGCCGTCGCGGGCCGCTTGGCGATCGTGGCGCCGAGGACCAGCACGGCGAGCGCGCCGACGACCCAGGGCCAGGTCTTGCGCCTCGGCTTCTCCTGCGACGCCGGGCCGCCGGGCGTCGGGTCGCCGGGCGTCGGGTCGCCGGAACTCCGGAGTCCTCGGCGGGCGCCATCGAGGCGGGCAGCACCGAGGCGGGCGGCATCGGGGCGGGCGGCATCGGGTGGCCGTACCTCGGCGCGGGCGGCACGACGCGCATCGGCGTCACGACCGGGCCGGACGTCGCGAGCGACCGTCGTGGCGGGCGCGATGAAGGGCCCGCTCGGCACGGGGCCACCCCCGCTGTGGGGCGACCGCGGACCCTGCTGCGGCACCCACGGCGCGGGCGTCGGGGCCGCGTCCGGTGCGCGGTGGCGGCCGGGGGCGGGGCGGGTGTCCGGGATCGTCATGCCCGACCCATCGCCGCGCTGAGACCAGCATTACTTTTCGTGCCCGACATACGCTCGAACGGGTGAAGATCGGTACGCCGTGAGGCCGAGCGCTCCTCTCCGCACTCTTCGCCGACGATCAGCGGCCCGCCTCGACCGGGGCGACGACCGGCGTCACGGCGCGACCCGTCGACGCCGCGATCCGGCCATGCCCGCCGCGAGGACGACCATGCCGACCCCGGTGACGATGGCCGCGCCCGACCACGAGCGCGACGGCGAGCAGGACGACGCCCGCGACCACCGCGCCCGCCGTCCAGCGGGGATCGCACCGCGGCGGGCCAGGAGCACGGTCAGCAGCGCGAGCGCCGGGTAGGCCAGGTTCGGGGCGACGTCGTAGATCAGCGGGGCGAGCCCGGGCACGTCGGCGACGGCGTCGAGCAGCGCCGACAGCTCCCGCGGCGACGACGCGAGGGCGCCGAGCGCGAGGTCGACGACCATGCCCACCACGGTGAGCGCCGACGCCGCGATGACGACCCCGCAGGCGACGGCACCCGTGACGCCCGGCCGGACGCGGCGCGCAGGCCGGCGCCGACCAGGACGAAGCCGATCCCGCTCGCGAGCCACACCGCGTGCGCCGCCGTCCACCAGGCGCCCGGCACCCGGTCGCCGTCGATCACCCCCAGCAGCAGCCACCCGCCGAGGAAGCCGAGCGGCGCGACGACCAGGGCCCACCGCGTCGTGTCCGCGTCCGCATGCGCCGAGCGTGGCCCCCGCGAGACCCGTGCCCTCCGGGATCGCCCGGGGCGGCGCTCGGGGCACCCTGGTTCCGACCGGATGGCACCACCGGTCGACGGTGCCGACCGTGCCATCGGTCGGAAACCTGGGGCCGACCACGACGCCGGTGATCGAGTACGGATACGGACGTTGAGCGTCAGCGGCGGTACTCCGCTGACGTCTACGACGACGCGGCGCCCAGCTCCTTCTTGAGCACCTTGCCGGTGTTGTTGCGCGGGAGCTCGTCGAGGAACTCCACGTCGCGGGGCGACGCGAACCGGGCGAGGTGGTTCTTGACGTGGTCGCGCACGGCGTCCGCGTCGAGGGTCGCCCCGGACTCGAGGACGAGGTACGCCGCGAGGCGCTGGCCGTACTCCTCGTCGTCGACGCCGACGACGGCGGCCTCCTTGACGCCCTCCATGTCGCCGAGCAGGCCCTCGACCTCGCCGGCGTGGATGTTCTCCCCACCGGAGACGATCATGTCGTCGGCGCGGCCGGAGATGTAGAGCAGGCCCGCGCGGTCGAAGTGGCCGAGGTCGCCGGTGCCGATCATGCCGTCGACGACCTCGGTCTCGCCGCGCCCTCCGGTGTAGCCGGTGAACAGCATGTCGTTGCCGACGAAGATGCGACCGGTCTCGCCCGCGGAGAGTTCCTGGTCGTCGTCGCCGAGGATCTTGACCTCGGTGCCGGCCGGGGGCCGACCCGCAGTCCCGGGCTCCTGGCGCAGCTCCTCGGGCTTCGCGATCGAGGCCCACGAGACCTCGGTGGAGCCGTAGAGCATGTAGAGCTTGTCGCCGAAGGTGTCGAGGAACTCGGTGACCTTCGCCGGTGGCATCGCCGACCCGGTCGCGGTCACGGTGGCGAGCGCCGAGGTGTCGTAGCGCGCCAGCGTGTCGTCGTCGAGCTCGAGGATGCGCTGCAGCATCACCGGCACCGCGAACATCGCCGTGCAGCGGTGGATCGCGAGCTGGCGCAGCGCGTCCTCCGGGTCGAACTTGCGGCGCAGCACCAGCGTCGAGCCCATGAGCGAGCCGATCTGGAACGCCGCGAACCCCCATGTGTGGAACAGCGGCGCCGACACCAGCGCCGGCTCGCGGGCGGTCAGCGGGATGCGCGAGAGGATCGCGTTGACCGGGCCGATGCCGCTGGGCGAGGGACGCTCGGCGCCCTTGGGCGTCCCGGTGGTGCCCGAGGTGAGCACGATCGTCTTGCCGATCGGGGGCTTGCCGGGCAGCGCCTGCGAGCCGTCGCTGGCGATGAGGCCCTCGAGGGTGTCGTCGCCCCAGCGGCCGCCGTCCTCGACCCACGCCCAGACCCGGGCGACCGACGACGGGACCTCCTCGAGGCGGTCGGCGAGGTCGGTGTCGGCGACCACCGTGGTGATCTCCTGCTCCTCGGCCACGGCCTTCATCTGCGAGGCCGAGAGGCCGGTGTTGAGCAGCACGACGTCGGCGCCGAGCTTGCTCACCGCGACGATCGTCTCGATCGGGCCGCGGTGGTTGCGGCACAGCACGGCGACGCGCGAGCCCGGGCCGACGCCGCGGTCGGCCAGCGCCCGCGCGAGCCGGTCGGTGCGCTGGTGGAGCTCGCCGTAGGTGAGGGTGCCGCGGTCGTCGACGATCGCGAGGCGCTGCGGGTGGCGCCAGCGCCCCACGACGTAGGCCGTGGTGGGCGTGAAGCCGTAGCGGTAGAGCGCCTGCGGGAACATGGCCAGGCGGTGCGGCGGGATCGGCGCGACGACGCCGGCCCCGGCGAGCAGGCGCACCCCCGTGGCGAGCTCGGAGGGGGTACCGAACGGGGTCTTCACCAGTGCACTCCAGGGAGAAGTCGGGCCATGGCCTGTGCGCCGCGGGAGAGCGGACCCGTGTCCAGGGTCCGCTCGTCGCTCGGTTGATCACTACCCTCGCGAGCCGCCGCCGACTCGGGGAACACGCGATAGGCGATGTGCATGACAGCGTCGACCACGCGCGGGGCGATCGCCGAGACACCGCGCCGAGCGTGCCGAGCGCCGTGCCGATGTGCTTGGGGCGCTCGACGAGGGCCCGCAGCACCATCTCCCCGGCCTCCTCGGGCGAGGCGGTGGGGAAGGCGTCGTAGATCTTCGTCGGCGCGATCATCGGCGTCCGGACCAGCGGCATGTGGACCGTCGTGAACGTGACGCCGTCGCCGATCACCTCGGTCGCGACGATCCGCGCCCACGCGTCCAGCGCCGCCTTCGAGGCCACGTAGGCCGAGAAGCGCGGCGGGCCCGTCTGCACGCCGATCGAGGAGATGTCGACGACGTGGCCGAAGCGCCGCTCGAGCATGTGCGGCAGCAGCGCCATCGTCAGGCGGGCCGCGGCGAAGTAGTTGAGCGTCATCGTGCGCTCGAGGTCGTGGAAGCGGTCGAGCTCGAGGCGCACCCCGCGCCGGATCGAGCGGCCCGCGTTGTTGACCAGCATGTCGATGCCGGTGTCGGGCCCCGCGTGGTCGCCGAGCATCGTCTTGATCAGCGCGTCGACCGACTCGCCGTCGGTGAGGTCGCAGGAGTACACCCACGCCTGGCCGCCGTCGCGCTCGACCTCGGCCTTGACCTCCTCGAGCTGCTCGGTGCGTCGCGCGACCAGCAGCGGCACCCCGCCCGCCCCGGCGACCTGCAGCGCGGTCTCGCGCCCGATGCCCGACGACGCGCCGGTGATGACCACGCGCCGCCCGCGCAGCGGCGGCCCGGGGCGCGGGCGGCGGTGGCGGTTCGGGTCGAGGTGCGCGCGCCAGTACGTCACGAGCACGCCCGCGTAGTCGGCGAAGTCGGGCACGCGGACGTCGCCGAGGTGGCGGGCGGTGCGCTCGGCGTCGAACGTCGTGGGGAAGGTCAGGTGCGGCAGCACCTCGGGCGGGATGTCGAGCTCGGCGAGCGCGATGTCGCGGGTCGCCGCGAGCGGCGGCACCCGGTCGACCAGCCCGGCCGCCCGGCGCACGAGGCCGCCCGACCCGCCGAGGGGCACGGACGCGAGGCGGGGCGCGCCGAACCGGCCCGCGAGCGCGTTGTAGATCTCCGAGAGGGGCTGGGGACGCGGGTTGACCAGGTGGAACGCCCGGCCGTCGAGGCCCTCGGCGTGGGCGAGGCGGTCGAGGGCGTCGGCGACGAAGTCGACCGGGACGATGTTCGTGGCGCCCAGCTCGGGGGCGGGCGCCCGCAGGAAGCCCGGTAGCCGCCCGAGCGCGGCGATGGCCGTCATGAGGTAGTACGGCCCGTCGACCTTGTCCATCTCGCCGGTACGCGAGTCGCCGACCACGACGGCCGGGCGGTACACCCGCCACGGGACCGTGCACTCCTCGCGCACGATCCGCTCGGCCTCGAACTTGGTCGCGTGGTACGGGTTGCTGAAGCGCTGGCCGAGGTCGAAGTCCTCCTCGGTGAACGTCCCCTCGTGCTCGCCCGCCACCGCGACGCTCGAGACGTGGTGCAGGTGGCCAGCGTCGACGTCGCCCGCGAGGGCCACGACCTGGCGGGTCCCCTCGACGTTGGCGACGCGGTTGGTCTCGTCGTCGGCGGTGACGTCGTAGATCGCCGCGAGGTGGAAGACGTGGTCGACGTCGTGCAGGGCCTCGCGGTCGTCGTCGGAGACCCCGAGCCGGTCGGCCGACAGGTCGCCGACGACCGGCACCACCTTCTCCGCGCCGGGCAGGCCCTCGACGCGGGCGAGGAGCTTGTCGCGCGACGAGCGCCGGACCAGCGCGTAGACCGTCTCGGTCGTCTCCCGTTCCAGCAGCCGGGCCAGCACGAAGCGGCCGAGGAACCCGGTACCGCCGGTAACGAGATGACGCATGGCGCGGAATGATGGCAGCGCTGCGCCGGAGGTGCCAACAGAACGTCGGGCCGACGACTCACTCCTGCAGGGGCAGCCGCGCGTCGACGACGCCGTCGTGGTCGGGCGAGGGCGACAGCGTCGCCCCGGCGCGGCGCAGCGACGCGAGGGCCGCGTGGTTGTCGACGGTCGTGTCGGCGACCAGCTCCCGCAGCCCGGCCGCGCGGGCGCGGGCGATCAGCAGCTCCAGCACCGCGCCCCCGACGCCGCTGCCCGCGGGCCCGGCGCCCCAGCCACACGCCCGTCTCGACCCGGCCCTGCCCGCCGCCGGTCAGCAGGCGGGCGACGCCGGCCGGTGCGCCGTCGACGAGGACCACGAAGCTCGTCTCGTCCGCCGGGCGGGCGCGCAGGAACGCCGCGTACGCCGTGCGTCGGGCCGGGGTCCACGCCTGCGGCGCCACCGGCTCGTCGTCCGGCGGCATCACCTCCGGCGGCGTCGCGTCGGCCACGGCGACGGTGACCACCGCGTCGACCCCGCACGGCCCGTCGTCGGTGAGGCCGGCCAGCTCCACACGGGGAGCCACGACCTAGTCGTCCCGGGTCATCTTCTCGACCTGGTCGGTGTCGCGGTCCTCGCCGACGGCCTCGACGGCGTCGACCTTGCCGCGCTCGGTGTCCTCGGGGTCGAGCCCCTCGAGGAGCTCCTCGGTCTCGGCGTGCTCGGCGACGTAGCGCTGCTCGAGGTCGTCGGCCTTGCCGCTCTGGTCGCTCATGGCGCGATTGTGGGGTACTCCCGCTCCGTGAGCAGTCCGGACCTGACCGACCTCCCCCCGGAGCAGGTGAGAGCCCTGCGCCGGGCGCAGGACGCGGCGTTCCGCGAGCCGATGCTCGCCACGCTGACCCACGACGACGTGCCGCGCGAGGGCTGGGTCTTCGAGCGCAAGCTCGACGGGGTCCGGGTGATCGCGACGCGCGAGCGGGGCGCCGGCACGCGGCTGTGGTCGCGCAACCGCAAGCCGATGGACGCGAGCTACCCCGAGATCGTCGAGGCCCTCGACGCGCAGGGCCCCGACCGGTTCGTCCTCGACGGCGAGGTGATCGCCGCCGACGGGCGGTTTTCCTCGCTGCAGGCACGGATGCACCTCGCCGACCCGGTGCGGGCGCGGGCCACCGGCGTCGAGGTCCGCTGCCACCTGTTCGACCTGCTGGTGCTCGGCGACGTCGACGTGACGCGGCTGCCCCTGTCCACCCGCCACGCGCTGCTCGACGCCGTCGTGCGCCCCGCCCCGCCGCTGTACCGCAGCGAGGTCCTCGACGGCGAGGCCGCCGTGCTGCTCGACCGGGCGTGCCGCGAGGGGTGGGAGGGCCTCATCGCCAAGCGCGCCGACGCCCGCTACGTCGGGGGCCGCAGCCGCGACTGGCGCAAGCTCAAGTGCGTGCGCGACCAGGAGTTCGTCATCGGGGGCTGGACCGACCCCGGCGGCGCCCGCCACGGGCTCGGGGCGCTGCTCGTGGGGTACCACGACGGCGCGGGCGCGCTGCGCTACGCGGGCAAGGTCGGCACCGGCTACGACGCGGCCACCCTCGCGATGCTGCGCGAGCGGCTCGACCCGCTCGCGGTCGACGCGAGCCCCTTCGTCGACGCCGTCCGCGAGCGCGGCACGCACTGGGTGTCCCCGGAGCTGGTGTGCGCGGTGGGCTTCGGCGAGTGGACCACCGACGGGCGGCTGCGCCACCCGCGCTACCAGGGGCTGCGTGTGGACAAGGACCCGCGCGACGTGGTCCGCGAGCAGTGAGGGCGGTCGGCAGGACTTCCTCGCGCGGTGGTCGGCGGCGCACGGCGGCGTCGAGCCGCGCGGGCTCGTGCTCGGCTGGCTCACGGTCGTGCACCGGGTGGCGCGCCCGCTCGCCCGGCGGCGGGTCGCCCCGTCGCGGCTGACCGCGGCGTCGGCGGTGTGCGGGGTCGCCGTGCCGGTCGCGGTCGTCCTCGGCGGGCGGTGGGGCGCCCTGGCCGGCGCGGTGCTCGTCGTCGCGTGCGCCCTGCTCGACGGGCTCGACGGGGCGGTCGCCGTGCTCACCGACACGGCGACGCCGTGGGGCCGGGTGCTCGATCCGCTCGTCGACCGGGTCGGCGACGTCGCCTTCCTCGTCGCGCTCGTGCTCGCGGGAGCGCCGGGGCCGCTCGCGGTGGCGGTGGGGACGCTGACGCTGCTGCAGGAGTCGGTGCGGGCCTCGGCGCGGCTGCCCGACGTCGGCGTCGTCAGCGTCTGGGAGCGCCCGTCGCGGGTGATCGTCACTGCGGCCGGGCTGCTCGGGGCGGCGGTGACCCCCGCCGTCCCGGCGCCCACGATCGCGCTGGTCATCGGCGCCGTGCTGGCGGTGGTGGGGTTCGCCCAGGTCGTCGTGGTCGTGCGGCGCCGGCTGCGGAGCGCTCCCGCCGGGCTGAGTCGTCCGCGTCGACGCCTTCGGCGTCGTCGCTGGAGCGACCAGACGCGGGCGGCGGTGATCTCGGCGGAGAGGGCGACGAGCGGGAGCCCGCCGCCGGGGTGGGCCGACCCGCCGACGAGGTAGAGCCCGTCGACCGGCGAGCGGTTGGCCGGGCGCAGGAAGGCCGCGGGCGCCCCGTCGGACGACGTCCCGTAGATCGCGCCGCCGGGGGAGAGGGTCTCGCGCTCGAGATCGGCGGGGGTCCGCACGGTGCAGGACCGGACGCGGTGGCGGACGTCGACCCCGCGCTCGGCCATCAGCGCGAGGACGCGGTCGGCGTAGCGCTGCGCCCGGCCCGGCGCGTCCAGTCGACGCCGCGCACCGGGTCGTGGCGCGGGACGGTGACCAGCACGAACCACGCCTCGGAGTCGTCGTCGGTGCGCAGCGCCGGGTCGTCGGGGGCGTGGACGTAGACCGCGGTGCCGGCGCGGCGCGGCCCGGCGGTAGGCGTCGAACTCGGCGTCGTAGTCGGCACGGGTCGGCGGGAAGAGCACGCGGTGGTGCGGCGTGGCCGGATCGCGGCCGGCGAGCCCGAGCAGCAGGACGAAACCGGACGACGACGGGGTCGTGGCGGCGAGGCGCAGGGCCGCCGACCGGCGGCGCGCCCGGGCAGCAGGCCGGGCCGCGACGCCGGTGCCGTAGACGGTGGCGGCGTCGGCGTTCGCGACCACGACGTCGGCGCCGAGGCGCTCGCCGCCGGCCAGGCGCACGCCGCGGGCACGCCCTCGGTCGACCTCGATGCCGACGACGCGGGCGCCCGTGCGGACGGTGACCCCGAGCGCCCGGCACCGGTCGGCGAGGACGTCGGCGAGGCGGCGCAGCCCGCCGCGGACGTACCAGGAGCCGAAGCGCTGCTCGACCCAGGGCACGACGGCGAGGGCCGCGGGCGCGCGACGGGGGTCGGAGCCGGAGTAGGTCGCGTAGCGGTCGAGCAGCATGCGCAGGCGCGGGTCGCGCAGGTAGCGGGCCCCGTCCGCGCGCAGGCTGCGCCACGGGGCGACGGCGAGCAGGTCGCGCCCGCGCAGCGAGAGGCGCGCGAGGCCCGCGGGGCTGACCGGCCGTTCGAGGAAGTGCTCGTGCGTCGCGTCCCAGACCCGCTCGGCGTGGCGCAGGAACGCCTCCCACTGCGCCCCGGCACCCCGGCCGAGGGCGGCGTCGAGGGCCGGGGCGATCGCCTCGTGGCGCCCGGGGAGGTCGAGCTCCGTGCCGTCGCCGAACCGGTAGCGGGCGGCGACCTCGAGGCGCTCGAGGTCGAGCACCTCTCCCAGCGGCGCACCGGTGTCGGCGAACAGGCGCTCGAGCACCGCGGGCATCGTCACCAGCGACGGGCCGGTGTCGAAGCGGAACCCGTCGACGTCGACGGTGCCGAGCTGGCCGCCGACGGTGGGCGCCTGCTCGAGCAGCGTGACCTCGCCGCCGCCCGCGGCGAGCCGCGCGGCGACGGCGAGCCCGCCGAGCCCGCCGCCGACGACCACGACCCGGTCGCGGCTCACGCGCCCGCGCCCGGGGCGTCGGGGACGACGCCCGACCCCGCCAGCGCAGCGTCCCGGCCCGCCGGCCGCGCCACGAGTCGACGGTGAGCCCGGCGACGGCGAGCACGGCGAGCGGGTGGGCGGCGCGTCGCGCGGCGGGTGCCGGTCGGCGGTCGGCGAGCGCCCGGGAGGCGACGGAGGCGGCGTAGCCGAGCGCGCCCAGCCGGGAGCCGCCGAGCGCCGCGGCGGCGGGGACGACGTGGACGAGCGCGAGCAGGGCGAGCACCCCCGACGCGCCGCGGCGCGAGCCGAACGCCGCCCACAGCGACTTCGTGTAACCGGCGCGCACCTCGCGGGCGCCGCGGTACATCCGGCAGGTCGCGATCGCCGTGCCGTCGGCGACCACGCCGTGGAACCCGGCCCGCTTGAGGCGGCGCAGCAGCGCGAGGTCGTCGAGGACCTCGCCCGCCGGGTGACCGTCGACGGCGCGGTAGGCGGCCGCGTCGACGGCGAGCAGCTGGCCGTTCGCCGCGGCGGCGTGGGCGCGGGGAGCGCTCGGCGACGCCCAGCGGGAGGGTCGAGAGCCACGACCAGGCGAGCAGCGGCTGGAGGAGGCGCTCGGTCGGGGTGCGCGCGACCTGGCGCGGGTGCGGGCAGAGCAGGTCGAGCCCGCTCGCGCGCAGGGCGGCGACGGTGGCGGCGAGCCCCGCCGGCGCCACGCGGACGTCGGCGTCGACGAACACCAGCACACCCGCCCGGGGCCCGGCGGCCCGGGCCAGCTGCCGGCAGGCCCACGGCTTGGCGAGCCAGCCCGGCGGTGGCGGCGCCCCGTGACCACGCGGACGCGGGTCGGCGAGGCGGCGACGGCGTCGGCCGTGCCGTCGGTCGAGCCGTCGTCGAGGACGACGACCTCGGCGGGCACCGGCCAGCCGTCGAGGGCGGCGAGCAGGGCGTGGACGCAGTCGGCGATCCCGTCGGCCTCGTCGCGGGCGGGCACCAGGACGGCGACGCGCTCGTCGGGCGGTGTGGCGCGCGGGTCGGGGACGCGCAGCCGGCGCAGGTTGTCGGCGGTGAGGGCGAGCGAGGCGAGGGCGAGGGCGGTCCCGGTCGTGACGAGGCCGGCGACGAGGGCCCTCACCGCGCGCCGTCGCGGCGCAGCACGAGCAGCAGCGGGACCCCGACCAGGCCCATCAGCACGCCGCCGACCAGCGCGACCGAGGGTCGGCCGAAGAACACCGCGGCGGCCATGGTCGAGGACAGGAACGTCCAGATCCACAGCACCAGGGGCAGCCGGTCGTCGGTGTCCCGCGCGTCGGGCACGACCCGGTCGAGCGCGGCGGTCATCAGCAGCGCGCCACCAGCAG
Source organism: Aegle marmelos (assembly GCA_030449875.1). Classification (NCBI taxonomy): domain Eukaryota; kingdom Viridiplantae; phylum Streptophyta; class Magnoliopsida; order Sapindales; family Rutaceae; genus Aegle; species Aegle marmelos. The sequence goes on along the minus strand of JASUUL010000038.1, from coordinate 209,051 downwards.
CCAGCCCGCGAAGTTCGACAGCGGGATGCCCGGCACCCCGGGCAGCGCGGGCTCGGGGTCGAGCCACCACCAGTGCCCGGCCGCGACCATCTGCGGGTCGAGGAACACGTCCCAGGTGGCGAGGGCCCACGCGCCGAACGCGGTCACCGCGAGCCCGCGAGCCGCGCCCGCGGCGGCGGCGAGACGGCGGCCGACGAGCAGCGCGGGGTAGGCCATCATCGTCCAGGCCGCGGGCACGACCAGCGGGACGCCGAGGGCGGTCGCGCCGAGCGTGTCGGCGTAGCGGTACTCGCCGAACGGCACGCCCGTGGCCAGGCCGACCGCCTCGACGACCAGTCCGCCGCCGCCCGCCACCACGACCAGGCCCGCGGCGGCGAGCGGCCCGCGGTGGATCAGGGCGTGCCCCACCGAGGCGAGGGCGAACAGCACGACGGCGAGCACCGTGAGCGTCGGCGTCCCGCCGCCGGTGAGCGGGAAGGCGATCTGCACCCGATCACGCCCGCCCCGGCGAGGGCAGGCGGGGACGATCCGGCGCAGCCGGTGGGCGGCCGGGCGCGCGGGGTGCGCGGCGGTGCCGGTCACCCGGCGGCCCCGGCCGCGACGGCCGTCGGGAGGTCGAGGACGGGTGCGGGGGCGTCGGGACGTGCGCGGCGTTCGCGCAGCCCGCGGTCGAGCACCGTCGTCGCGACCCACCCGACGAGCAGCAGCAGGTGCAGCACCCACAGCCACAGCGCCACGGCGACGGCGGCGCCGACGACGTCGAGCCCGCCGAAGGGGACGCCGAGGTCGATCGGGAGGGCGAGGAAGAGCAGGAAGCCCTGCAGGAAGCCGCTCACGACCGCGGAGGTGCCGAACGCGCCGAGCAGCGTCGCGACCGGCCCCGGCCCGCCCGGCGCCACCACCCGGAACGCCCACGCGAGGACGACGCCGACCGCGACCCAGGTGAGGTGGAAGGCGACGACGACCTGCCCGAGCGTGCCCGCGACGCCCCCGGTGCGGGCGAGGCCGGCGAGCAGCGGGGCGCTGGCGAGCACTCCCAGCGCGAGGAACGGGACCACGGCGACGAGGGGCAGCAGCGCCGCGCGGGCGCGCCACCCCGTGAACCGATCGGGTCGGGGGTCGAGGCGCAGGCAGGCGCGGCGCAGCCCCTCGCCGTAGAACGTGGCCGGGAACAGGGCGACGACCGCACCCCACGGTCCGAGAGCGAGACCCGCCGCGACCAGGGCGTCCCACACCGGCCGCGCGCCCATCGCGCGCGGCACGAGCAGGCGCAGGTCGGCCAGGCGCTCGGCGGCCAGGGCGGGCGACGAGAGCAGGGCCGCGCCGGCGACCGCCAGCAGCAGCCACGGCACCACCGCGATGCCCGCGTAGAACGTCATGCCGCCGGCGACCAGGGCGAGGTCGCGGCCGCGGAGCCCGTCGACGACGGCGTGGACCGTCGCGCCCCGCGGCGGCGGCGCGGAGCGGACCGAGGTTCCTTCACCGAGACGGCTACCCCACGTGTCGCGTCGCCCAATCGGGGTCCTCGGAGGGTACGCCACGCCCACGGACCGGTGACCCGGCTTGCCGTCGGCGGTCACCCCGCGGTGAGGCGGTGAACGGTGCGGTGCGGCCGAGGCGCGGAGCGGGGAGGCCCTGTGGGTGCGGAGCATCATGATCGGGACCGGTCCCGTCCGTGCCCCGCCGCGGCGCGACCCGGGCGAGCCCGGGCGGGTGCGCTGTGGGGTCTCGCGTTCGGCGACGCCCGCTGCGGCGGTGGCGACCTCGGGCCCGCCCTCGCCGTGTGGGACGCGTTCGCGGGCACCCCCGCTCCCGAGGATCCCGACGAGGCGGTCGTCGTCGCGGTCCTCGACCACCTGCTGTCCTGGTACGCCGACCAGCCGACGGCGGTGCGCCCGCGCCGACGCTCGGCGCGGTGCTCGCGGATCGCAACGGCGACCGTCGGCGCAGCTGGGTCCGCGACGCTGGCGCCGTCCCCGAGCGCCGCGGGCGACCGTCGGGGACGGCCGCGGCGGGGCGGCTCGGTCGTGCACCCCGACGTGCGCGCGCGACCGCCTCGCCCGCCGACCCGTCGCCCCGCGCGGCGCAGGCGCGCGGCGGGCCACCGACAGCCATCCCGTCTCGCCGGTCGCCGCCGAGGTCGCGGCACCGACTGGCGTGCGGCTGACCGCCGCCCTCGCGAGCGGCCAGGCCGTGCCCGGCGGCCGCGACGGCGGCTGGGTGCGCCCCGTCGGCGAGCGCGCACCCACCGTCCGGGCGCGCCGTCCTCGAGCGTCGCGGCCCGGCGGCGCGTCGGGCACCTCGCGGCGGGGTGGGCGACCCTGGTCCCCCGGCTTCGGGCGGTGCGACGGGCGCGGCGATGTGCGGACACCGTGCCGAGGCGCGACGGCGCCGACGGCGCGTTGCGCTCGACGGCCCTCCGTGTGCTCGACACCGACCCGCGTTGAGCATGCCCCCGCGACGAGCTTGGCGCCGCGTCGGCCGGGTGGTCGCCAGCGCGGCCGCGCTGCACCGGGCGCGTTCGGCCCGACGCCGGGGCGCCGCACGGCCCGTCGTTCGGCACCGACGCGCCTGGGCCGTCGGTCGGCCGACCAGTCCCCGCGAGGCCGCGAGGCGCTCGCCGACGACGTGCGCGAGGTCGAGCAGCTCGTCCGCTCCACGCCGCCACGCGACGGCGCCCGAGCTCGGGGCGAGCTGGTGCATCGTCACCGCGAGCCCGGCGGTCGGCCAGCGCCGACGGGATCTCGGCCCGGCTCCGCGAGGCCGGACGCCCGGTGCCGGATCGTTCCGGGCGCAGCCAGATCACCTCGACGGCACGGCCCCCCGAGATCGGTGTTCGCGAACACCGTACCGCCGGCGTATGACGTTGGCAACGTACGCACCTGGAGTGAGCGATGGTCCCGATCCCGACGGCGATGCCGTCCCTGGCCGACGAGCGCGCGACGCTCGATCGGCTCGGCGGATGGCGCCGGCGGCACCGGTGTGGGCCGACGACGCCGGCGTGGCACGTGTTCACCCACGCCGCCGAACAGCGAGGTCCTGCGCGACACCGACGCGTTCTCCTCCGACCTCCCGACCCTCGCGGGCGTCCTGACCCTCGAACCTCGCGGTCGACCCGCCAGCGCAGCGCCCTGCGCGGCCTGGTCGGCGGGGCCTTCACGCCGCCGCGTGGCCGCGCTCGAACCCGCGTCCGCGAGGTCGCCCGCGACCTGCTCGGCCGGGTCGAACCCGCTTCGACCTCGTCGCGACGAACGCTGCCGATGACCGTGATCGGCGAGCGCTCGGTCTGGACGAGCACGACCGCCGCGCCGCGCCGGCTGGATGACCGCCTCGGGGAGGCGGGCGACAGCGCCGACCCCAGCGCGGCCGTCGTCGCGGTGGCGCCCGTTCGTCGCCCACCTCGCCGCCGTCGCGGCGTGGCGGCGTGCCCGCCCGGGGACGACCTGCTCTCCGCCCTGGTCGCGCGGCGCCGACGGGAGCGACGGGACGGCCCTCGAGACCAGGGCGTGGCCACGTTCGCCATGACCCTGTTCATGGCCGCCACGCCGCGACGACCGGGCGAGCAGCCGAGCGCACCCTCGACGAGCACCCGGCGCTCTGGGACGTCCTGGTCGCCGACCGCGGTCTCGTCCCCGCGTTCCTCGAGACCTGCGCCTGCGACGCCCCTCCCGAGGGTGCAGCGATGAGCCCCGCGACGTCGAGGTCGCCGGCGTCACCGAACCGCGGGTCGCGCGGTCGGGGTCGGCTGCTCTCGCCACGACCCCCGCGCCCACCCGGATCCCGAGCGCGTCGACGTCGACCGCGGCGTGCGCGGCGGGCAGCAGCTCGCCCTCGGCCACGGCATCCACGCCTGCCTCGGTGCCCCGCTCGCGCGCCTCGAGGCGCGCGTCGCCCTCGAGGAGCTCCTCGAGGGTCCGCGACCCGTCGTCGACCACCACGGGACCCACCTGCACGGGCACACCCTCGTCGCGGCCCGGCACCGCCCGGTCGTCCGTGGCCTGCCGAGGTGATCAGGCGCGGGGCGCCCCGCTCGCCGCGGTCGCCGGGCCGGCCCGGACGACGGCGGCCAGCGCGCGGGCGCGCGGCCTCGACCCGCCCGCCGCCCCGACCCCGAGAGCGCGGCGACGAGCAGGTAGACGACGACGGCGATGTTGACGAGCAGTGCCAGGATCTTCGTGGGCGTCGCGCCGTGGGCCAGCTCGTAGACCTCGGGCACGAGCAGCACCGTGGTGGCGACGAAGGTCAGGTACTCGGCCCACCGGCGCGCCCGCCAGAGGCCCACGGCCTCGACGGCCTCGAGCACGGCGTAGGCGAAGACGGCGACCGTCAGCCAGCCCAGCGTCGCGGCCGACAGGCCGAGCACCTTCTCCGCGTCGATCAGCAGCGTCGAGTCGGGGACCACGCCGCGCAGCGTCGCGACCAGCGGCCGCCAGCGCTCGCGGTGGGAGATGAGCAGCAGCAGCCCGATACCGACGGCCGCCAGCCCGACGACGTGCACGACCCGGTCGAGGGCGATGAGGCGCAGCACGAACCGGTCGCGCAGCGGGCGCCCGCGCAGCGGGACCTCGATCTCGTCGGGCCCGGGGACGTGCTCGCGCGCGGGACCGTCGGGGGCGTCGCCGGGCTCCCAGGCGTCGCAGCGCAGGCAGCGGTACCAGCGGCGGGCGGGGTCGTGGGCGTCGGCGCGGACCACCAGCGCGTCGGCGTCGCGGACCGTGGCCGCGTCGGTCCCGACCAGGGCGTGCCCGTGCAGCGCGCACCCGAGCAGCTCGTATCGCATACGCATGTGCGCGATTTTCGGCCCTATGGCGCAGAAAATCGCGCACAAGCGCGGAGCGCGTCCTCGACGCCCACCGCGAGCAGGGCCGGGTCGGGGTCGTCGGCGAAGCGGTCGCCGCGGCGGGCGGACGCGTCGGTCAGCGTCACGTGGGGGCCTCCGGGCGGCGGGCCCCACTGCTCCGGGCCGACCGGACCGAACAGCACGACCGACGGGACGCCGAACGCCGTCGCGAGGTGGGCGACGCCGGTGTCGCCGCACAGGACGAGCCGGGCGCCGGCGACGAGGGTCGCGAGTCCGGTGACGTCGGTGCGCCCGCCGAGGTCCTCGCCGGGCACGGCGGCGGTCAGGCCCGCGCTCGTCGGGGCCCCGGTGACGACGATCTCGGGCCGTCGCGGGCCAGGGCGCGCGCGACCGCGGCGAAGCGCTCGACCGGCCAGCGCTTGGCGCCGTAGGCGGCGCCGGGGTGGACGAGGACGTGCCCGGCGGTCGGGTCGCCGGGCGGCGGCGGGAGCCGGACGTCGTCGGCGCCCGCGGCGGCCTCGGCGGCGGTGACGAGACCGCAGGCGGCGAGCAGGTCGCACCAGCGCGTCGCTCGCTCGCGCCGGGGTCGTCGCTCCACGCCGGGCCGTCCCAGCCCGGCGCCGCGTGCCCGATCCGCCGCTCGGGTGCCAGCGCGTCGAGCCGCGCGTGGCTCTCGGGGCCCCGGCCGTGCAGGTTGACGGCGACGAGCGGTGCCGTGCCCCCGTCGGGACGCGTCGGGGCGTCAGCGCACTGCGCCGCCAGCGCGGGCGAGCGCCGCCGGGGCGACGAGGGTGACAGCGGTGGTCGGGCAGCGCCCGGCGCACCAGCTTCAGCGCCGGCACGGCCACGAGCACGTCGCCGAGCCCCAGGTCGCGCAGCACCACCAGCACGCGGACGCGCCCGTTCGTCGCCGAGCGCTGCGCCGTCGCGCGATCTTCGGTTGAACGAACGGCACTTTCCTTCAACGGAGCGACGAAGGGAAGGTGCCGTTCGTTCGCCGGAGGACGCCCGTCCGGCTCAGTCGTCGATCTCCGTGCGCAGCTGGGCCAGCGTGCGGCTCAGCAGGCGCGAGACGTGCATCTGCGAGATGCCGACCTGCTCGGCGATCTGCGACTGCGTCATGTTCTTGAAGAACCGCAGCTTGATGATCGTGCGCTCGCGCTGGGGCAGGCGTTCGAGCAGCGGCGTCAGCGTCTGCTGGTACTCGACCTGCTCGAGGGCGGCGTCGGCCTCGCCGAGCAGGTCGGAGACCGTGCCGGAGTCGGGGTCGTCGACCAGCATCTCGTCGAGCGAGCCCGACCGGTAGGCGTTGGAGGCCTCGAGCGCCTCGAGCACCTCCTCCTTGCCGATCCCGAGGTGCTCGGCGAGCTCGGCGGCGGTCGGCGCGCGGCCCAGCGTCTGCGACATCGACGACATCGCCGAGGACAGCGTGACGTTGAGGTCCTTGAGGCGCCGGGGCACGCGCATCGACCAGGCCTGGTCGCGGAAGTGCCGCCGGACCTCGCCGGTGATCGTGGGCACCGCGTAGGACAGGAAGTCGGTGCCGCGCTCGGGGTCGTAGCGGTCGACCGCGTTGATCAGCCCCAGCGTCGCGACCTGCTCGAGGTCCTCCTCGGGCTCGCCGCGGCGGGAGAACCGGCGCGCGATGTGCTGGGCGACCGGGAGGTGCCCGCGCACGAGCTCGTCGCGCAGCCTGGCCCGGCGCGGGTCCTCGCGCTCGAGTCGCGCGTGCTCGGCGAGCTTCGGCATCAGATGGTCGTACTCGCCGCGGCTGCCGCGCCGGCCCTGCCTGCCGTTGGTGGTCCGCCCGGTGGCGGACGACGCGGCGGCGGACCCGTCGGGCGGGCGGCGACGGGGGCGGGCTGCCGGCGGCGGGAGGTCTCGGGCGGCTGCTGCTCGGGGAGGGTGTCGGCGCTGGTCACGTCGGTGGAGGTCACATCCCTGAGGCGCGCGGGGATCGGGGCGGGGTGCTGGGGCGCACGGGCTCCCCGTTCATGGTGGGTCGGTGCATCGCCATGCGCAGCGCGAGCCGGTGCGGGTCGCCGACGGCGGTGGGCGTCTCGGCGAGGACGCCGAGGTCGTCCGCGAGGGTCGACAGGACGCGCCAGGCGAAGGTGTCGGTGCGTAGCTGCGTGGGCCCGGTGGTGGACACCGACGCGGTCAGCGTGATGCGCTCGTCGTCGACGGTGAACGTGACGGTCAGGCGGGTCTCGGGACGCGCCAGATCCGCGAGGCACGTGCACGCCTCGTCGACGGCGAGGCGCAGGTCGGCGACCGTGTCCAGCGGGAACTCGGCGCGGGCGGCCAGGTCGCCGGCGACCGTGCGGACCGTCACGAGCGCCTCGGGGACGGCGCGGACCCGCAGCTCCACGTCGCGCGGGGGCCCCGGCACCCGGGGCTCTCCGACGACGGGGCCCGACCACGGTCACCTCCGGCTGCTGCTGGTGGGAAGACGCGACCGAACCGGACGCTGCTCGCCCGTGGTCCCGGCTCGATTACCCGGGGTCCGGGGCCACAAACCGGTCCCCGGCGCGCGCGGACCCGCGCCCGACGCGCGGCGCCGGACGAGTTGCGCCGCCGGGTCCCGCCTGGTCTGCTCCGCGCCGTGACCGCTCCCGGCCCGCCCCCGCGGGCGTGCTGTTCGACCGCGACGGGACGCTCGTCGTCGACGTCCCCTACAACGGCGACCCCGACGCCGTCGTCCCCGTCGACGGGGCGGCCACCGCCCTCGCCCGGGTCCGCGCCGCGGGCGCCGCGACCGGGGTGGTGAGCAACCAGTCGGGTGTCGCGCGCGGGTTGCTGACCCCGACGCAGGTCCGCGCGGTGAACGCCCGGGTCGAGGAGCTCGTCGGCCCGCTCGACGCCTGGCTCTACTGCCCCCACGGCGAGGGCGACGGCTGCCCCTGCCGCAAGCCCGCCCCCGGCCTCGTCCTCGACGCCTGCCGCCGCCTCGGCGTCGACCCGGCCGAGGCCGCGGTCGTCGGCGACATCGGCGCCGACGTCGAGGCCGCCCGGGCCGCCGGCGCGCGGTCCGTGCTCGTCCCCACCCCGGTCACGCGGCCCGCCGAGGTCGAGGCCGCCCGGACCGGCGAAGGCTCGGCCGTCGCCCGCGACCTCACGAGGCCCTCGACCACCTCGGTGTCCCCGGTCCCCGGATCGGCGACGGCGCGGGACCGCCTGGAACCGAGCGGTCCGACTCCCCGGCGTCTCCCGAAGGTCCTCGTCGTCCGCCTCGACAGCGACGGCGACGTCCTGCTCGCCGGGCCCGCGGTGCGCGCCGTCGCCGCCCGCGCGAGCCGGGTGGTCGCCCTCGTCGGCCCGCGGGGCCGCCAGGCCGCCGCGCTGCTGCCCGGGGTCGACGAGGTCCTGGTGTGGCGCTGCGGATGGGTCGACGCCGACGCCCCGCCGGTGCGCGCCGCCGAGATCGCCGCGGTGGTCGACGAGATCGCCGCGCTGCGCGTCGACGAGGCCGTGGTGCTCACCTCGTTCCACCAGTCGCCGCTGCCGACCGCGCTCGTCCTGCGTCTCGCGGGCGTCGCCCGGATCACCGCGGCGTCGGTCGACGGGCCCGGCAGCCTGCTCGACGTGCGCCTGCGCCCCGGCGACGCGGACGCCGACCCCACCGTCGACCTGCCCGACGACCTCCCCGAGCCCGAGCGCGCCGCCGCGATCGTCGACCGCGCCGGCTACCCGCGCCCGCCGGGTGACGACGGCCGCCTCGCCGTCGCCCTGCCCGCCGGCGCCGGGGCCGGGCCGGGCGCTCGCTGGCCGGCCCCGGCCCTACGTCGTGCTGCACCCCGGGCGCGTCGGTCCCCGCCCGGGCGTGGCCGCCGTGGCGGGCGGCGCAGGGCGTGGCGCCTGGCGGCGGCCGGGCACCGCGTGGTCGTCACCGGCTCGCCGGCCGAGGCGGAGCTCACGGCGGCCGTCGCGGGCGGGGACCGGCGCTCGACCTCGGCGCCCGCAGCACCTTCGCCGAGCTCGCCGCCGTGCTCGCGGGCGCCGACGCGGTCGTCGTCGGCAACACCGGGCCGGCGCACCTGGCCGCCGCGGTGGGCACGCCCGTGGTGTCGCTGTTCTCCCCGGTCGTCCCCCCGGTGCGCTGGGCCCCCTACGGTGTGCGACGGATTCTGCTGGGCGATCAGCAGGCCGCGTGCCGCGGGACGCGGGCCCGCGACTGCCCCGTGCCAGGTCACCCGTGTCTGGCCGATGTCGGCCCCGACGACGTCGTTCGTGCGGTTGCGCAACTATGTGACGCGGAGTAGTAGTTGCCAGCGGTGAGTTTCGTGTAGGACGAGCAGTGGAGATTCCCAGACGGTGACCTTGGAACCGCACGCGGTGGCGATCACCGACCCCCTGCGCGTCCTCCATTGGCACGTCCACGGGTCGTGGACCACCGCGTTCGTCCAGGGTCGCCACACCTACCTGCTGCCGGTCCTGCCCGAGCGCGGGCCCTGGGGCGGCGGACGCCCCGCGGCCTGGGACTGGCCCGCCTCGGCGCGCGAGACGACCCCCGACGAGCTGCGCGACGGTGACGTCGACGTCGTCGTGCTGCAGCGCCTCGAGGAGCTCGAGCTCACGCGACGCTGGACGGGCCTGCGCCCCGGGATCGACGTCCCGGCCGTCTGGGTCGAGCACAACACCCCGCGGGGTGACGCCCCGACCACCCGGCACCCGCTGGCCGACCGGGACGACATCCCGGTCGTGCACGTCACGCACTTCAACGCCCTGATGTGGGACACCGGCCGCGCCCCGGTCCACGTCGTCGAGCACGGCGTGCTCGACCCCGGGCACCGCTACACCGGCGAGCTCGACCGCGCGGCCGTCGTCGTCAACGAGCCGGTGCGGCGCGGCCGCGTCACCGGCACCGACCTGCTCCCGGGCTTCGCCGACGCCGTGGGTCTCGACGTCTTCGGGATCGGCACCGAGCGCCTCGGCGAGGCCGTCGACCACCCCGGCGTCACCGTCGTCGGCGACCTCCCGCAGCACCGGCTGCACGCCGAGATGGCGCGGCGGCGGGCCTACCTGCACCCGGTGCGCTGGACCTCGCTCGGGCTGTCGCTGATCGAGGCGATGATGCTCGGGATGCCCGTGGTGGCGCTCGCCACCACCGAGGTCGCCGTCGACGTGCCGCCCGACGCCGGCGTGGTGGCGACCGACACGGCGGTCCTGGCGCGCGCGCTGCGCGAGTTCTGCCACGATCCGGCACTGGCCCGCGTCACCGGCGAGCGGGCCCGCGCCTCGGCGCTGGCCCGGCACGGCGTCGGGCCGTTCCTGCGGCGGATCGACGAGGTCCTCGCGGCCGTGACCGACCGGCAGGCCTTCAGCCCCGAGGGCCCCGCCGACCGACCTGCCGCGGGCGTCCACGCCCTGACGGTGACCGACCGAGCCCACGCGGGCGCCGCCCGCCCGCCGACCGACGTCCCCGCCCGGTGCGGCCGACGCCCGTGCGCGGCCGGGGCGCGACCCCGCGGAGCCGTCGGACGGCGCACGAGCACGACACGACAGAGGAAGGAGCCGCATGCACATCGCGATGGTCTCCGAGCACGCCAGCCCGCTGGCCGTCGCGGGGCACCTCGGGGGCCTCGGCGGCCCCGACGCGGGTGGCCAGAACGTCGCGGTCCGCGCGCTCTCGCTGGCCCTGGCCGCGGCCGGGCACGACGTCGTCGTCCACACCCGGCGCACGGCGCCCGACCAGCCCGCCGTCGTCACCCTCGCCCCCGGGCCTGCGCGTCGAGCACGTCGACGCCGGTCCGCCCGCGAGCTGCCGAAGGACGACCTGCTCGAGCACATGGACGCCTTCTCCGCCGCCTGCGCGAGCGCTGGGCCGATCCGGCGCACCGCCCGGACGTCGTCCACGCGCACTTCTGGATGTCCGGGCTCGCCGCCCTGCCCGCCGCGCGGCGCCCACGGGTCCCGGTGGTGCAGACGTTCCACGCGCTCGGCTCGGTCAAGCGCCGCCACCAGGGCGCCGACGACACGAGCCCGGCCCAGCGGGTGGCCCACGAGAGCGATCTCGGCGCCGCCGTCGACACCGTGCTCGCCACCTGCTGCGACGAGGCCCGGGAGCTCGCCGCGCTCGGCGTCCCGCGCTCGCGGGTGACCGTCGTGCCGTGCGGGGTCGACGTCGACGCCTTCCGCCCCGACGGGCCCGTCGCCGAGCGCGGCACCCGCCCCGCGTGCTCACCGTCAGCCGGCTCGTGCCGCGCAAGGGCGTCGACACCGTCGTCGAGGCGCTGGCCGCCGTGCCGGACGCCGAGCTGGTCGTCGCCGGCGGACCCCCGCCCGGCGCCTTCGACGCCGACCCCGAGGTCGCGCGCCTGCGGGCGCTGGCCGCGCGGGCCGGGGTCGCCGACCGCGTCCACTTCCTCGGCGCCGTCGACCACGCCGACCTGCCCACCCTGCTGCGCTCGGCCGACGTCGTCGCGTGCGTCCCGGCCTACGAGCCCTTCGGGCTCGTGCCGCTCGAGGCGATGGCGGCCGGTGTGCCCGTGGTCGCCGCCGCGGTCGGCGGGCTCGCCGACTCCGTCGTCGACGGCGTCACCGGGCGCCACGTCCGCCCGGGCGAGCCCCGACGCGCTGGCCGCGACGCTGGCGACCTGCTCGCCGACCCGGCCGGCACGCGCGCGCCTCGGCCGCGCCGGGCGCCGCCGCGTCGAGCAGCACTACGGCTGGGACCGGTCGCCGCCGCCCACGAGCAGGTCTACCGCGCCGTCGCGGGCCGCGTCGTCCCGCCCGTGGCGCGCGCCGCCGATCGCGGCGGTGGGCTCGTGACGCCGGACCGGCGGGGAGCCCGGGGCGGTCGTCGGCCACCACCTCGACCAGCTCGGTTCGACGCTGGCCGCGCTGCGCGCCGAGGCGCCCCGGCTCGAGACCTGGGGCCGCGAGCTCGCCGACCGGCTGCGCAGCGGGCACCGGCTGCTCGCCGCCGGCAACGGGGGCAGCGCCGCGGAGGCCCAGCACCTCACCGCCGAGCTCGTCGGGCGCTACCGCGGCGAACGCGAACCGCTGTCGGCGATCGCGCTGCACGCCGACACCTCGACGCTGACCGCGCTCGGCAACGACTACGGCTACCCCGAGGTCTTCGCCCGCCAGGTCCGCGCCCACGGACGCCCCGGCGACGTGCTGCTGCTGCTCTCGACCAGCGGGCGCAGCGAGAACCTCCTCGCCGCCGCCGAGACCGCCGCGGCGCTCGGGATCGCGGTGTGGTCGCTGTGCGGGGCCGCCCCGAACCCGCTGGCCGCCGCGTCCAGCGACGCCCTCTGCCTGCCCGGGCCCACCCCGTCGGTGCAGGAGGCGCAGCTCGTGGCGGTGCACCTGCTCTGCGAGGTCGTCGACGCGACGCTGCGCGAGCGCCGGCGCCCGCCCGCCGCCCCGGGCGCCGCGCCGCCCGGCTCCCGATGAGCGTGCCCGATGCGCCTGGTCGTCGTCGGCGACGCGCTGCTCGACGTCGACGTCCACGGGCGGGTCGAGCGCGTCTGCCCCGACGCGCCGGCCCCGGTGCTCGACGCCGAGCGCGAGGACGCACGCCCGGGCGGCGCGGCGCTGGCCGCCCTGCTCGCGGCGCGCACCGGGACCCGTCCCGTCCGCCTCGTCACCGCGCTCGCCGACCCCGACGCCGACCGCGACGCGCGCGCGCCTGCTCGACCTGCTCGCGGGCGAGGTCGAGGTCGTCGCGCTGCCCGCGGGCGGGGCCACGCCGGTCAAGACCCGGATGCTCGCGGGCGGGCGCCGCTGCTGCGCCTCGACCGCGGCGGCCTCGGCGCGCCCGGGACGGGCGGGCCCCCGGCGAGCGGCGGTCGCGGCGATCGCCGGGCCGGCGTGCTCGTCGTCTCCGACTACGGCCGCGGCACCGCCGCCGACCCGGCGCTGCGCGACGCGCTCGCCGCGGCCGCGCGTCGCGTCCCGCTGGTGTGGGACCCGCACCCGCGCGGGCCCGCCCCGTCGCGGGCGCCACGCCGTCACCCCGAACCTCGCCGAGGCGCGGGCCGCGGTCGCCGCCGGACCCGGCGCGTCGGGCGGTGTCCGACGTCCCCGCCGCCGGGCGCGACCGACCCGTCGTCGCGCCGGGCGGCGGGCGCGGACGCTGGCCGTCGCCCGCTGGGGCGCCGCGGCCGTCGTCGTGACCGTCGGCGAGCACGGCGCGGTCAGCTGCCCGGCGGGCGCCGACGGCGTGCCCACGGTGGTACCCGCCCCCGCACCGGTGCCGTCGGCGACCGGCGACGCGTGCGGAGCGGGCGACCGGTTCGCCGCCGCGCTCGGCGTGGCGCTCGGCGACGCCGACGACCTCGCCGGCGCCGTCGGCGTCGCGGTCGCCGCGGCCGGCGCGTTCGTCGGCGGCGGCGGGGCGGGCGCGGTCCGGCGCGAGCCCGACCGCACGTGGACCGTGCCCGGCCAGGAGGACGCGCGCCCCGGGCCCGAGACGGTCGACGCGCTGCTCGCGCGGGTCGGGGCCCGCGGCGGGCGCGTCGTCGCGACCGGGGGCTGCTTCGATCTCGTCCACGCCGGGCACGCCCGCACGCTGGACGCGGCCCGCGAGCTCGCGGGCCCCGGCGGCGCCGTGGTGGTCTGCCTCAACTCCGACGCGTCGGTCCGCCGGCTCAAGGGCCCCGAGCGCCCGCTGCTCGACCAGCACGACCGCGCCGAGCTCCTCGGCGCCCTGCGCAGCGTCGACGCCGTCGTGGTGTTCGACGAGGACGACCCGCGCGCGGTGCTCGACCGGTTGCGCCCCGAGGTGTGGGTCAAGGGCGGCGACTACGCCGTCGACGACCTCGCCGAGACCCCGCTGGTGCGCTCCTGGGGCGGCGACGTCGTCACCGTGCCGTTCCACGCCGGCCGCTCGACCACCGCGCTCGCGGCGCGCCTCGCCCCGCCCGACCCGTTCCTCGACCCCGTCCTCGACCCGGCAGGAGACCCCTCGTGACCACCGCTGCAGGCGGACCACCGGAAGCCGACCCCGCCTCCACCCGCGTCCCGGGCCGACGCCCGATGGGCACGGTGCTCGTCACCGGCGGCTCGTCGGGGCTCGGCGCCGCCGTCGCCGCGGCCGTCTCCGAGCGGGGCGGCACCCCGGTGGTGCTCGACCTCGAGGCCCCCGACGCGGGGCACTCGTTCGTCGAGGTCGACCTCGCCGACACCCGTGCCGCCGAGGCCGCGGTGGCCACGGCGATCGAGCGCCACGGCGAGCTCGACGCCGTCGTCACCGCCGCCGGCATCGACCGCTGCGGCGCCCTCGTCGACGTCGACGCGGCGGCGTGGGAGCGCGTCGTCGCGGTCAACCTGCTGGGGACCGCCGCCGTCGTCCGCGCGGCCCTGCCGGTGCTGGAGCGGCGTCGCGGGAAGGTCGTGACGATCTCCTCGACGCTCGGGGTCAAGGCCGTCGGCGACGCCACCGCCTACTGCGCGTCGAAGTTCGGCGTCGTCGGCTTCACCCGCTCGCTCGCCGCGGAGACCGCCGGCCAGGTGGGCGTCACCCTCGTCGTCCCGGGCGGGATGTGGACGCACTTCTTCGACGACCGGCCCGACCAGTACAAGCCCGGCGCCGACGCCCAGCTCAACGACCCCGCGGAGACCGCCGACGCGGTGCGGTACGCGCTCGGCCGCCCGCCCGGCAGCGAGGTGCGGGAGCGGGTCGTCGCCGCCTCGCAGGAGTCGTCCTACCCGTGACGGTCCCCGGTGCGCGCGCGTCGGACCGGTCGGCGACGGCGTCGTCGACGGTCTCGTGGATGGCGAACAGCTCGGCGAGCCCCGTGATCGTCCGCGGGCGGCCCACGGCGCGGGGGACGGCGGCCAGGCACAGGGCGCCACCCCGCGCCGCCACCACCTCACGCTGCTCGACCAGCAGCGCGAGGCCCGCCGATCCGAGGAACTCGACGCCGGAGAGGTCGAGCACCACGTGGCGGTCGCCCGCCGCGACGCGGTCGGCGAACTCTCCGCGCAGCCGCGCGACGGTCGCGGTGTCGACGTCGCCGCGGGGCCGGATCACGGCCACGCCGGGCGCGACGACCTCGGAGGCGACCGTGAGCGCCTCGGACGGCCGGTCGGTGTCCACCGTGCCTCCTCGGCCGGGACCGACCCGATCTGGGTCGGCGCGCGGGCGCCGTGCCGGACGCGGCGACGGTACGCACGCCGCGTGGTGCCCGCCAGGCGAGGGCCCCGCCACGGCGCCGCCGGGAGGGAGCCGGCCCCGAGTGACGCCGCCCGACCTTCGGGACCGGGGACGGGTTCGACCGGGCGGTCCCCAGCACCGGGCTGCCGGGACGGCTCGCCGCCCGCGCGCCCCGTGTCGTCGTGCTCGGCGACACCGTCCTCGACCTGTGGCTCGAGGGCCCGTCGCGGCGGCTCTCGCGCGAGGCGCCCGTCCCGGTCGTCGAGGTCGAGCGCACCGTGGCGGCCGCGGGCGGCGGCGCGAACACCGCGGCGAACCTCGCCGCGCTCGGCGCGCGGACCTCCCTGGTGTCGCTGGTCGGCGCCGACCCCGACGGCGACACGGTCCTCGGCCTGCTCGCCGAGCGGGGCGTCGACACGGCCGGCGTCGTCGTCGACCCCGCGCGGCCCACGGCGGCCAAGCGCCGGATCCGCGCCGATGACGCGCTCGTCGCCCGCTACGACACCGCCCCCACCGGCCCCGCCGGCCCGACCGTCCGCGCGGCGCTCGTCGCGGCCCTGGCCGCCGCGCTCGACGACGGGCCCGACGCCGTCGTGGTGTGCGACTACGGCGGCGGGACCTTCGGCGACGACGTCATCGCGGAGCTCGCCCGCGCCCCGCGCGACTGGCGCCTCGTCGTCGACGCCCACGACCTCGCCCGCTGGGCCCCGGCCCGGCCTGACGTCGTCACCCCCAACGCGGGCGAGGTCGCCGCCCTGCTGGGCCGCGAGCGGCCCCGCGGCGACCGCGCGGCCGGCGCCGAGGACGCCGGCGACGAGCTGCGCGCCCGCAGCGGGGCGGCGTCGGTCGTCGTCACCCTCGACCGCGACGGCGCGCTGTTCCTGCCCGGCGCGGACGGCGACCCGACGCACCGCACGTTCGCCCGGCCCGCCCCCGAGAGCCGGACCTGCGGGGCGGGCGACACGTTCACCGCCGGGCTCGCGCTCGGCCTCGCCGCCGGCGTGCCCGCCCCGACCGCGGTCGAGCTCGCCCAGGCCGCCGCCGACGTCGTCGTCACCCGCCCCGGCACCGCGGTGGCCACGACCGCGGAGCTGACCACGCGTCTCGCCGACTCCCACGGACCGCTGCTCGACGCGGACGCCCTCGAGCGGGTCGTCGCCGGGCACCGCGCCGAGGGCCGGCGGATCGTGTTCACCAACGGCTGCTTCGACGTCGTGCACCGCGGCCACGTCGCGTACCTCAACCAGGCCAAGCGCCTCGCGGGCTCCGACGGGGTCCTCGTCGTCGCGCTCAACGCCGACGACGGCGTCGCCCGGCTCAAGGGCCCCGGGCGGCCGCTGACCGCGCTCGCCGACCGGGCCGCGGTCCTCGGCGCGCTCTCGTGCGTCGACCACGTCGTCGCCTTCGCCGACGACACCCCGATCGCCCTGCTGGCGGCCACCCGTCCCGACGTCTACGCCAAGGGCGGCGACTACACCCCGGAGATGCTGCGGGAGACGCCGGTGGTCGAGGCCCACGGCGGGCGGGTCGCGATCCTCGACTACCTGCCCGACCGCTCGACCAGCGCGATCGTCGACCGCATCCGCGCGGGGGTGCCGGGCTCGTGAGCGATCTCCCGGCCGTGGACGCGCCGGCGGTCGACGTCACCGCGGTCGACGTCCCCGCGGTCGACGTCCTCGTCCCCACCTGCGACCGCCCCGTCGAGCTCGCGACGACGCTGGCCGGACTCGCCGCCCAGGCCGGGCGCCCGGGACGCCGCCGCTGCGGGTCGTCGTGTCCGACCAGAGCCGCGGCGACCCGTCCTACGACACGGCCGCCGCGACGACCATGGTGCGGGTGCTGCGCCGCCGCGGCGTCGCCGTCGAGCTCGTGCGCCACCTCCCGCGACGCGGGGTCATCGAGCACCGCGCCGCGCTGCTGGCGCGGGCCGGCGCCGCGCGGGTGTGCTTCCTCGACGACGACGTCTGGCTCGAGCCGGGCGTGCTCGCCCGCCTGTCGCTCGCGCTCTCGGAGCTGGGCTGCGGGTTCGTCGCCGCGGCCATGCAGGGCCTGTCGCACCTCGACGACCGGCGTCCTGCCGAGGTGGCGCCGTTCGAGCGCTGGGCGGGCGGGGTCGAGCCCGAGACCGTCGTCAAGGACACCCCGGCGTGGGAGCGCTGGCGCCTCGGCAACGCCGCGAACGGCGTCCACCTCGCCGAACGCCTCGGGCTCGACGACGGCGCCGCGCTGCCCGACGCCGCGACGTGGGTGCCCTACAAGCTCGCCTGGGCGGCCGGGTGCGTGCTCTTCGACCGCGCCGCGCTGCTCGAGGCGGGCGGGTTCGACTTCTGGGCCGAGCTGCCCGCCGACGCCCACGGCGAGGACGTGCTCTCAGCAGCGGGTCATGGCCCGCCGCGGCGGCGCCGGCATCCTGCCCGGCGGCGCCTACCACCAGCAGTCGGCCACGACGATCCCGCAGCGCTCGGTGTCCGCGGTCGACGCCTGCCCGCTGTGACGGCGGTCGGTGCGCCTTGGACCCCTACGTCACGGAGGTCAACACGATGCTGTTCCGGATCCTCGCGACGCCCGAGCGCTGACGGCCGCGGCCTCAGGCCTTGCGGCCCTTCACGCCCGCCCGGCGCAGGGCGTCGGGACTGAGCGACGTGCCGCAGTGGGTGCAGCGCGGCCGTCGACGGCGACGTGGCCGCCGCGGGCCGCCTCGCACTCGGCGCGCCGACGGCCGTCGCCGTCCTCGGGCGACGGGGAGCCCGACCAGGAGGCCCGGCCCTTGGAGGCGGGCGAGGTCGGCGGGGCCCACCGCGTGCCGCCCGTGTCGTCGTCCACGGCCCGACCGTACGCGCCGCACTCAGAGCGGCCGTGCGCCGTCGAAGAGCTCCTTCGACCCCGGCACCTCGTCGGTCGGGCCCCAGCGCTCGTGGTCCCAGACCCCGACCCTGAGACCTTGAGCGCGCGGCCGCAGTGCACGAACTGCTCCTGCACGTCGACGAGCAGGGCCAGCGCGGGCGGCTCCGCCCACCGCCCGAGCACCGCGGGGTCGTCGACCACCCGCGCCCGGCCGGCGACCCGCAGCAGGTGCTCGACCCCGGGCACGACGAAGGCCAGCGCGACCTCGGGACGCCCGGTGATGTTGCGGGCCGAGTCGAGGCGCCGGTTGCCCGGTCGCTCGGGCAGCGCGACCGTGCGGCCGCCGTCGAGGACGAGGACCTCTCCGGGCGGGCCGCCGCGGGGCGACACGTCGAGCGTGCCGTCGACCCCCGCGGTCGCGAGGAAGGCCAGCGGCGAGGCGGCGACGAACGCCGCCGCGGCCTCGTCGAGCCGCCCGGCGACCTTCTCCAGCACCAGCGGGTGCGGCTCGTCGACGTGGCGGCGCAGCTCGGCCTCGGTGCTCAGGCCATCGGGTCCGTCGGCGGCGTCGGGGACCGGGTGGTGGCGCCCGGCCGGCACGATCAGCGGCGTGCCCGAGACGGGGTCGGGCACGACGCGGGAGGCCATGCCGAACACGTCGGCCACGAGCCCCTCGGTGATCACCTCGGCGGGCGGGCCCTCGGCGACGACCTCGCCGTCGCGCAGGGCGACGAGGTGGTCGGCGTAGCGCGCGGCGAGGTTGAGGTCGTGCAGGACGACGACGACGGTGGTGCCCTCGGCGCGGTTGCGGTCGACGAGCAGGTCGAGGACCTCGACGGCGTGGGCGAGGTCGAGATAGGTGGTGGGCTCGTCGAGCAGCAGCAGATCGGTGCCCTGGGCGAGGGCCATCGCGATCCACACCCGCTGGCGCTGGCCGCCCGAGAGCTCGTCGACGCCGCGCTCGGCGAGGTCGAGCACGCCGGTGGCGGTCATCGCCCGGGCGACCGCGGCGTCGTCGCCGCGCGAGCGGGCGCCGAACCACCCTGGTGGGGCTGCGGCCGCGTTCGACGAGGTCGGAGACGGTGATGCCCTCCGGAGCCACCGGTGACTGCGGGAGCACTCCGAGGCGCCGGGCGAGCTCGCGCCGGACAGGGTGCGCACGTCGGTCTCGTCGAGCAGCACCGTGCCCGCGTGCGGGGCGATGATGCGCCCGAGCCCGCGCAGCAGCGTCGACTTGCCGCAGGCGTTCGGACCGATGACCACGGTCACGCGGCCGGCGGGGATGCGGACCGAGAGGCCCTCGACCACGACCCGGTCGTCGTAGCGCAGGGTCAGGTCGTCGGCGCAGCAGCGGGCCGGTCCGGTCGTGGTCGGTGGGGGGAGTCATGTCGCTCCTCTCGACCGCGACCGCGCGAGCAGCCACAGCAGGTAGGGGCGCCGATGACGCCGGTGACGACGCCGACGGGCAGCGGGGTCGGCCTGAGGTGGCGGGCGACGCGGTCGGCGGCGACGACGAGCAGCGCGCCGGCCGCCGCCGCGTGGGGCAGCGACACGCGGCCTCCGACACCGGCGAGCCGCGCCGCGACCGGGCCGGACACCAGCGCGACGAACGACACCGGCCCCGACACGGCGACGGCGACGCCGACGAGCAGCACCGCGACGGCGAGGATCGCGAGGCGCGCGCGCTCGACGGACAGCCCCAGCGCGGCGGCGGTGTCGTCGCCGAGCTCGAGGCGCGGGAGCGCCCGCGCGGCCACCAGCGCGAGCGGCACGAGCACCGCGCAGGCGCCGGCGAGCGGCAGGGCGTCGGTCCACGTGACCTCCCCGAGGCTGCCCGTCAGCCACAGCAGCGTCTGCTGCGCGGAGGTCAGCGACGCCGTGGTCATGACGAACGAGACGACCGCCAGCAGCGCTGCGCCCACACCCACCCCGATGAGCACGAACCGCACGCCGTGCAGGCCCGCCCCGCGCCGCCGGGCCAGGGTGACGACGAGCGCCGCCGTCACGACCGCCCCGCCGATCGCGGCGAGCGAGGTGCCGGCGGCGCCGAGGGAGAACACGGTGAACCCGACGACCGCGGCCGCGCTCGCCCCCGCCCCGACCCCGACCACGTCGGGGCTGGCGAGCGGGTTGCGCAGCAGCCGCTGGAACAGCGCGCCCGCGAGCCCGAGGGCCGCCCCCACCAGCAGGCCCGCCAGTGCCCGCGGCAGCCGCAGGCGCACGACCACCAGCTCGGTGCGCGGCGTCCCGGCTCCCACCAGCGCCGACACGACCTCGCCGGGGCCCAGCGGCTGGTCGCCCAGCGCGATCCCCGCGACGAACGCCGCCGCGACCGCCACCGCCAGCCCGGCCCCCGCGAGCACCACCCGCCTGCGCCCGCGCGACCGCACCCGGCGCAGCACCGCGACGCCCGCCCGGATCCCGACCGAGATGGGGGACCTCCGGTCGCCTCTAGCGACCGAGGGTGCCCGTTCGCGATCGGACGACGCGCTCACGAGGCGAACCGCCGGCGCCGCACGAAGGCGATGAACACGGGCGCGCCGGTGACGGCGGTGACGATGCCGACCTGCACCTCGCGGGGCGGGACGACGACGCGGCCGAGGACGTCCGCGACCAGCAGCAGCACCGGGGCGGCGAGGCGGCGGCCGGGAGCAGCCGTCGGTGGTCGGGCCCGAGGACCGTACGGACCAGGTGCGGGACGGCGAGGCCGATGAACGCGATCGGTCCGGCGACCGCCGTCGCCGACCCGGCGAGCACCACCAGCGCGACCCGCACAGCGCCCGGTCGCCCGCGACGCGGCGCCCGAGCGCGCGGGCCGTGTCGTCGCCGAGCGCGAGCGCGTTGAGCAGCGGCCCGCACGCGAGCGCCAGCACGAGACCCGCGGCGACGAACGGCAGGGCCTGCCCGGCGACGCCGAGGTCGCGACCGCGAGCGAGCCGACCTGCCAGAAGCGGTAGTCGTCGAAGGCGTCCGGGTCGGTCAGCAGGACGACGGTGGTGATCGACCCGAGCCCGGCGGTCATCGCGGCGCCGGCCAGGGCGAGGGTGCTGGGCGACGTCGCGCCGCCCGCCCCGCGACGCCCGCGACCCCGGCGACGACGACCGCGGCGAGCGCCGCCCCGACGAAGCCGAACCACACGTAGGCCGACAGCGAGCGGATGCCGAGCAGACCGATCGCGAGCACGACCGCGAGCGCCGCGCCGGTGTTCAGCCCGAGGATGCCGGGCTCGGCGATGGGGTTGCGGGTGAGCCCCTGCGCGAGCACCCCGGCGGGCCTGAGCGCCGCGCCCGCGAGCAGCCCGACGACGGTGCGCGGCAGGCGCACCTCGACGACCACGAGGTGGTCGGGGTTCGCCGGGTCGAACGCGAGCAGCGCGTCGAGCACCACCCCCGGCGGGAGCGCTCGGGTGCCGACGAGGAGTGAGGCGGCGACCGCCAGCACGACCAGGACCAGCAGGCCGGCGACGACCGCGGCGGTGCTCCTGGTCCGTCGGGGCGCCGCCGGGGCGACCGTGCCCGGGTCGGCGACCGCGCTCACGGCTTGGCGACCGCGGCGGCGATCGGGTCGACGATCCGGTCGAGGGCGTAGAGCTGGCCGGGCACCGACGAGCTCGCGAACGCGCTCGAGACGGACTTGTCCGACAGCACGATCCCGCGCCCGGCAGCGACCGAGGGCACCGTGCGCCACAGCGGGTCGTCCGTGATGTCGGCGGGGTTGCCGCTGATCGCCTGCATGATCGTGACGCGGGCGTCGAGGAGGTCGGTCTGCTCGCGCGAGATCGGCACCGAGAACCCGCCGGCGGGCAGGGCCTCGATGGTGGGGGAGTTGACCAGCCCCATCTCGCGCAGGAACTCGACCCGTCCGGTGCGCCCGACGTACGCGCCGTACTCGCCGAGGGTGTTCTTCGCGCCCGAGACGACGGTCGCACCGTTGATCGCCGGGTTCTGCTCGCGCGCGGTGCGGAACCGGTCCTCGAGCTGCGTACGCAGGCGGTCGGCCTCGGCCTGCCTGCCCAGCGCCGCGCCGACGAGGCGCAGCTGGTCGCGCCACGGCGTCAGGTAGTCCTCGCCGCCGGGCGGGATGCTGACGACGGGCACGCCCAGCTGCGAGAGCCGGTCGTAGCGGTCGCGCTGCCCGCTCGCCCGGGTGTCGAGGATGAGGTCGGGGTCGAGCGCGGCGACCTGCTCGAGGTCGACCGCGAGCGTGCCGAGCTTCGCCGGGGGCGTGGTGTAGCGCTGCGTCACCCACGGGCCGAGCCCGTCGCCCCCGACCGCGAGCCAGTCGGACGCCCCGACCGGCTGCACGCCCAGCGCGAGCGCGGTCTCGGCGACACTCCACCCGAGCGCGACGACCCGCTGCGGGGGCGCCGGCACCGTGACGTCGCCGAACGCCGTCGCGACCGTGACCGGGAACGCCCCGTCACCACCGGGCCGCGGGCCGTCGCCCGGCCCGGGCGCCCCGCCCGCCCGAGCACCCGCCAGCCGCGCCGAGCACCAGAGCACCGCCAGCACCCTGGCGAGCACGCGACCGCATGCACCACGCTCCTCGACCGTGAAGAAGGCTCACCTAAGGCTACGCACGGAGTGATTGACGGTCACCGCTTGTCACGTCCGACCCACGCATGAGCGCGGAGCGGCCGTGTCGTACCGACGCGCGCTGGGAGTCGAACGGGGCATGGAGAACTCGACGACTGGCCGACCCTGATGGCTCGCCAGCACGGCGAGGTCGCGCGACGCAGCTGCTCGAGCGCGGATTCACGGACAAGGCATCCAGGCTCAGCTCGACGCGAATCGATGGCGCGTCGTGCACCGCAGGCGTCTACGAGACCGCACGGGATCGCGCGGACGCGAGGCCCGCTCGCGCGGGCCGCGGTCGCTCGCGCATGGGCGGACCCGCGGCGATCAGCCGAGGCGCAGCGGATGACGGCGCACGCCCGGGCCTGGTCCCGCCCGGTCGATGCGGGCGCCCGTTCACGTGACGGTCCGCCGTACGGGCCGTCGACCGCGTTCGGGCCCACCTCGCGGTGTCCACCGATCCCGCGCGTTCGACCACATCACGGTCGAGGGCCCTGTTCTGCCCACGGTCGACCGCGCACACACCGCCCTCGACCTCGCCACCGGCGCCGACGACGCCGTCGCCGCGATGCGACTCGTCCACCGCCTCGTCACCGCCAGGTCGACCGACCGGGCGGTCGCCGCGCGCCGAGCTGTTTCGGCCGACCGGTCCGGCGGTCCGTCCCGACGCGCTGTCCCTCTTCGACGACGGGGTGCGCTGCGAGCTCGAGTTGCGCTACGCACTCGACGTCGAGCAGGCGCACCGCCTGCCTCCTGGACGACGCCAGTCGCCGGTGCTCGTCGACGGCGGCGACGAGGGCGTCGTGTACGACGTCCCGGCGGCCGCCCGCCTCGACGGGCACCGCCCGCACCGCGACCGCGCCACGAGCCTGGTCGACCGGCGTCGCGCCCTCGCCGCCGCTCTGAGCTCGGACCAGTGCGATCGCGTTCGGCTCAGGCCAAGGGCATCCCTTGCCGGACGGCGATCGACGGAGGTCGCCACCGTGCTGCGTCTCGTCGCCGCTGGACCGGACAGCAACATCGGAGCGCACGACGTCGCATGCCTGGCTGAGTCGACGACGCCCGGCGACTGAGCCGTCACCACGTGCGCGCAGCGCCTCGCCACGCGAGCACCCGCGGGTCGACGAGCAGGTCCTCGAGCGGCAGCGGGAGCGGGATGCGCCAGTTCGGGTAGGCGTCGACGGTGCCGGGCAGGTTTGGCTGGCGGACCTCGTCGACGACGTCGGTGAACGCCGCCAGCGCGATCCGCGAGCGGGCGCGGGCGAGCAGCGCGTGCAGCGCGGCCACGACCTCGTCGTCGGTGTGCGGGCGCGACGAGCCGAGCAGCCCCTGCTCGACGAGCAGGCGCAGCAGCTCGTCGCGCTCCCGCGCGGCCTGCGCCGCCGCCGCGTCGGGTCGTCGAGCAGCCCCGCCTCGGCGCGGGCCCGGACGTGCTCGTCGCGCAGGAACCCGTGCGCCGTGGGCAGGTCGTGGGTCGAGACCGACGCGAGCGTCTCGGGGTGCCAGTCCTGCGGCGCGAGGAGCTCGCCGTCGGGGCCGCGCTGGAACCACAGCACCGCGCAGCCGAGCATCCCGTGCTCGGCGAGCCCCTCGGACACCTCGGGCTCGACGGTCCCGAGGTCCTCGCCGACGACGACCGCGCCCGCCCGGTACGCCTCGAGGGTGAGCACGGCGAGCATCGCCTCGGCGTCGTAGTGCACGTAGGTGCCCTCGCGCGCCGAGCGGCCCGGCGGGATCCACCACAGCCGCCACAGCCCGGCGACGTGGTCGACGCGGATGCCGTCGGCGTGGCGCAGCACGGCGCGGATCATCGAGCGCAGCGGCGCGTAGCCCGACGCGGCGAGCGCGTCGGGGCGCCACGGCGGCAGCGACCAGTCCTGGCCCTGCTGGTTGAAGGCGTCCGGCGGCGCGCCGACGGTGACCCCGGGCGCGAGCGCCGCCTGCAGCGCCCACGCGTCGGCGCCGTGGGCCGAGCAGCCGACGGCCAGGTCGGCGATGAGGCCGACCGCCATGCCCTCGCCGGCCGACTGGGCGGCGGCGAGCTGCTCGTCGGTCAGCCGCAGGCACCACGCGTGGAACCCGACGCGGTCGGCGAGCTCGGCGCGCGCGGCCGGGATGCCGGGGGCGTCGGGCGCGGCGACGTCGTCGGGCCAGGAGCGCCACGACGACCCGTGGCGCTCGGCGAGCGCGTACCAGGTGGCGACGTCGCGCAGCTCCTCGTCGAGCGCCTCGACCGCGCCGGGGCCGTCGGGCGCCGCGGCGTCGAAGGGCCGCAGCAGCTCCAGCGCCGCGGACTTGGCCGCCCACACGGCGTCGTAGTCGACGAGGCCGTCGGGTGCGTCGGACGGGCGCAGGGCGTCGACCCGGGCGCGCACGTCCTCCGGTGCCGCGGCGTAGGCGGCGGTATCGGCGACGCGCAGGTAGAGCGGGTGGGCGAAGCGGCGCGACGACGGCGAGTAGGGGGAGGGCTCGACCGCCGGTGCGAGGGCGAGCGCGTGCAGCGGGTTGCAGAGCAGCGCGCCCGCGCCCTGCTCCGCGGCGGTGCGGCGCAGGACGGTCGCGAGGTCGGCGAGGTCGCCGCAGCCCCACGACCCGGCCGAGCGCAGCGCGTAGAGCTGCACCATCCAGCCCCACGTGCGCGGCGGGGGCGCGAGCGCGGGCGGCGCGGCGACGACGGTGGCGACGTGGTCTCCGACCTCGAGGTGGTGGTAGCCCGCAGGCAGGTCGGCGGGCAGCTCGGCCACGTCGCGCACCGAGCCGTCCTCGAGCGTGAGGCGTCCGGGCCGGGCGGGCGCGGGGCGTCGTCCCCGCGACGAGGGTCGGCGGCAGGGCCGTCGCGCGCGCGTCGCGGACCGCCCGCAGCGACGCGGCGACGGCCTGGGCGTCGCTCGCCTCGACGTCGAGTGCGGCGAGCACGTCGACGACGACGTCACGGGCGACGACAACGTCCTGCTCGTCGGCGCCGCGGTAGGACACGGCCACGCCGTGGGCTTCGGCCAGCTCGGCGAGGTCGGGGTCGACGGGGTCGGTCGGGTCGGCGGTGGGCGGCACGGCGACAGCGTGTCAGCCCGCGGCGGCCGCCCGGCGCGCCGCCACCAGGTCGTCGGCGACGCTCGACGCGGCGGTCCCGGGACGGCGGACGCCCCGCAGCGCGACGACCTCGCCGCGAGACAGGCCGCTCGCGGCGGCCGCGGTCGTCGGGTCCCAGCCGCGGTCGAGCAGCGCGAGGGCCAGCGAGCGGCGGAACGCGACGTGGTCGTCGTCGCGCCGTGCGGGCGTCCTCGACGAGCACCCGCAGCGGCGCGGGCACCCCGGAGTCGGCGGCCTCGGGCCGGGGCGCACCGCCTCCGCGGGCGCTCGCTCGGCGACGACCTCGGCCACCGCGGTGGGGAGGTCGGTGAGGGGTTCGATGGTCGCGGGGTCGAAGTACACAGGCACGGTCCTCTCGTTCGTTGCTCACGACACGGGTCGGCCCACGACGTGGGGGACCGGCAAACGTCCGCGGCGCGAGCAGGTTCCGCTCGCGCACGACAGGGATGGACAGGGTGCGGTAGCCGCCGTCGTCGAACAGCACGACGACCTGGTCCTCGGAGACGGTCTGGACGACCCCGCGACCCCAGCCGTCGTGCTCGACGGCCTCGCCGGGGACCGGGTCGCCGTGGGCGATGCCCGCGCGGTCGCCCGGGTCGCCCGCCCGGCCGGCGTCGCAGTGGTCGCAGAACCCGCAGGCCTCGGTCCGCGGCTCGCCCAGCACCTCGGCAGCGTCTGGATCGCCGGCGAGCCGCGCCCTCGGCGTACCGGCGCACGAGCTCGACCTTCGTCTGCTGGCGCTCGCGGCTGCGCAGGACCAGCTCGACGACCGAGTCGGCGATCTTCTTCGCGGTCTCGGTGCTCGTCCCGAGGCGCAGCCGGCGCCCCGGCATCTGGACGACGGCACCGCGTGCGACGAGCGCCGGGATCGCCCGTGACAGGGCCGCCTTCGACACGCCCGCGGCGTCGGCGAGCTCGGCCTGCTCGACCCCGTCGGGGTTGAGCCGGACCGCGTCGACGACGGTGGCGACGCCCGCAGCGCGTCGTTCGGATGTCGACGCTGCCCGGAGGCGAACAGCTTGGGCCGGGCGAGGTCCTGGGGCGGGGAACAGGCGGCGTGCCGCGCACCCTGAGCCTCGCCGACGCCGAGACCCCCGCCCGATCTCCTGGTGGTAGGCGTCGATGCCGGTCGGGGTGTCGCCGTGGACCACCCAGCGGACGTCGGGCTTGTCGATGCCCATCCCGAACGCGCTGGTGGCGACGACGACCTGGTCGGCGACGAGTTCACGCGTCCTGACGGACCTGCGCACCTGCGCTTCAGGGCCGTGGTATCCTCGACGGTCGTGCGCCATCCCAGGTCGCGCGCAGGCGGTCACGCACCAGCTCGGTGTGGCGCTGCGTGGTGACGTAGACGATCCCGGTGCCGGTCGCGCCCGAGCCGTCGACCACCTCGGCGACGAGCTGGTCCCACTTGGCGTCCTCGTCGTGGATGAGGCGCACTTCGGCGAGGTGCCGTCACGATCGGTCGACGTCGCGCACCGACGACGCAGGCGTCGGGGACGCCGAGCAGGTCGAGGATCTCCTCGCGGGCGGGCAGGCGGTCGCGGTCAGCGCCAGAGCACCCGCGGGCTGACGATCGCCGAGGCGGCGGGGCGAGGACCGAGGTAGTCGGGACGGAAGTCGGGCGACCCCAGTCGCCATCTCCGCCCAGACGGTCTTGCCTCGGCGACGTGCGAGCAGGCCCCACTCGCCTCGGAGAGCGACGGCCAGGCCGTCGGGCGCGGCGAGCTGCTCGACGGCGGTCACGAGGAACTCGGCCCGCCGGCGGCGAAGGTGTCGAGCACCTCGCGGTGCGGTCATCCGGAACGCGGTCGGAGTTGAGGATCCGGCGCTCAGACCGCGACGACGCAGGTGCTCGACCTGGTCGCGGTGCAGTGACCAGCGTCGGCACGACGACCACGGTGCGCCCACCCAGCGTCGACCGGCGATCACCGGCGTAGACCGCGGTCTTGCCGGCGCCGGGGTCGGGGCGTACGGCGAGGACGTCGGAGACGACCGCGCCCTCGATCGCGTCGCGCGCTGCCCGTCCCCGAGGGTCGCGTCGGGGCGGGACCAGCACCCGCTGGTGGTGGCGCGCGATCGCCTCGACGCAGGCGTCGTCGAGCGCGCCGCAGGGGCCGAGGGGGAGTCATGGGTCGGGGTCCCCGGCCCGAGCACGGCGTCGGCGAACGCGTGCACCGCCACCGCGTCCTCGACGACCAGCGCCGCGGCGTCGGCCACGACCGCACCGTGCGCCTTCAGCTCCTGGCACAGGCGCGCGTTCCAGCCCGGGGCGTTCCCCGTCAGGTCCGCGACCAGGTGACCGTCGTGGAGCTGGTGCAGGTCGAGCCGTCGTCGACCCGGCCGCGCGGCGTTCAAGGGCTGGAGCTACCTCGACGTCGACGGCGACGACCGCGCTCGCTGACCCCGAGGTCCTCGACGCATCAAGGCCGTCGTCGTCCCATACCCGCGTGGAATGACGTCTGGATCAGCGTCGACCCCCACGGCCACATCCAGGCCGTAGGCAACGACGCCGCCGGGCGGCGGCAGTACCGCTACCACCCCGAGTGGGACCGGCAGCGCGCCGCGGAGAAGTTCGCCCGCGTCGCCCGGGCGAGGCGCGGTCCTGGGCGACCTGGTCGCCCCGAGGCGGTGATCGGCGGCGACGGGCTGGTCGGCGACCGCGTCGATGGCCGGCGCGGTCTGGCTGCTCGACCTCGGCGTCTTCCGCGTCGGCGGCGACGAGTACGCCGAGGGCGACTCCCGCAGCGAGGCGTCCTTCGGGCTCGCCACGCTGCGCCGCGAGCACGCCCGAGCCCATCGCAGGGACAGGCTCGGCGGTCGAGTTCTTCCACGTCGCATCCAGGCGGCGTGCTCGCACCAGCCATCGCCGACGCCGAGACCCACCGCTCGTCACCTCGCTCAGATGCGCCGCGGCGGGGGGCGAGGACCTCTCGCCTCACCGCCGGGCGGGGCGGCGCAGGCCACGACGTGGCACGACGTGACCGCCGAGGACGTCAACGACGCGGTCCGCGAACTGGTCGGCGACGAGTTCACCGCGAAGGACCTGCGCACCTGGAACGCGGGCGTGATCGCGGCGGTCACCTTCGCCACGCAGGTCGACGGCGAGGGCGCGCCGCCCGGGTCCGAGCGCAAGCGCAAGAAGGCGGTGACCGACACGATGAAGGCCGTCTCCGACTCCCTCGGCAACACGCCCGCGGTGTGCCGATCGGCTCTTCCCCGTCGACCCGCGCTCGTCGACGCACTTCCCGAGCAGGGGCGCACCGTCGCCGCGGCGGTGCGCCGTCGCGGTCGACAGGTGACCCGGCGGGGCGCGGTTCCGCGTCGAGGAGGCGGTGCTCGAGCTCGCCGAGCGACGCGGGCGACCCTGACGGGCGGGTCAGGCCGGTCGCCATCTCCGACGACGGTCCCCGGCGACGTGCCGTCGCTCGTCGGCCTGACGTGACCCCACTCGCGCGACACCGCCGCCACCATGCCGAGGCCGCGCCCGCGCGCCGAGCTCGGCGGCGGGAGCAGGGCCTCGGGCAGCAGCGAGGTGTCGAAGTCCCGCACGGTCATGCGGACCGACCCGGTGCGCCGCTCGACCTCGACGACCGACCGGCTCGACGCGTGCTCGACGGCGTTGGTGACCAGCTCGGTCACGACGATCTCGGCCGACTCGCGCACGTCGTCGTCGACCGACCAGCGGTCGCACACCCGGCGCACGTGCGAGCGCGCCGTCCGGCGGGTCGCGTACCGAGACCCCGAAGTGCCAGAAGGCCCGCGACGACGACGAGGTCGTCGCGGCGCCGACGCCGCGGTCGCGACGTCGGGCGCGCCGACCACACCTGGTCGTGCGAGTCGCTCGAGCAGCCGCGCGAGCGGTAGTCACGGCGACCCGGCGGCCAGCCGGACGTCGGGCCTGGTTCCCGACGCGCTGCGGCGTCGGCGAACGCGGTCGCACGCGCCGATCCCGACGGGACGCGACGCAGGGCGCTGACGTCGGCGACGACCGCGCGCCCTTCAGCCGGGCCGAGCTCGCGGTCACACAGCGCGCCGCCGCCAGCACCGGGCGTCGTCGGAGGGGTCTGCGCCTGCGCGCGAGCCCGTGACGCGCAGCGACGCTGCAGCGCAGCATGCGGGCGCGGGCCCGGCGTGTCGGCGATCTCGATCGCCAGCTCGCTGCTCGGTCGCCGACGCCGACCTCGGGCCGACTGGTACCCGGCCCCCCCGACGGCGACCTGATGGTCGCCATCGGCGACGCCGGGTCATGATGGGGCCATGAGCGCCGCCGTCGACGGGGGCAGCCGACAGGGCGACGCCCTCGGCGTTGTCGACCGCGGCGCGCGTCGGGCGCGGGCGAGGGCGCGGGGACCGGCGACCTCGTCGAGGCCCCGCAGGCGGTCATGCGAGTGGCCGGGATGGTCGGCAAGCTCGTCGAGGAGGTCCGGGCCGCGCCGCTCGACGAGGCCGGCCGGGCCCGGCTGGCCGACGTCCACGCCCGGTCGATCGCCGAGCTCGAGCAGGGGCTCGCCCCCGAGGCGGGTGGCGGGCTGGTGCTGGCTGCCGTTCTCGACCGAGGACGCCGTCGCAGGCGGAGCTGCGCATCGCGCAGGCCCAGCTGCTCGGCTGGCTCGAGGGGCTCTTCCACGGCATCCAGAGCGCCGTGCTCGCCCAGCAGATGGCCGCCCGCGGGCAGCTCGAGCAGATGCGGCGTCGCGCCGCCGACCTCTGGACGAGCTGCGTGCGCGCGCACCGGTCGACGACGACGTGGCGGTGCTGGCGGTACCCCGCTGAGCGGGCGGACGGACGCCCGGTCAGGCCTGGGCGACGGGGAGGGTGTGGTCGAAGACGACCTCGGAGCGACGCTCGGCCTCGAACGACGGGCCCCGGCTGCGCAGCGCCGTGCGGCGCTCGTCCTCGGTGAGCCCGCCCCAGACGCCGTAGGGCTCGCGCGTGGCCAGTGCGTGGCGGCGGCACGGCTCGATGACCGGACAGGCGGCACAGACCCGCTTGGCCTCGCTGGCGCGGTGCTCACGCCGCGGTCCGCGCTCGCCGTCGGGGTGGAAGAAGAAGCTCGAGTCCATCCCGCGGCACGAGCCGTGCAGCTGCCAGTCCCACTCGTCGATGATCGGGCCGGGCAGCAGACGGATGTCGGCCATGGCGCGCCTCCACGGTCGAGGAGGGAAGGGACGGTGCCGCGGGGTAGCGGCGGAGTCCCCCAGCACCCCCACCACGGCAAACGTCGCGCGCGATCGGCGGATGGCCACGATCGGTGAACCGACCGCAAATCGACCGCCGTCGGGGACCACCGCGGGTCCACTCGCTCGCGGCTCGCCGGCGACGCTTCGCGGCCACGATCGAGTGACCTCGTTCGTCCCCGGACGGTCGACGCGCAGCGCCGTCGCACGCGGTCGCCACCGCGACGAGTAGGGTCCCCACCACGAATGACCGCCATGGACCGACGACGGAGGAGCTCGGTGCATGACTGACACGCAGGGAGACAGAGGACCGGACGTGGCGACCGACGACGACCTCAGCGCCGACGACCCGATGGGCATCGAGGTCGAGCGCACCGACGGCCGGTCGGTGATCCGTCTGACCGGTGAGATCGACATGCTGACCACCCCCGCGCTGCGCGCGAAGGTGAACGAGGAGCTGCAGGGCGGTCCCTCGGTGCTGATCCTCGACATGCTCTCCGTCGAGTTCCTCGGGTCGAGCGGGCTCGCCCTGCTCGTCGAGGCGCTCGACGAATCCCGCAACCGGGATGTCTCGTTGAGGCTGGTGGCGAACTCCCGACCGGTGAGCAGGCCGCTGCAGGCGACCGGGCTGACCGACCTGTTCGCGCTCTACCCCTCGGTGGAGGACGCTCTCTCCGGATGATCTCCGGAGGGCCTGCCGCCCGCACTCGGTTCGCCGATACGGTGGTGGGAGGTGGCGCCGCCGGGCGGTGCTCGCCCTCGTCCCCCCACCCGTCGGGAATGGAGACCAGTAGCCGTGCAGACGCCGGAACCGCAGCAGCGAGACCGCACGTCGGACGGGAACGGGGCGACCTGACGAGGTCGGTGCTCCCGTCGAGGTGCGCGTCCACGCCGACCCCGCGTTGATCCCGTCGGTGCGCGCCGTGGCCGCCGACCTCGCCGCGCGTGCCGACTTCGACCTCGACGCGGTCTCCGACCTCCGGATGGCCGTCGACGAGGCCTGCTCGGCGCTCGTGCCGCTGGCCACGCCGGGCAGCCGGCTGCGCTGCGGCTTCACGGTCTCGTCGGGCTCGATCGAGGCCGTGTGCCGCGTCGACGTCGCGGCCGGTACCACGCTGCGCCAGGACACCTTCGGCTGGCGGGTCCTCACCACGCTGACCGACGCCGCCGAGGTCCTCGACGACGGCTCCGAGTGGCTCGGCGTCCGGCTGCGCAAGGACCGGTTGGCGCCGTGAGCGAGGCGGCCCACGTCGCGTCGTCGGAGGAGACGGCCGTCCCGGCAGCGGCTCCGGCTCCGGCTCCGGCTCCGGCCGACGCTCCCCGCTCCTCGCGCTCGGGACGCGACGACTCCTACGAGCACCTCGTGCCGATGCTCCTCGAGCACGCGTCCCTCGACACCGACGACCCGCGCCGCGAGGCGCTGCGCGACCGGCTCGTCGAGGGCTACCTCCCGCTCGCGCGCCACATCGCCCGCCGCTTCTCGCAGCGCGGCGAGCCGCAGGAGGACCTCGAGCAGGTCGCCACCGTCGGCCTCATCCACGCCGTCGACCGCTTCTCGCCCGAGCGCGGCTCCGACTTCCTGTCCTACGCGGTACCGACGATCACCGGCGAGGTGCGGCGGTACTTCCGCGACAAGGCCTGGTCGACGCGCGTGCCGCGCCGTCTCAAGGACCTGCGGCTCTCGATCGGCTCGGCGATGCCGCAGCTCTCGCAGGACCTCGGGCGTGCCCCCACCGCTGGTGAGCTCGCCGACCACCTCTCGCGCAGCCGCGAGGAGATCCTCGAGGCCCTCGAGGCGGCCAACGCCTACCGGTCGAGCTCGCTCGACGACATGCTCGTCGACGACCCGTCGAGCGGGCGCCTCGCCGACGTCCTCGGCAGCGCCGACGCCGAGCTCGAGCAGGTCGAGCACCGCGAGACGGTCCAGCCCGCCCTGCGCCGCCTCCCCGAACGCGAGCGGACGATCGTCATGCTGCGCTTCTTCGGCGGCATGACCCAGACCCAGATCGCCGAGCGCGTCGGGGTCTCGCAGATGCACGTCTCGCGCCTGCTCACCCGCACCCTCGCCGCCCTGCGGGCCGACCTCTCCGACTGAGGACGTCAGCGAGTACCGCCGTCAGTGTCGTGGCGATTCGCTGACGGACGACAGGCGCAGCGGGGCGCCCCGCTCGACGGCGCGACCGAGCACGTCAGATCACGAGCGGACGGAGTGCCGCCCGTCGTCGTCGCGGCGGGTCCGGCCCAGCCGGGCGAGGTGCTCCAGCAGCGGCACGGCGACCC
Organism: Aegle marmelos; assembly: GCA_030449875.1. Lineage (NCBI taxonomy): Eukaryota > Viridiplantae > Streptophyta > Magnoliopsida > Sapindales > Rutaceae > Aegle > Aegle marmelos. Next base: position 176,177 of record JASUUL010000038.1, on the reverse strand, counting down.
GTCGCGTCGTCCCCAGCGCCTGGCGGGCCTCCGAGAGCGTGAACGGCGACGGCAGGTCGGCGAGCCGGGTGACCGCGACGTCGGGCCCGTCGGGGCGCAGGTAGATCCCGTCGCCGACGCGGACCAGCCGCCCGGCCTTCACCGCCGCCCCAGCTCGCGGCCCCCGAGCCCCAGCTCGGCGAGCCGGTGCGCCTCGGGCGCGGCGAACGGCGCGGCGACGAGGTCGGCGTCGACGGTCTCGAGCGCGCGCAGCACCGGCCGGCAGGCCCGCGGCGTCGCGCCGCCGGACCTGCCCGCCGTCGCGCACGATCGCGTCCGCCGCGGGTCGGCGACGACGAGGTCGAGCAGCCGCGGGTCGGGCAGGTCGAGCACCGCGCCGCCGCGCGGGGGCAGCCCGGGGTCGAGGGGCTCGCGACGGGCGTGCTCGGTGATCGCGTCGACGAGCCCCCGCGAGCTCGGTGACGACCGCCGCGTCGACCAGCCAGCCGCCGCCTCCGGCGTGCCCTCGGGCACGCCACGCCGAGCGCCACGAGCTCGTCGCGCCGCACGATCCGCCGTCGCGCCAGCTCCTCGGCCGCGTCCGGGGCCGCCCCGGTCGCGGCGAGCTCGGCGGCGCGCGCCCGCGCGGCCCCACGGCGGCGCAGCGCGGGCGGCCGGACGTCGAGCACGTCGATACCGCCCAGCACACGGTGCGCGCCCGGGTCGCGCAGCAGCGCCCGGTCGCCCGGACGCAGCGGCAGCGGCTCGCGAAGCGTGAGCCGCACCGTCCGCGTTGCCGCGCCTCGTTCCGACCGAAGGGCACCATCGCTCGCCTCTACCGACCGCTGGTGCCCCTCGGTCGCCTGGTCGTCGGGCGCGTCGTCGCGCGAGAGGGGGCCGGACGCGCGCGGCGACGGCGGCGGAGCCGACGTGCAGCATGACCTGCGCGGGCAGGTCGACCGCGGCGGCCGCGCCGCGAGGGGCGTGCACGCGGACGTCGACGACGTCGCCGGCGAGCCAGCGACCCGGGGTGGTCAGCGCGTCACCGCGCCCGACCTCGTCGAGGTCGACCCCCCGCAGGGTGAGCGCGACCCGCGCCACCGCGCCCGCGGCGTCGACCGGCGCCCCCAGCGACTGCACGCCGCGCACGGTCACGGCGCGTCCCCGCAGGTCGAGCGTGTCGCCGACCGCGACCGTCCCCGCCCCGAGCGTCCCGGTGACCACCGTTCCCGCCCCGCGGACCGTGAACGCCCGGTCGACCCACAAGCGCTCGTCGGCGTCGCCTGCCGCGGCCGGCAGTGACCCGACCAGCGCCGCGAGCGCCCCGCGCAGGTCGTCGAGCCCCGCGCCCGTCGCGCCCGACACGCACACGGCGGGCACGCGCCCGAGCGTGGACTCGGCGAGGTGCTCCAGGGCCTCGTCGCGGGCCAGCTCCGGGTCCATGAGGTCCGAGCGGGTCACCACGAGCAGCCCGTGCCGGACCCCCAGCGCGTGCAGCGCGTCGAGGTGCTCGCCCGACTGCGGCATCCAGCCCGAGTCGGCGGCGACGACGAACAGCGTCGCCGGGACCGGGCCCACGCCCGCGAGCATCTGGGTGACGAACCGCTCGTGGCCGGGCACGTCGACGAAGGCGACGGGTTCGTCGTCGAGGGTCGGGGCGGCAGCGTGGTCCACGCGAAGCCGAGGTCGATCGTCATGCCGCGGCGGCGCTCCTCGGCGAAGCGGTCCGGCTCCATCCCGGTCAGGGCCCGGACCAGCGTCGACTTGCCGTGGTCGACGTGCCCGGCGGTGGCGACGACCTTCACGACGGGCCCGCCAGGGCGCGACGGCACCGCCGCGAGCCGCCGGTCGTCGTCGGCGGCGGCACGGACGCCAGGTCGAGCACGCAGCGCCGCGCTCGACGCGCGCCACCACCGGCTCGGCGCCCGACCGGAGCCGGGCCGCCGCGTCCTCGGGCAGCGTGACGCCGGCGCTGGCCAGCGCCACGCCCGGGCGCGCCGCCGCCGCCGACCTGGGCCTCGCAGTCGACGTCGCCGCGCGTCGACACCCCGGCGACGAGCCGGCCGCGAGCGTCGCCGCGCGGTCCCGCAGGTCCGACGTCGGCGGCGAGCATCGTCGCGACGGGGGTCGCCGGCCCGCGCAGCGTCGCCTCGAGCGCGGCGAGGGTCAGCTTGTCGACGCGCAGCGCCCGCGCGAGCGGGTGGCGGCGCAGCCGCGTCACGAGGTCGGCGTCGCCCAGCAGCAGCCCCGCCTGCGGCCCGCCGAGCAGCTTGTCGCCGGAGGCGGTGACGAGGTCGGCGCCGGCGCGCAGCTCGGTCGCGGCGTCGGGCTCGGCGGGCAGCCGGGGGTGCGGCGCGAGCAGGCCCGAGCCGATGTCGGAGACGACGGGCACACCGAGACCGCCGAGGTCCCCCGCGGGACGCTGGCCGTGAACCCGGTGACGACGAAGTTCGACGGGTGGACCTTGAGGATCATGCCGGTGGCGGGGCCGATCGCCGCGGCGTAGTCGTCGCGGCGCACGCGGTTGGTGGTGCCGACCTCGCGCAGCCGCGCGCCGGTCGACTCCAGCAGGTCGGGCAGCCGGAACCCGTCGCCGATCTCGACCATCTCGCCCCGGGCGATGACGATCTCCCGGCCGGCGGCCAGCGCGGTCGCGGCGAGGATCAGCGCGGCGGCGCCGTTGTTGACCACGTGCACGCCGCCGGCGGCGGGCACCGCGGCGGCGAGCGCCGCGACGGCGCCGGCGCCGCGACGGCCACGCCCGCCGGTGGCGAGGTCGAGCTCGACGTCGGTGGTGCCCGCCGCCGTGTCGAGCGCCGCGCGCGCGGCGTCGGAGAGCGGCGCGCGCCCCCGGGGGGGGTGCAGCAGGACGCCCGTGGCGTTGAGGACGGGCCGGGCGCTCGCCGCCGATCCCGGCAGCGTCGCGAGGGTCTCGGCCAGCACGTCCTCCGGCGCGATCTCGCCGGCCCGCGCGCGCTGCTGCGCGGCGACGACGACCTCCTTGACCCGCGCGCGGCCCAGCGACGCGATCGTCGCCGCGAGCCGGTCGTCGGCCAGGACCGCGTCCGTGCGGGGGACGCGGCGTCGCGGGTCGGTCGGAGCGGCCATCACCACATTGTGCGCCGCCGTGCGGGTCCGGGTGCGGCTACCACGGTCGGAGCAGCGCAGTGCCGTCGTCCGGCCCAACTCCGCGTCCGCCCCGTCGCGGACGGGCGCGGTGCCCTTGCCCGCGGCGTCGCCCGGCCCGGTTGTGTCGGTCCGGGGGCCGAGGAGAGGACACACGATGAGCGCTGGGGAAACGGTGCGGCACCGCTGTCGTCAGGTGCGGGGGCTGATCCAGGACTACGTCGGGCGCGCGACCGGCAAGCGCGGCAAGCGGGTCTCGGGTCACGGCAAGATGGTCGGCGGCGAGGTGCAGTACCGGGCCGCGGACGCCCGTGACGGCGTGAGTGACGGGGTCCGCGACGGCACCCGGAAGGCCACCGGCCGCGACTGACGTCCTTCGCGGCGGGCTACGGACCGGCGACGCCCGCCGCGACGGAGGACAGCAGGCCGACGACGACCACCAGGCCGGTCGTGCCGGCGAGGAGGCGGCGGGGGAACACCCGCCGCACCATCAGCAGCGACGGCAGGCTCAGCACCGGCAGCGTGACGAGCAGGGCCGCCGCCACCGGGGCCGACACTCCGACGGCCAGCATCGCGGCGATGATCGCGACCTCGGCGCCGGTCGGGATCGGGAGCAGCGTCCCCGCGACGGCGAGGACGACGACACCGACGACGAGCGACGACGCGGCGCCGTGCCGGACAGCAGCGGCGAGCCGAGCGGGAACAGCACCCCGCGCAGGGCGCCGAGCGCGACGACGAGCAGCAGGTACTCGGGCAGCAGCCGCACCGTCAGCCCGCCGAGGGCGGCGAGGAACCGCCGCGGAGGTTCCGCCCGCCTCCCGTCGCCGTCGTCGTCGGCGCCGGCCTCGGTGATCGGGGGCGTCACGGACACCGAGCGCCTGCGGATCCGGGAGCACGCCGACGTCTGCGGTGTGCCATCGCTGATGTCCCCCCGCTCCGCCCAGCGGCTCAGCTCAGGCCGCGGCGACGACGACGGCGAGACCGGCGGCGGCGCGCAGGACGGTCCAGGGCCAGGGCAGGACGAAGGCGCAGAAGGCGAGGACGACGGGGTTGAGGGCGGGGTTGGCCAGCCAGTAGGCGAGGGTCGCGCCGATCCCGGCGTCGCGGCGGCGCAGGCCGACGGCGACCGGCGCGGCGCAGCAGGAGCACATCATCGACGGCAGGGCGAGCGCACCCCGCGTGCCGCGCCGCCGGTGCCCCGCCCCGAACGGCCGCCGGACCCAGTCGCGCGGCAGCGCCACCTGGACCGCGGCGGCGAGCACCAGCCCGACGACGAGGGCGGGCCAGATCGCGAGGAAGTAGTCGGCGGCGAACTCCAGGCCCGCGGCGAGCGAGACGCCGGGCGGGGTCGCGCCGCCGCCGGTGAGGATGCTCTTCCCGAGCGAGCCCGAGTCGGCCACCGATCCCACCTTGACCCAGTACGGCGCCCACTTCGCCCACACCAGCCCCGCGACGAGCAGGACCAGCACCCCGGTCCCGAGCACCCACGGCGGCGTCCGGCGCCCGCCCCTCGATGGTGCTCATCGGACACCCCGCCACATCAGGTCACTCACGCGGGTACTGGGGGTGAAGCGCGGTCAGCTCGATCCGGCGGCCGGGGCGAACGCGCGGTCGGGCGGGGTCGTCCCGTCGGCGGTGCTCTGCTGGCGGCGCGCGAGGCGCTCGCGCTGCGGGACGACGATGTGCGCCGGGTCGTTCGCCGAGGCGATGCCGGCGTCGAACACCCCGAAGCGCGTCAGCGCCGAGCCCGCCATGAGCGCGAGCCCCGACAGCGCCGCCGACCAACGTCGCCTGCGCCCCACCAGCGTCCCGACCGCGCCGGCGGCGAGGCACGCCTTCGACGCCGTCATCAGCTTCTGCGCGCGGCCCTTGTGGTACACGTCGCCGAGCAGGCCGAGCTTGCGCTCCATGTACTCGCCGATCGCGAGCTCGACCACGGCGCCGGCCACGGCGAGGCGCGCGGCCGGGAGGTTGTCGGCCGTCGACGAGCCGATCAGCCCGAGGCCGCCGCCCGCCGCCGCGGCGCTGCTGCCGAACAGGATCGGGAGCTCGCGGTGCGCCTCGTGCCAGGTCGGCACGGCGGTGTTGGAGAACAGCACCGCGGTGTACGGTCGCGAGCGCCGGGCCGATCACGGCCGCGGCGACCCCGGCGAGCGTCACCGGCCGGTCGACGCGCGCCAGCGACCGCGGACCGCCTCGGCGGCGCCGCGGCGCGGCGAACGTGGCGAACGGCGAGAGGATCCACGTGCCCACCGACAGCGGCGAGGTCGGCTTGAAGACCCGCAGCATGTGCAGGAACCGGCGCGGGCGGTGCAGGTCGTGCACGAGGAACACGGTGCCGCCGATCGCACCCGCCGCCGAGCCCAGCCGCCCGGTGCGGCGCAGCGTGGGCCGGTCGGTGGCCCCGCCGAGGGCCGCGAGGCCCGCCGAGGTCCCGGCGAGCCCGCCGAGGAACAGGTACAGCGGGACGTCGGGGTTCTTCCACACCGGCGGCGCCTTGATGATCGGGCGCCCGTAGTAGGACCGGAACTCGGCCTCGGGGACCTGCAGCTGCTCGCCGCCCCGACGCCTGCCCCGCCGCGCGTCGCCGCGCGGCAGGTGGGCGTCCTGGTCGACGACGAAGCGTTCGGGCATCTCGACGCTCGTCCCGGCGCCGTGCGGCCGGTGCTCCGGGCGCGAGGCGTCCATGGGGTTGCCCGCGCCGTTCGACCCGCTCATCGACGCCCCCTCCAGAACGCCGCGACGACGGCCGCGCCGAGACCGACGGCGGTGAGGGCGGCGTTGCGCCACATCTCGGGCAGGTCCCGGGTGGTGACGATCGGGTCGGGCGGCATGCCGTAGACCTCGGGCTCGTCGAGCAGCAGGAAGAACGCGCCGTCGCCGCCGACGCCGTCGTCGGGGTCGCGCCCGTAGAGCCGGGCCTCGGTGACCCCGCGCCCGTGCAGCTCGGCGAGGCGGGCGTCGGCCGCGGCCTGCAGCTCGTCGAGGTCGCCGAACTGGATGGAGTTCGTCGGGCACGCCTTCGCGCACGCGGGCTCGAGCCCGGCGCCGAGACGGTCGTAGCACAGGGTGCACTTGAACGCGCCGCCGTCGGACTCGCGCACGTCGATGACCCCGTAGGGGCACGACGGCACGCAGTAGCCGCAGCCGTTGCAGATGTCGTCCTGCACCACGACCGTGCCGTGCTCGGTGCGGAACAGCGCACCGGTCGGGCAGTTGTCGAGGCAGCCGGCGTGCGTGCAGTGCTTGCACACGTCGGACGACATCAGCCAGCGGACGTCGCGCTCGTCGTCGGGGGTCTGCTGCCCCTGGGCGCCGCCGTCGAGCAGCGCCAGCAGGTCGACGGTCCCCCCGTCGGGCGGCGCCGTGGCGGCGTCGCGGGGCGGACGGGCCGACACCGGGTTGGAGACCCCGCCGCCGACCGCGGGCAGGTCGGACGGCAGGAACCCGGTCGGTTGCCCGCCGTTGCCCGCCGCGCCGGTGGGTGCGGTGGTTGCCGACCCGTGCGGGCGGACGTCCTCGATGAACGCCACGTGCCGCCAGGTCGAGGCCCCGAGGTCACCGGTGTTGTCGTACGACATCCCGGTCAGGGCGTAGAGGTCGGAGCCGTCGGTCCCGTCGTCGGGGACGAGGTTCCACTCCTTGCACGCCACCTCGCACGCCTTGCACCCGATGCAGACCGAGGTGTCGGTGAAGAAACCGACGCGCTTCGGGTGCTCGGAGGAGAACCCCGCGTCGGTCGTGGGGTCGGGCAGCGGCCCGTAGAGGGAGTTCGCCTCGCCGGAGAACGCGTCCCAAGAGCCGGCGCCCGGTCGAACTGGTCGACGGGTCGACGGGTCGACCCGCCCACCCGCCCTCGGGCTCGGACGCCTTCGCGCCGGCGCCGTCGGCGGTCGCCGGTCCGCCGTCGGCGCCGACGTCGCCCGCAGCCGTCCACCCGGCTCCACGCCCGCGCGGCGGCGGTAGTCGGCGACGTAGGTGCGGAGCTCGGGTCCGCGCGGTCGGCGCCCGGGCTGGATGTCGCAGGTCGCGACCTTGGACTCCTGGATGTGCACGTTGGGGTCCATGGCGACACCGAGCAGGTCGTTCGCCGGGTCGCCGGTCGAGATGCCGTTGGCCCCCCAGTGGTAGGGCAGGCCGATCTGGTGCACCGTCTGGTCGCCGATCCGCAGTGGCTTCATCCGCTCGGTGACCATCACGCGCGCCTCGATGGCGGTGCGGGCCGAGATCAGCGTCGCCCACCCCATGTGCTCGAGCCCGCGCTCCCGCGCGAGCGCGGGGGAGACCTCGCAGAAGAACTCGGGCTGCAGCTCGGAGAGGTAGGGCAGGAACCGGCTCATCCCGCCCGCGGTGTGGTGCTCGGTGAGCCGGTAGGTGAGGAAGACGTAGGGGTAGACCTCGCTCTGCGAGGGGTTCATCCGGTTCCACGCGCGGTCGATCTCCTCGCGCGCCGGGTTGGCCCGCTGCTCGTGCAGCAGGTTGGCCACGGGCGACTCGACCGGCTCGTAGTGCGTCGGCAGGGGCCCGTCGGCGAGGCCCGCCGGCGCGTACAGCCAGGCCTTCCCGTCGGCCTGCATGATGAAGGCGTCGGTCCCGGCGAGGGCGTCCTCGGCGTGGGCCCCGGGGTCGGGCTTGAACCCCGGCGGCTTGGTCGCCTCGAAGTCGGGGATGTCGTAGCCGGTCCAGCGACCCTGCTCGTCGTCCCACCACACGAAGCGCTTGCGCTCGCTCCACGGCTTGCCGTCGGCGTCGGCCGAGGCGCGGTTGTAGAGCGTGCGCCGGTTGGCGGGCCACGCCCAGCCCCACTCCGCAGCGACCCAGTCCTGCTCGGTGCCCGGCTTGCGGCGGTCGGCCTGGTTGACGCCGTCCTTGTAGATGCCGGTGTAGATCCAGCACCCGGCCGTGGTGGAGCCGTCGGCGGTCAGCTCGGTGTAGCTCGACAGCGGGTTGCCCTCGCTGTCGGCGCCGTTGATCTCGCCGAGCACCGCCTCGACGTCGGGCTCGTCGTGGATGCCCTCGGTGGGGTAGTCCCACGTGAGGTCGAGCAGCGGGCGGTCGCGCTCGTCGGTCGAGGCCGCGAGCTTCTCCCGGATCCTCCTGCCCAGGTGGTAGTAGAAGTGCAGCTCGGAGCGGGCGTCGCCCGGCGGGCTCACGGCCTCGTGGCGCCACTGCACGAGCCGCTGGGTCTGGGTGAACGACCCCGACTTCTCGGTGTGGTTGGCGCACGGCAGGAAGAAGACCTCGGTGCCGATCTCCTCGGTCGCGAGCTCGCCGGTCTCGATCTCGGGCCCGTCCTTCCAGAACGTGGCCGACTCGATCATCTGCATGTCGCGGACGACGAGCCACTCGAGGTTCGCGAGGCCGAGGCGCTGCATCTTGCCGTTGGCGTGCCCGACCGCCGGGTTCTCGCCGACGAGGAAGTAGCCGAACGTCTTCCGGTCGATCTGGTCGCGCACGATGCCGTAGCTGCCGTGGTCGCCGTTGATGCGCGGCATGTTGCCGAACGCGAAGTCGTTCTCGGCGGTCGCCGCGTCGCCCCACCAGGCCTTGAGCAGGCTCACCAGGTAGGTGTCCATGTTGCCCCAGAACCCCGTCTTCGCCGCGTCGGCGTCGAGGAAGCTCTGCAGGTCGGTGTGCAGGTGGGCGTTGGGCATCGGGATGTAGCCCGGCAGCAGGTCGTAGAGCGTCGGGATGTCGGTCGAGCCCTGGATCGACGCGTGCCCGCGCAGCGCGAGGATGCCGCCGCCCGGGCGGCCCATGTTGCCGAGCAGCGTCTGCAGGATCGCGGCGGCGCGGATGTACTGGACGCCGACGCTGTGGTGGGTCCAGCCCACCGAGTAGACCCACGCCGTGGTGCGCTCGCGCCCCGAGTTCTCGGTGATCGCGCGCGCCACCTGCAGGAACTGCTCGACGCTCATACCGCACACGCGCGCGACGGCCTCGGGGGTGTACCGCGAGAAGTGGCGCTTGAGCACCTGGAACACGCACCGCGGGTGGGTCAGCGTCTCGTCGCGCGGCGGCCGAGGGTGACGCGGGGCGACGCCGCCCGGGTCCGCCGGCCGGCCGGCCGGTCGGTGCGGTCCCATCGCCGACTCCCAGCGCGTCGCGTGGTCGCGGCCGCGGCGGGAGCGCGCGTACGCGCCCCTCGTACTGCCAGCTGGCCGGGTCGTAGTCGCCGGTCTCGGGTCGAGCCGGAAGATGCCCGTCGACCCTCGGTGTCGGCGAACTCGTCGGAGACGATGTCGGCGGCGTTGGTGAAGGTCTGGACGTACTCGCGGAAGTCGAGCTCGTTCTCCAGCACGTAGTTGATGAGCCCGCCGAGGAACGCGATGTCGGTGCCCGGCCGGATCGGCACGTGCAGGTCGGCGACGGCGGTGGTGCGGGTGAACCGCGGGTCGACGTGGATGATCGTCGCGCCGCGCTTCTTCGCCTCCATGACCCACTGGAAGCCCACCGGGTGGGCCTCGGCCATGTTCGATCCCTCGATGACGATGCAGTCCGAGTGGATCAGGTCCTGCTGGAAGTTCGTGGCGCCGCCACGACCGAACGAGGTCCCCAGACCGGGGACGGTGGAGGAGTGTCAAATACGCGCCTGGTTCTCGACCTGGATCGCGCCGAGCGCCATGAACAGCTTCTTGATGAGGTAGTTCTCCTCGTTGTCCAGCGTCGCGCCGCCGAGGCTCGAGAAGCCGAGCGTGCGCCGCAGGACCTGCCCGTGCTCGTCGACGTCCTGCCAGCCGCGGCGGCGGGCGTCGATGACCCGGTCGGCGATCATGTCGACCGCCGTGTCGAGGTCGAGGTCCTCCCACTCGGTGCCGTACGGGCGCCGGTAGCGCACCGTCGTCACGCGCGTCGGCGACGTGACCAGGCTGGTCGACGCCGAGCCCTTCGGGCACAGCCGCCCGCGGGAGATCGGCGAGTCGGGGTCGCCCTCGATCTGGGTGACGCGCCCGTCGCGCACGTAGACGTTCTGGCCGCAGCCGACCGCGCAGAACGGGCAGACCGACTTGACGACCTCGTCGGCGGTCTCGGTGCGCGCCGAGAGGGCCTTGGTGCGCGGGCTCTGCACGGCCGCGCCGCGCCCGAGCGGGTCCTCACCGGTGGCCTGGCGGAACATCGGCCACTCGCCGAGCCAGGTACGGACACCCATCAATGGGGATCTCCCCGTCGTGGAGAACGGTGGTGGGGTGAGGATCGCCGCTCGGTGGCGGGGACCGTCGGGGTGTGTGGCGGAGGCGGACGGGAATCGAACCCGCCTGACCGAGGTACTCGGCCACGTCGGTGTTGAAGACCGCGGGGGCCACCAGGCACCCTGACGCCTCCACGACGCAGCGTAGGGCGGTGATCGACGACGGCACGCGCGCGCGGGGCCGGGCGGGTCGGGCATCGGGGACCGGAGGACCAGGGGACCGCACGGGGGAGCGGAGCTCGACCCCGGTGGCGGGAGACGCGGCCGTGTGGAGCGCCGAGCAGTGGAGCGACGCCTACGACGCCGTGCCGCTCGACCTGGACCTGCACCCCGATCCGCGGCTGGCGGCGCTGCTGGCCGACCGCCCCGCCGGTCACGGGCTCGAGCTCGGCTGCGGCGAGGGACGCGCGTCGGTCTGGCTCGCCACGCCGGGCTGGCGCATGTCGGCGGTCGACTTCTCCCGGGTCGCGGTCCAGCGGGGGCGGCTGCTCGCCGGTGCCCACGAGGTCGTCGTCGACTGGCGGTGGATCGACGTGGGCGCCCGCATCGAGCTCGACGACCCGCTCGACCTCGTCCTCGTGTCCTACCTGCACGTGCCCCCCGCGCGGCTGCACGCCGCCCTCGCGGGTGCGACGGCGCACCTCGCGCCCGGCGGCCTGCTCGTGGTGATCGGCTGGGACACCTCGAACGCCGAGCGCGACACGGGTGGCCCGCGACCGGCGGAGCTGCTTTACGACGCCGACCGGCTCGCCGCGGCCCTCCCCGACCTCGCGGTCCGCTCCGCCGAGCGCGTGTGGCAGGACGAGCCCGACGGCGCCAGCGACCTGGTCCTGTGCGCTTCGCGCACGTGCCGAGCCTCGGCCGCTGGTCGGAGTCGGGGCCCGCCGAGACTCTGCGACCGTCGCCCGGAGAGTCTCGCCGGTGGCTGAGGCGCCCCCCGCTCGTCGTCGGTGTCGACATCGGCACGACGGCCACGAAGGCGGTCGTCCACGACGCCGACGGCCGCGTCCACGGCCACGGCGAGGCCGGCTACCCGCTCTCCGAGCCCGAACCCGGCGCCGCCGTCCAGGACCCCGAGGCGGTGCTCGACGCGGTCGGAGACGCCGTGCGCGACGCGGTGGGCGAGGCCCGCGGCGCGGGCGAGGTCGCGGGCCTCGCGTTCAGCTCGGCCATGCACGGCCTCGTCGGGCTCGACGGGGCCGATCACCCGCTGACCCCGCTGCTCACCTGGGCCGACGCCCGCGCCGCCGGCACCGCACGGACGTTGCGGGCACGGCCGGGCGCTCTTGCCCTGCACCGGCGGACCGGCACTCCCGTCCACACGATGAGCCCGCTGGCCAAGCTCGCGTGGTTGCGCCGGGCCCGCCCCAGCGTGCACGCGGCCACCCGGACCTGGGCCGGGGTCAAGGAGCTCGTCCTGGCCCGCGCGACCGGCGCCCGGGTCACCGACGTCTCGTGCGCGTCGGGCACCGGGCTCTACGACGCGGCCGCGGGCGCTGGGACCCCGAGGCCCTCGACCTCGCCGGCATCGACGCGGCACGTCTCGGCGAGCCCGTCGCGACCACCGCGGTCGTCGGCGGGCTCCGGCTGCGCGACTGGGGCGTCCCGGTCGGGACGCCCGTGGTCGCGGGCGCCGGCGACGGCCCGTCGGCGAACCTCGGGGTCGGCGCGGTGCGCCCCGGCGTCGCCGCCTGCTCGATCGGGACGAGCGGCGCGCTGCGGCTCACCGTCGACCGCTTCTCGGTCGACCCCCGCGGCCGCACCTTCTGCTACGCCCTGGTCCCCGGCCGTTGGGTCATCGGCGGCGCGATCACCAACGGCGGGCTGGTGCTCGACTGGGCCCGGGAGACGCTGCGGCCCGGCATCGACGCCGACGAGCTGCTCGACCTCGCCGCCGCCGTCCCGGCGGGCGCCGACGGCCTGCTCGCCCTGCCGCACCTCCTGCCCGAGCGCGCGCCGCACTGGTCGCCCGACAGCGCCGGGCGCGCTCGTCGGGCTGCACCGCGGTCACGGTGCCGGGCACGTCGTCCGCGCCCTGCTCGAGGGTGTGCCTGCAGCTGCGGCTGTGCTCGACTCGCTGCGCGAGGCGGGGATGGCGGTCGGGGAGATCCGCGCGACCGGCGGGTTCGCCCGGAGCGCGTTCTGGCGGGCGCCGACCTCCAGCACGGTCGCGACCAGCTCTGCCCGCACCTCGTGGCGCTGTCGCACGAACGGTCGCATCTCGGCCTCCGGTTCCGTGACGACGGGACGACCCGCCGCCGGCCTACAGCGGGATGTTGCCGTGCCGCCCGCGCACCGCCGGGTGCGCGGCGAGGGCCTCGATCAGCACGGCGCGGGTGCGGGCGGGCTCGACGATCTCGTCGAGCCTGCCCGCACCCGCGACGGCCTCCGGCCGGCGCCGCCCTCGGCCGCTGCGTGCTCGGCGGTCAGGCGGTCGAGCAGCGCCGCCCGCTCCTCGGCGGGGGCGGCGAGCTGCCCGCTCCGGAGGACCGTCACCGCGGCGCGCGCGCCCATCACGGCGACCTCGGCGGTCGGCCACGCGAGCACGCCGCCGCGGCGGAGGTCGACCCGGCCCTGGTGCATCACTCCACGGCACCAAGCAGGGCCTCTTCGCCGACCCATGCTGCTGCCGTTCGACTTCCAGGACGTGGTGCGGCGGCTCGTCGCGCCTCCGGCACCCTGGTCCCCCGGGCGCGGTTCGGTCGTCCGAGGAGCTCGAGCCACGGGGATGGTGAGGTCATGTCGACGGAGACGACAGCCACGGGTCGGCCTGCGCCCGACGTGGTCGAGCCGGGCCGCGACGACCGGGGGCGGACCGAGGCGGCGGAGCGCCCGATGTCGCCGGTGGCCGATCGACCTGGCCCGCCCGCCCGGCGGAGGTGCCCGTGCCTGGTCTCCGCGGGCAGCGGTGCCGCGTGCCGAGGCCGGCCAGGCCCACGGGATCACGCTGCCCCACGGATGGGTCGCCCCGCTGCTCATCCTCCTGGCCGGCGTCTTCGTCTCGGTGCTGGACATCAGCATCGTGAACGTCGCCATCCCGGCGATGCAGAACGACTTCGGTGTGGCCACCGAGGACGCCCAGTGGGTGGCCACGTCGTACTCGCTCACCGAGGGCGCATCGTGCCGGCCAGCGCGTGGTTGGGTCTGCGCTTCGGCCTCGCTCGGTGCTACGTCTGGGCGCTCGCGCTCTTCACGGTCGCGTCGGTGCTGTGCGGGATGGCGTGGAACCTCGACAGCATGATCGCCTTCCGGATCCTCCAGGCGATCCCCGGCGGGATCATCCCCGTCATCGTCCTGACGGTCCTGCACAAGATCGTGCCGAAGGAGCAGATCGGCGTCGGGATGGCCTCTACGGGCTGGGCATCGTCTTCGCGCCCGGCATCGGCCCGACCGTGGGCGGCTACCTGGTCGAGTTCATCGACTGAGACTGATCTTCTACATCAACGTGCCCATCGGGATCCTGGGCGTCGTCGCGGCCGTGGTGGTTGCCCACGTTCCCGCGGAGCGGACCCACCGGTTCGACCTCCCGGCTTCCTCGCGGTCGGCTCGGCCCTGTTCGCCCTGCTCATCGCCCTGCACGAGGGTGAGAAGTGGGGCTGGCGTCGTCACCCGTGCTCATCCTGACCGTCTACGGGGTCCTCGCGATCGCCCTCTTCGTCGTCATCGAGCTCGAGGTCGAGCACCCCCTGCTCGACGTGCGGGTCTTCGTCAACTGGACCTACTCGAACTCCCTGCTGATCATCGGGTGATCTTCATCGGTCTCTACGGGTGCTGTTCTTCATCCCGCAGTCGCTGCAGGTCAACCAGGGACTCGGCGCGTTCGACACCGGGCTCGTCCTCCTGCCCCAGGCGTTGGCGATGGCGACGCTCATGCCCATGGCCGGCCTGATCTACGACCGCATCGGGCCCCGGTGGCCGGCCGTCGCCGGGCTGACCCTGTGCACGACGGCGAGCTACCTGCTCCACGAGACCACGTCCGACACGTCCAACGCAGCTGAGCATGCTGCTGGCGGTCCGCGCCGGAGGTATCGGCATGGCCATGATGCCGATCTTCGCCGGCGGCTTGTCCTCGGTCGACCGCCAGGGTGGACGCCGCGAGCGCGTACAACACGGTCGTCCAGCGCACCGCGTCGGCGATCGGGATCGCCGCGATGACGACTGATGTCGTCCCAGCAGGCCCAGGGGTTCGCCGATCGGGCCGGGCTGATGCCGACGGGGTCGCTGGACGGCTCCGTGCTGGAGCAGTACCCGCTCTACCGGGAGCTGAGCTCGCGAGTCTTCGACACTGCGTTCGGCGACATGATGCTCGCCACCACCTGGCTCACGCTCGTCGCGGTGGGACTGGCGCTGCTGTTGCCCAGCGGCCGCCCGACGGGTGGCTCCGCGCTGACCGTGGAGATGTGAGCGTCCGAACGGCGCGCCGGGGTCCCGGCGCCCGTGCGACCACGGCTCGAGCGGCAGAGACGGGACACCGCGCGCCGGTCGGGAGATCAGGGACCGTCGGTGACGCCTCGCGGGCAGGCAGGCGGAGGAAGAAGCGCGCGTGCTGGGCGGCGCTTGTGCGCGAGCTCGCGCTCCGCGGGGACCGCCTGGGCGTGCAGGTAGACCACTCGGGCGTTGCCCAGCGGAGCTAAGAGCTCCCACGTCAGCGCCGCGGGATCGAAGTCCGTGACGATGGCACCCCTGGCCCTCCATTCACTGAAAGCGGGTGCAACTTTGAACGATTCGCGCATCGCACCCGCCATGGATCGGCTGCCCTCACGGGCGCCGACCAGCCCCGCGCATCATCACGCTCGTGAACATCCGGGCGCGCGGCGTGTCGAAAGCGAGCATGACGCTCTCGACGAGCGTCGGGATCGCCTCCTCGGGATCGCGGGAGCCGAGATCGTCGAGGTCGAACCCGAGTTCTCGCATGTCGAGCAGGCCCGCCTCGGTGACCAGCGCCTCGAAGATCGCGGCTTTGCCGGTGAAATGGGCGTAGATACCACTGTCGCGAATGTCGACCTCGGCGGCGATCTCACGGACAGACGTGCTCGCGTAGCCCTTCTCGGCGAAGAGGCGGAGCGCGGCGTCGAGGAGGCGCTCCCGCGTGGGCGGCCGGTCGTCCTGAGGCGGACGACTCCACCCGCCTCCGAGCTCCTGTCGGGCATGCTCGAACACTACTGAGCACGTGCTCGATTAGCAAACCCCCGTGACCAGGGAACCTCGAGCTCGGTGACGGCGAGGTGGTCGTCGGCGCACCGTCGTCGCCGCGGTGAGGCGGGCCAGCCCGAGGGGGAGCCGCGAGGCCGTCGTGATCCCTTCGGGTGCGCGACTCGGCCACGGAAGGATCCGACGTCGGCCGCAGGGGGAGCCGGGGGCGAAACAACTCGGCAACCGGTGGGAAGACGCGCGCACGAGCTCGCCGTTAGCGTTGTGGCCACTCGGTTCCCGGCCCGGTGGGTGGTGACGTGGCGAATGACGATGTCGACGGCGAATGCGACGGATCGACAGCACCCGGGAGGACCGGGAGAGCACGATCCACGCCGTTTGCGCGATGTGCTGGGCTGTTTTCTGACCGGGGTCACCGTGGTCACCACGCTTGATGACGGCGCGCCGGTCGGGGTGACCGCGAACTCGTTCACCTCGGTCTCCTCGATCCTCCACTCGTCCTGTTCTGTGTGCACGAGCGTCACGGTTGCGCTCGGGACTGGCGTCCGCCGTGCCTTCGCGGTGAACATCCTGGCCGAGGACCAACGGGAGCTGTCGAAGAAGTTCTCGCGGCCCGGCGAGCGCTTCGATCAGGTCGCCGTCGCCGTCGCCGTCGCCGTCGCCGTCGCCGTCGACGCCGCCACGAGCGACCTCCCGTGCTCCGCGACGCACTCGCCTTCCTGTGCCGCGGCCTCGTCGACCAGTACCTGGCCGGCGATCACATGATCGTCCTTGGTCGGGTGAACGAACTCGGCGTGCTCCCGGAGCAGCAGCCGCTCGCCTTCTTCGGCGGTCGCTACCGGATGGCTCGCTCCCGACGCCGCCCGTCGGCCAGATCGGGCTCCTGCTGCTGGTCGCGTTGACGGGCACGCACCTCGACGTGCGTGCCGTGCGCAAGCACGGCCGCACCGCACTGTCGGTCTGCATGGCCGGGCTCTCATCCCCCTCGGCGCGGGGATCGCCGTGGGTTATGCCTGGCCGGACCGCTCAGCGGTGACGCGGCGAGCGCGTCGGCGACGTTCCCCCTGCTGCTCGGCGTCGCGATGTGCGTCACGGCGATCCCGGTGATCGCCAAGACGTTGACCGACATGGGCCTGCTCCATCTCAACGTCGGTCAGCTGACGCCGGCGGCCGGCACGGTCGACGACGCCGTCGGCTGGCTGCTCCTGTCGGTGGTCTCGGCGGCGGCGACCACGGGCGTCGCGACCGGGCACGTCGCGTTCTCGGTCGCCGTCATGGCGGCGTTCCTGCTCGTCGCCGACGTGATCGGGCGGCCCCTCGTGCGCTGGCTGGCCCACCGCACGGAGCGCAGTGAGTCGACCGGTCCGACGGTGGCCCTCGCCGTGCTCGTCGTCCCTCTCCGGCGCCGCCACCACCCATCTGCTCGGGAAGGCGATCTTCGAGCCTTCATCGCCGGGCTCCTGCTCGCCTCGGCAGGGTCCGCGGTGCTGGCTCGCCTGGCCCCGCTCCGCCAGGTCACGCTGTCGGTCCTGGCGCCGATCTTCCTGGCGACCGCGGGACTGCGTATGGACCTGACCGAGCTCGCCTGTCCGGAGGTGCTGGTCTCCGCTCTCGTCGTCCTCGCCGTCGCCATCGGTGGCAAGTTCCTCGGCGCGTACCTCGGTGCGCGCCTTGCCGACTCGTCCTGGGAGGGGCTGGCCCTCGGAGCCGGAATGAACGCCCGTGGAGTGGTCGAGGTGATCGTGGCGCTCACCGGGCTCCGGCCTCGGAAGACTCGGCGGGCTACGCCGTGATCGTGCTCGTCGCCATCGTCACCTCGTTGATGGCCCCACCGCCGCTGCGGTGGACCATGAACCGAGTCGAGCACGACGACGAGGAGAGGTTGCGCGCGATCGACCACGCCACGTGGGCCGGGGGCTCTCCGGCGGCGGCGCCCGACGACGGCCGGGTGCGTGACGCCGTCCGACCTGCGTCGCCGGTCCCGCAGGAAGAACGCCAGCACCACCGCGACCGCCGTGAGCACCGTGGTGACGACCATGAGGTTCGCGAACGCGGTGTCGAAGACGCGCCTGGATCTGCTGCGTTCATGCCGTACATCTCCAGCATCGACTGTCGTCGAACCCGGGCGCGCTCGGTGGTCGAGCCCGGCATCGCGGTGCCGTCGGTGGGGAGCACCGAGGTCCGGTCGGCGTCGCTCTGCGCCCGGAAGATCGTCATCACCGCGGTGAGCCCGGCGAGCCCGATCGCCGACGCCGAGCGCTGCACCACGGTGTTGAACGCGCTCGCCCCGTCCACGAGCGTCGGGGGCAGCGACGACATGCCACCGGTCATGATCGGCATCATGGCCAGGCCCACGCCGCCGGCACGCAGCGCGAGGATCCACGCGAGCTCGGTGTGGGAGGTGTCGATGGTGACGTCGTGGAGCAGCCACGTCCCGTAGGTGACCAGCGAGAGCCCGATGACCGCGGGCCAGCGGGCCCCGATGCGGTCGAAGATGAGGCCGGCGATCGGCATGATCACGGCCATCGCGAGGGCCTGGGGCAGCAGCACCAGGCCGGTCTCGAACGCCCCGAGCCCCTGGTTCTGCTGCAGCGACTGCGGGATGAAGAACAGCACGCCGAACATCCCCATCATCACGATGCCGATGACGATGAGGGAGTTGGAGTAGGCCCAGACCGCGAAGACCCGGACGTTGAGCAGTGGGTGCTCGACCTCGAGCTCGATGACGACGAACAGGGCGATCGCGAGCGCGCCGTAGGTCAGGAGGATGAGCACCGGGTAGGAGTCCCAGCCCCAGTCCTCGCCCTTGTCGAGCGCGATGAGCAGCGCGAACAGGCCCGTCGCGACGGCGAGGAAGCCGGGGACGTCGAAGCGGTGCGCCTTCGCGCTGGTGAACGAGGGCAGGTAGTACCAGGCGGCGAGGACGCCGACCACGCCGACCGGGATGTTGATGAAGAAGATGAGCCGCCAGTCGACGTACTCGACGAGGTAGCCCCCCAGCGTCGGGCCGATGCCGGGCGCGACGACGATGTCGAGGCCGTAGAGGCCCATCGCCATGCCGATCTTCTCGCGCGGCACCACCTTGTAGAGCATGGTCAGCGCGACGACGGGGATCACGCCGCCGGGGATCGCCTGCAGGATGCGGAAGGCGATCATGCTGTTGAGGTCCCAGGCGAGGCCGCACAGGGCCGAGGCGATCGTGAACAGTACCAGCGACCAGCCGTAGCAGCGGGCCAGGCCGTACCTCAGGCCCAGCCAGGCGCTCGCCGGCACGACCACGCCCTCGGCGAGCGAGTACGCCGTCGACACCCACTGGATGTCCTCGAGCGTGACGCCGAAGTCGTTCTGCATCACCGGCGTCGCGACGTTGACGATGCTGATGTCGAGCACCGACATGAACATGCCGGCGATCAGCACGACCAGCGAGACGCCCCACGGCGTCGTGCTGCCCGGCAGCGGTGCGACGGGGGCCGCGGGCTGGGCGCCGGGTGCCGCCTCGCCACCCGCGGCCGGCGCCGTGACCGCGCGCCTCGCCCTCGGGCGGGGCGAGCACGGCGTGCCCCGCCGCGGTGCCGTCGCCGGGGCCCGGGACGCCGACCGACCGGTCGGGGACGACGCGCCGTCGCCGCCGCGCACCCGGCCGGGCGCTCCGGCTCGTCGTCCCCGACGTCCCGGTCCCCGGCGTCGTCTCGGTCGACATGATCCCAGTGTCACCCCGTGAGCCAAAGACACGCGACTCGGTCGCGCTCGTCCGTCGCCCTCCTCAGGAGGCCGGCGCGCTCTCCTCGGTGTCCTCGCCCACGCGTCCGGCGTCGGCGACGTCCTCGAGCTCGACCAGCGACTCCTCGAGGAAGCCGAGCATCCGCTGCAGCCGCGGCACGCTGCTGCGGCAGCCGGTGAGCCCGAACTCCATGTGGTCGGCGTAGCTCGTGACGGTCACGTTGAGGGCCTGCCCGTCGAGCGGCACCGACAGCGGGTAGAGCCCGTCGAGGCGGGCGCCCTCCCAGTACAGCGTCTCCTTCGGCCCGGGAACGTTCGACACGATGAGGTTGAACCCGGGCGGGACCACCGCGTTCAGCCCGGGCACCGAGCCCAGCACGATCGGTGCGGCGACGGCGAGGGACAGCGCGGCGGTCTGGACGCCGTCGCGGCCGCGCAGGTTCTCCTTCGCCGCGCGGGACGACGTGCGGATGCGCGCGTAGCGGACCTCCGGGTCGGCGACGTCGGTGGCGAGGTCGACGAGGATCGCGCCGAGCTGGTTGCCCGAGTCGTCGTCGCCGCCCAGCGACACCGGCAGGGCGGCGACCAGGGCCTTCTCGGGCAGGGCGTCGAGGTCGGCGAGGTAGCGGCGCAGGGCGCCGGAGGTCATGCCGAGCACGACGTCGTTGAGGGTCGCGCCGGTGCGCCGCGACACCCGCTGCAGGCGCTTGAGCGGCCACGACTCGGCGGCGAAGCGCCGGGCGCCAGTGATCGGGACGTTGAGCAGGCTCGACGGCGACTCGAACGGCAGCGTCGGCCCGCCCGAGCGCAGCCCGGCCGCGCCGCGGTCGACACCAGGGCGGGGCCGACGCCGAGCGTGCGGACCGCGAGTGACGCGATTCCTCCACGGCGCGCCACGCCCCGCGTGCCGCGGCGACCGGCCGGACCCCGGACCACGTCGCGGCCTCCTCGGCGCCCGCGTGCGCCCGGGCGGGGATCGACGGCCCAGAACGGCTTCATCGGGGGTCAGGCGGGTCGGTCGACAGCGACTTCTGCAGGTGGCGCATCGACGTGACGCCGTCCATCAGGGCGTGGTGCATCTTCGCGTAGACGGCGAAGCGGTCGCCCTCGACGCCCTCGATGAGGTGGAACTCCCAGAGCGGGCGGTGCCGGTCGAGGAGGCTGCCGTGCAGTCGCGAGACCAGCTCGAGCAGCTCGCGCACGCGGCCCGGGCGCGGCAGCGCCGAGAGCCGCACGTGGTACTCGAGGTCGAGGTCCTCGTCGTCGGTCCAGGTCCACTGCCCCAGCGACGACAGCGGCCGCACCGCCTTGCGACGGAACAGCGGTGCGACGTCGCTCTCGGCGAGCAACCGGCGGTAGAGCTCGCCGAGGAAGTCGGGTCCGGCGGTCTCGGGCCGGTCGAAGAGCATCAGCGACCCGACGTGGGTCGGGTGCTCGCGCGACTCCGCGAGCAGGAACATCGAGTCCCGGAACGACATCGGCGCCACGTGCGCTCCCCCCTGCTCCGTGACCGGCGAGCAACCGGCCGCCTGTCCACGCTCGACCGAAGAGTCGGACCTCCGGGCGGTCGGGCGGGCCGCGTCGAGCAGCGACCGCCGTGGGTCAGGGTGCTCGCGCGACCTGCGACCATCGGTCCCGGAACGACATCGGAGCTACGGAGTTGCGCTCCTTACCAGCAGGGCCTCACCGTCCCGCGACCGGACGGATGGCCGATCCTTACCAGTCCCCGGCGCGGTGACGTCGACGCGCCAGGTGTCGCCCAGCGACGACGAGCGCGCCGGAACCTCCCGAGCCGCGAGGGCGAGCGATCCGCCGTCTTGTGCCCCGGCATCAGCTGCTCGCGCACCGAAGCGACCGGCGGCCTCGACGGACCGGCATCGGCGCAGGATGAGTCGGACGAGCACCGGCTGACTCCGCGGTCTGCGCCGGCGCGCAGCGCGGACCCGACGTCGACGACCTGCGGGCGTCAGCCGCCCACGGTCGACGGAGCCCCGAACCGGCGTCGGGCTCAGGCGAGGCCACGCGACGGCACGGTGACGTGATTCAGCTGAAGCACCGACCAGCGATCCTCCGAGGCGATCTGGTGGCGGAGCGCGGCCGCGCGGCTGAGGTGCGGTCGTCGCGTTCGAGGCGAGTGAGGCGGCGGCGGTCCTGCGGTCGCGCTTGTCGGAGGAGTCCGTGGACGCCACCGACATGCTGGTCCATCGCGACGCCCGCGGCCTGGGGTGCGCGGCCTCGCCGGTTCTCGATCGCGACACCGACGGAGGCGTCCGTCGCCCTGCTCCACGGTCTGCGACGCGAGACCAATCGGCGCCGGGTGCTGACGCGGTCCACAGCGCCACGGACGATCCGGGTCCGGGCGGGCTGCTCGCGGTGGCGGGCGTCGGTCGGTACGCGCCAGCCCCGTCGGTCGACGCGGTGACCCGGTTCCTCGGGCGCGTGCCGAGCGGACCTGGCCGCCGGCACCCTACCAGTTCACCGTTCCGGACGGCGAGGGGCGACCGCTCGGCGCCGCGATGACGACGGCTGAGCTACTCCGCAGGGTGGTGCCGGCGCCTGACCTGCGCGACCTCCGGTCTGTCGGGGAACGCCGACCGTCGTCGCTGGGCTCCCGGACCTGACCCGGGTGGCGCGGGCGGCACCTGAGTGCGGCAACGGAGGCCAGCGGTTCGCGATCCGCGACCGGCTGGCGGTGGCCGACCGTCGGGAGGTCCTCGAGGCCGGGATCGAGCCCGGTCGCCGGAGTCCGGTCGGGCCTGGCGAAGCGGTGACACGCACGTGGCGCGCCCTCACCGACCCATCCACGACCGGGGTGCGCGGTGACGCCAGACTCGGCAGCGGACGTACGACGATCAGAACGGGCTCGGTGCTGGGCGCCGGATCGACGGTGCGGCGGTCGGTGGTGGCGGCGGCGGCGGTCGGCGAGGCCGGCGGCCGCGGCCACCGGCGACGGGACCGCGCCACCGACGACCGTTTCGCCGAGTCGGCGGCTCGACGACCTCGACCGGACGACCCAGGGTCAGAACGGCGCCCCGCGACGTCCCGGCGCCGGTCACGCGACGGTCGGAGCCTGCGACCAGTCGAGCACCACCGACAGCCACGGCGCCGTGCCGACGGCGAGGCCCTTCCCCACACGGTCCACCAGCCCGATCGTCGCGGCTGCCGAGCTCGACGGGCTCGCCGTCATCCGTCACAGCACGCCGAGCGTCGCCGGGTCGAGCCTTCCTGCCGTCGATCGCGGCGGCCGAGGTCGCTGCTCAGCGTGACCGGGCTCCGGCCCGCGCGCGAGCGCCCCCGGCAGGATTCGAACCTGCGACCATCGGATTAGAAGGCCGGTGCTCTATCCACTGAGCTACGGATCGTCCGCCGCGCCTACCTGCGACGAGTTCAGGGCGACTGGCCGACACGGCATCGGCGCCCGTCGACGGTCGCGCCGCCCTGGTCGCCGCCGTCGTCGCGCTGGCGCTCAGCGCCCTCTCGGGGGCCGAGAGCTTCGCGCGCCTCGGACTGCCCGACCCCGGTGGCCTGGTGGTCTACGGACTGCCGGTGGCCCGGGCGATCGCGCAGTCGGCGGCCGTCGCGACGATCGGCTCGCTGCTGCTCACGGCGTTCCTGGTCCCGCCCGGCGAGGGCGGTTGGCTCTCGCGCGACGGGTACCGCGGCATGCGGGTCGCGGCGTGGTCGGCCGGCGCCTGGGCGGTCGGAGCCCTGCTGATGGTGCCGCTGTCGGTCGCCGACGCCTACGGGCGCCCGCTGAGCACGGTGCTCGACGCCCGGGTGCTGACGGCATCGGTCACCGGCATCTCGGCGGCGGGAGCGTGGACGCTCACCGCCGTGCTGGCGCTGGCGGTCGCGGCGCTCACGCGGGTCGTGCTGTCGTGGGGCGCGTCGGTCCCGCTGTTCGCGCTGGCCCTCGTGGGCCTCGGGCCCGTCGCGCTGACCGGGCACTCGTCGAGCGGCGGGTCCCACGACGTCGCCACGAACAGCCTGCTGTTCCACGTCGTGGCGGCCTCGTTGTGGGTCGGCGGGCTCGTCGCCCTCGTGGCGCACCTCGGCGCGGGCGGTGGTGCGGCCCCGACAGCCGTGCGGCGCTTCTCGCGGCTCGCGCTGGTCTGCTGGGTCGTCATGGCGCTCCGGGTGGTCAACGCCGCCGTGCGCCTCCCGGTCGACGCGCTGTTCACGAGCACCTACGGATTGCTGGTCGGGATCAAGGCGCTGGCGCTGGTCGTGCTGGGGGCGTTCGGCGCGTGGCACCGCGCCCGCGCCGTGCCCGCGGTGGCGGCCGGGTCGACCGGTGCCCTCGTCCGCTACGGCGGCGTCGAGATGCTGGTCATGTTCGCCACGGTCGGCGTGGCCGTGGCGCTGGGCCGCACGCCGCCGCCCGCCGACCGAGGGGCCGCCCGACCGCGTCGAGGCGCTCATCGGCTATCCCCTCGACGGCCCGCTGACGCTCGGCGGGGTGATCACCGACTCCCGCTTCGACCTCGTGTTCGGCACCGCGGCGCTCGTCCTGGCCGGGGTGTACCTGGCCGCGGTCAGGCGGCTGCGACGCCGCGGCGACGCGTGGCCGGTGGGACGCACGATCGCCTGGCTGCTCGGCTGCCTGACGCTGCTGTTCGCCACGTCGTCGGGGATCGGGCGGTACGCGCCGGCGCAGTTCAGCATCCACATGGGCCAGCACATGCTGCTCAACATGCTGGTGCCGATCCTGCTGGTGCTCGGCGCCCGACGACGCTCGCGCTGCGGGCGCTGCCCGTCGCGGGACGCGGCGCCCCGCCGGGTCCCCGGGAGTGGCTCCTGGCGGCGATCAACTCGCCGGTGGCGCGGGTCCTGACGCACCCGCTGGTCGCGCTCGCGCTGTTCGTCGGAAGCTTCTACGTCCTGTACTTCTCCGGGCTGTTCGACGCGGCGCTGTCGGCGCACTGGGCACACCTGGTGATGAACGCCCACTTCCTGCTGGTCGGGTCCCTGTTCTTCTGGCCGATCGTCGGGGTGGATCCGACCCCGCGCCCGTTGCCCCCGCTGGGTCGCCTCGGCCTGCTGCTGGTGGCGGTCCCGCTGCACGCCTTCTTCGGTGTGGCCGTCATGGGCGCCGACACCGTCATCGGCGCGACCTTCTACAGCGAGCTCGGGCTGCCGTGGATCGACCGGTTGGCCGACCAGACCACGGGCGGCGGCCTCGCCTGGGCCTCCGGCGAGCTGCCGATGCTCGTCGTCCTCATCGCTCTCCTGGTGCAGTGGTCGCGCCAGGACGAGCGTCAGGCCCGGGCCGCCGACCGCCGCGCCGATCGCGACGGCGACCGCGAGCTCACCGAGTACAACGCCATGCTGCGCGGCCTGGGCGGCCGAGGCGGCGGTCGGCACGAGCGACGAGGTCGTGACCAGCGACGACGAGGGTCGCACGTCGACGCGGTGACCCCCTGCGAACGGCTCGTGACGAGGGCGTAGAGTTGTCCACGTCGCCGGGGAACGGACGCACCGAGTGCGGACGGCCGGGGGCCGACCGGGCCGCAAGGCCTGGACACAACGAACAGCACGACCGAGGACAGGATCGCCTCGCCAGGCGCCTGGTACGGTCGTGGAATACCGACCGAGACGGTGCGACCCCGGGTCGGACGCCGATCCGACGGTCCGGTACAGTGGGAAGTCACCGCGAGGAACTCCGGCCCGAAAGGGTCGCGATGAAACGCGTGTGGTCGTCCTTTGAGAACTCAACAGTGCGCTGAAGTTTTGTGTGGTGTGTTTTGTCCCCGCGCGGTCCGCCAGTGGCCGTGTTTGGGGGTTTCTTTGAGTATGGTCAGGAGAGTTTGTTCTCTTCTAACGGTTTTTGTTGGAGAGTTTGATCCTGGCTCAGGACGAACGCTGGCGGCGTGCTTAACACATGCAAGTCGAGCGGTAAGGCCCTTCGGGGTACACGAGCGGCGAACGGGTGAGTAACACGTGGGTGACCTGCCCTCCACTCTGGGATAAGCCTGGGAAACCGGGTCTAATACCGGATAGGACCTCTGGGTGCATGCCTGGTGGTGGAAAGTTTTTTCGGTGGGGGATGGGCCCGCGGTCTATCAGCTTGTTGGTGGGGTGATGGCCTACCAAGGCGACGACGGATAGCCGGCCTGAGAGGGTGATCGGCCACACTGGGACTGAGACACGGCCCAGACTCCTACGGGAGGCAGCAGTGGGGAATCTTGCGCAATGGGCGGAAGCCTGACGCAGCAACGCCGCGTGGGGGATGACGGCCTTCGGGTTGTAAACCTCTTTCGCGATCGACGAAGGTCCAGTTTGTGCTGGGCTGACGGTAGGTCGAGAAGAAGCACCGGCCAACTACGTGCCAGCAGCCGCGGTAATACGTAGGGTGCGAGCGTTGTCCGGAATTATTGGGCGTAAAGAGCTCGTAGGCGGTGTGTCGCGTCGGCCGTGAAAACCTGGGGCTTAACTCTGGGCGTGCGGTCGATACGGGCATCACTTGAGTTCGGCAGGGGAGACTGGAATTCCTGGTGTAGCGGTGAAATGCGCAGATATCAGGAGGAACACCGGTGGCGAAGGCGGGTCTCTGGGCCGATACTGACGCTGAGGAGCGAAAGCATGGGTAGCGAACAGGATTAGATACCCTGGTAGTCCATGCCGTAAACGTTGGGCGCTAGGTGTGGGGCTCATTCCACGGGTTCCGTGCCGCAGCTAACGCATTAAGCGCCCCGCCTGGGGAGTACGGCCGCAAGGCTAAAACTCAAAGGAATTGACGGGGGCCCGCACAAGCGGCGGAGCATGTGGATTAATTCGATGCAACGCGAAGAACCTTACCTGGGTTTGACATGCACCTGACGCGGCCAGAGATGGTCGTTCCCTTGTGGCAGGTGTGCAGGTGGTGCATGGCTGTCGTCAGCTCGTGTCGTGAGATGTTGGGTTAAGTCCCGCAACGAGCGCAACCCTTGTCCTATGTTGCCAGCGGGTTATGCCGGGGACTCATGGGAGACTGCCGGGGTCAACTCGGAGGAAGGTGGGGATGACGTCAAGTCATCATGCCCCTTATGTCCAGGGCTTCACACATGCTACAATGGCCGGTACAGAGGGCTGCGAAACCGTGAGGTGGAGCGAATCTCGTAAAGCCGGTCTCAGTTCGGATCGGGGTCTGCAACTCGACCCCGTGAAGTCGGAGTCGCTAGTAATCGCAGATCAGCAACGCTGCGGTGAATACGTTCCCGGGCCTTGTACACACCGCCCGTCACGTCACGAAAGTCGGTAACACCCGAAGCCCGTGGCCCAACCCGCAAGGGGGGGAGCGGTCGAAGGTGGGACTGGCGATTGGGACGAAGTCGTAACAAGGTAGCCGTACCGGAAGGTGCGGCTGGATCACCTCCTTTCTAAGGAGCTTGACCCGCACGGTCGGGTCTGTCGGTGTCTGTGGCGAGTGTCCACGGGCCGGCGGTCTCGTACCGGAGGGCTCCACCAGGGTCTGTCCGGTCTTTCGGGGCCGGGCGTGATGCGTGTGGGGTTGCTCGAGAATTGACGTGGAAACACCACACGTTGCCTGCCCCGGTTGGGGTGGGTGTCGGCGCACTGTTGGGTCCTGAGAGGACGACCGGCCCTCCAGCTCTTCGGGGTTGGGGGTGGGTGGTGTTTTCTCTGGTGGCGGTCGTGTGCTGCCGGCCTGGGGTTCCGGGTTGTGTGGCCGCGGTCCGTGTGGTCGTTGAGAATTGTACAGTGGACGCGAGCATCTTTTGTTTCTGTGCTGTGTTTTGTTGATTCTTGACTGTCTTGTCTTGTGTGTTGAGCAAGTTGTCAAGGGCGCACGGTGGATGCCTGGGCATCAGGAGCCGATGAAGGACGTGGGAGGCCGCGATAGTCCTCGGGGAGCTGTCAACCGAGCTGTGATCCGAGGGTGTCCGAATGGGGAAACCCGGCAGCCGTCATGGGCTGTCACCCTCGCCTGAATGTATAGGGCGTGTGGAGGGAACGCGGGGAAGTGAAACATCTCAGTACCCGCAGGAGAAGAAAACAACAGTGATTCCGTGAGTAGTGGCGAGCGAAAGCGGAAGAGGCTAAACCTCATCAGTGTGAGAGCTGGCAGGCGTTGCTGGTGGGGTGTTGTGGGGCGTCATGTTCTGTTCCTGTCAGGACAGGGCCGCGCGCGGTGGTGTTAGTCGAAGGCGTTGGGACGCGTCGGCGTAGAGGGTGAGACTCCCGTAGACGAAAACATTGTCGTGTGTGGTGGTGGCGTGCCCGAGTAGCAGCGAGCCCGTGTAATTCGCTGTGAATCTGCCGGGACCACCCGGTAAGCCTAAATACTCCCTGATGACCGATAGCGGACGAGTACCGTGAGGGAAAGGTGAAAAGTACCCCGGGAGGGGAGTGAAATAGTACCTGAAACCGTGTGCCTACAAGCCGTCAGAGCTGTTGCTTGCAATGGTGATGGCGTGCCTTTTGAAGAATGAGCCTGCGAGTTAGCGGTGCGTGGCGAGGTTAACCCGTGTGGGGTAGCCGTAGCGAAAGCGAGTCCGAACAGGGCGTGGTAGTCGCGTGCTCTAGACCCGAAGCGGGGTGATCTACCCATGGCCAGGGTGAAGCGCCGGTAAGACGGCGTGGAGGCCCGAACCCACCAGGGTTGAAAACCTGGGGGATGAGCTGTGGGTAGGGGTGAAAGGCCAATCAAACTCCGTGATAGCTGGTTCTCCCCGAAATGCATTTAGGTGCAGCGTCGTGTGTTGCTCGCCGGAGGTAGAGCACTGGTTGGCCTAGGGGGCCTACAAGCTTACTGAAGTCAGCCAAACTCCGAATGCCGGTGAGTTCGAGCGCGGCAGTGAGACTGCGGGCGATAAGGTTCGTAGTCGAGAGGGAAACAGCCCAGATCGCCGGCTAAGGCCCCTAAGCGTGCGCTAAGTGGGAAAGGATGTGGGATCGCCCAGACAACCAGGAGGTTGGCTTAGAAGCAGCCACCCTTGAAAGAGTGCGTAATAGCTCACTGGTCAAGTGGTCCTGCGCCGACAATGTAGCGGGGCTCAAGCGCACCGCCGAAGCCGCGGCAGCATCATGGGACACCTAACGGTGGTGGTGCTGGGTAGGGGAGCGTCATGCGGGCGGTGAAGCGGCGGAGTGATCCAGCCGTGGAGCCCGTGTGAGTGAGAATGCAGGCATGAGTAGCGAAAGCAGAGTGAGAAACTCTGCCGCCGGATGACCAAGGGTTCCTGGGCCAGGTTTTTCCGCCCAGGGTGAGCCGGGACCTAAGGCGAGGCCGACAGGCGTAGTCGATGGACAACGGGTTGATATTCCCGTGCTCGTGTGGGCGCGCCCATGGCGAGCCCAGGTGTGCTAACCGCCCGAACCCGCACCGTCTTTCGAGATGGTGTGGGGGAGCGCGGGACCCTGCCTGGTAGTAGCCAAGCGATGGGGTGACGCAGGAGGGTAGCTCCGCCAGTGAGTGGTTGTACTGGTGCAAGCGTGTAGGCCGGTGTACAGGCAAATCCGTACCCCAACAGGCTGAGACGTGACGCATAGCCGTTTGAGGCGAAGCAGAGTGATCCCATGCTGCCGAGAAAAGCCTCTAGCGAGTTCCCACGCGACCCGTACCCCAAACCAACACAGGTGGTCAGGTAGAGAATACCGAGGCGGACGAGATAACTGTGGTCAAGGAATTCGGCAAAATGCCCCCGTAACTTCGGGAGAAGGGGGGCCCTGTTCCGTGAAACCCCTTTGCGGGTTAGCGGGGTGGGGCCGCAGAGACCAGGGGGAAGCGACTGTTTACTAAAAACACAGGTCCGTGCGAAGTCGCAAGACGATGTATACGGACTGACTCCTGCCCGGTGCTGGAACGTTAAGGGGACCGGTTAGCCTCACGGCGAAGCTGAGAACTTAAGCGCCAGTAAACGGCGGTGGTAACTATAACCATCCTAAGGTAGCGAAATTCCTTGTCGGGTAAGTTCCGACCTGCACGAATGGAGTAACGACTTCCCCGCTGTCTCGACCACAGACTCGGCGAAATTGCACTACGAGTAAAGATGCTCGTTACGCGCGGCAGGACGGAAAGACCCCGGGACCTTCACTACAGCTTGGTATTGGTGCTCGGTTCGGCTTGTGTAGGATAGGTGGGAGACTGGGAAGCGGCCACGCCAGTGGTTGTGGAGTCGACGTTGAAATACCACTCTGGTCGAATTGGGCATCTAACTTCGGACCATGATCTGGTTCAGGGACAGTGCCTGGTGGGTAGTTTAACTGGGGCGGTTGCCTCCCAAAGGGTAACGGAGGCGCCCAAAGGTTCCCTCAGCCTGGTCGGCAACCAGGTGTTGAGTGCAAGTGCACAAGGGAGCTTGACTGTGAGACCGACGGGTCGAGCAGGGACGAAAGTCGGGACTAGTGATCCGGCACCTCCTGGTGGAAGGGGTGTCGCTCAACGGATAAAAGGTACCCCGGGGATAACAGGCTGATCTTGCCCAAGAGTCCATATCGACGGCATGGTTTGGCACCTCGATGTCGGCTCGTCGCATCCTGGGGCTGGAGTAGGTCCCAAGGGTTGGGCTGTTCGCCCATTAAAGCGGTACGCGAGCTGGGTTTAGAACGTCGTGAGACAGTTCGGTCCCTATCCGCCGCGCGCGCAGGAGACTTGAGGAAGGCTGTCCCTAGTACGAGAGGACCGGGACGGACGAACCTCTGGTGTGCCAGTTGTCCCGCCAGGGGCACGGCTGGTTGGCTACGTTCGGAAGGGA
Source organism: Aegle marmelos (assembly GCA_030449875.1). NCBI lineage: Eukaryota > Viridiplantae > Streptophyta > Magnoliopsida > Sapindales > Rutaceae > Aegle > Aegle marmelos. Next base: position 146,318 of record JASUUL010000038.1, on the reverse strand, counting down.
TAACCGCTGAAGGCATCTAAGCGGGAAGCCTGTTCCAAGATGAGGTCTCCCACCCCTTCGAGGGTTAAGGCCCCCACCAGACCAGTGGGTTGATAGGCCAGACATGGAAGACCGGTAACGGTTTCGAGTCGACTGGTACTAATAGGCCGAGGACTTGCCCACACCACACCCCGAACCGTGTGGGGGTGACTCTGAGAACGGCGAACAACGAAACCTTGCAGAAGCTGCGCTCCACTGTCCACTGTGCATATCCCAGCGACCACACACCCCCATGATTGTGCGGGGGGTGGTGGGGTGTTCCGGTGGACACAGCGGAGGGGAAACGCCCGGTCCCATTCCGAACCCGGAAGCTAAGCCCTCCAGCGCCGATGGTACTGCGACCGCCAGGTCGTGGGAGAGTAGGACACCGCCGGAACACCCGACCACCCCCGCACCGAAACGACGCCAGAGCCAGACCGGGCCTGGCGTTTTTTCGTGTTCGGACCCGGGGATCGCCGCCGACGGCCCGTCGAGATCCCGATGTCACAGGGTGCACGCCGAACCTCGGCGCGTCCACAGGAACGGGATCGAGCCGGTCGCTCAGCCGGGCCGGCGGGTCCCCCGACGCTGCTCGAGGTGGCCGCCCGCCGACGGCGAGGCGACCCGGACGAGCAGGAGTGCACATGAACGAGACGTCGGTGACGGTCGTCGGCAACATCGCGACCGACGTGACCCAGCGGCGCGTCGGCGTCGACGACGTTCTCCGGTCGACGACGGCTCCGCGATGCTCGTGGTCACCCCGCGACGACGCCGCGCGACCGGCGACCGGAGCGAGTGAACGACGGCGACCGCGTTCAGCGCCAGAACGGTGACTGCTGGCAGGTCTCGGGAGCGACGTGCACGACCCTGGTGAAGGGCGATCCGGTCGTCGTGCAGGAGCGTCGCTGGTGGACGAGTACGAGGTCGGGGTCGACGGCGCCGCTTCTCCACGGAGATCGAGGCTGCTGGCGCCGTCGGCCCCGACCACGTGCCGATGTCGCTGCCGCAAGGTGACCCTGGTCCGTGGGACGGGTCGAGCGCGCCGAGTACGAGGTCAACGGCGAGCGTCGCGGGGCCGCCACCGAGCTGACGGCGACGCGGTGGGGCCGACGGGCCGCGACCGCGCAGCTCACCCGACCCGGGCGCCGAGTCCGCCCGCGACGTCGGTGGCGATCGCACGGTCCGCGGACGGCCCGCGGCCGACGGGCGGTCACCGTCGACGCGGCGGGTGCGGAGCCGGACGACCCGGACCGGGCGTCGCCGGTCGGGACGACGACGCCCCGGCCGACGCCGACGCACGGGAGGCGAGGCGGCGCGGGCGGGCGCAGGCCGCCGCCGCCGCGTGACGGACGCCCCCGGGGACGGTGGCGGGCGGACGGCAACTACGATCGAGCGCGTGGCTGAGTTCATCTACACCATGAAGAAGGTTCGCAAGGCTCATGGTGACAAGGTCGTGCTCGACGACGTGACGCTGAGCTTCCTGCCGGGAGCGAAGATCGGGGTCGTGGGCCCGAACGGCGCGGGCAAGTCGAGCGTCCTGAAGATCATGGCCGGACTCGACCAGCCGAACAACGGCGACGCGTTCCCGTCCCCGGGGGCCAGCGTCGGCATCCTGCAGCAGGAGCCGCCGCTCAACGAGGAGAAGACGGTCCTGGGCAACGTCCAGGAGGGGGCGGGCGAGGTGGCCCGTAAGCTCGTGCGCTACAACGAGATCGCCGAGCTGATGGCGACCGACTACTCCGACGAGCTCATGGAGGAGATGAGCTCGCTGCAGGAGGACATCGACAACGCCGACGCCTGGGACCTCGACTCGCAGCTGCAGCAGGCGATGGACGCCCTGCGCTGCCCGCCGGCCGACTCGCCGGTGACCCACCTGTCCGGGGGTGAGCGGCGACGGGTCGCGCTCTGCGCGCTGCTGCTCTCGAAGCCCGACCTGCTCCTGCTCGACGAGCCGACCAACCACCTCGACGCCGAGAGCGTGCAGTGGCTCGAGCAGCACCTCGCCGCTTACGAGGGTGCCGTCCTCGCGGTCACCCACGACCGGTACTTCCTCGACAACGTGGCGCAGTGGATCCTCGAGCTCGACCGGGGCCGGGCCTACCCCTACGAGGGCAACTACTCGACCTACCTCGAGAAGAAGGCCGAGCGCATCTCGGTGCAGGGCCGCAAGGACTCCAAGCTGCAGAAGCGCCTCAAGGAGGAGCTCGCGTGGGTCCGGTCGGGCGCCAAGGCCCGTCAGGCCAAGAACCGGGCCCGCCTGCAGCGCTACGAGGAGATGGCGGCCGAGGCGGAGAAGACCCGCAAGCTCGACTTCGAGGAGATCCAGATCCCGCCGGGGCCGCGTCTCGGCAACGTCGTCGTCGAGGTCTCCCACCTCGACAAGGGCTTCGACGACCGGCTGCTCATCAAGGACCTGTCGTTCTCACTCCCGCCGAACGGGATCGTCGGCGTCATCGGGCCCAACGGGGTCGGCAAGACGACGCTGTTCAAGACCATCGTCGGGCTCGAGCAGCCCGACTCGGGTGACGTCCGCGTCGGCGACACGGTCAAGCTCTCCTACGTCGACCAGAACCGCGAGGCGCTCTCGGGCACCGACAACGTCTGGAAGGTCGTCTCGGACGGGCTGGACCACATCCAGGTCGGCCAGGTCGAGATGCCGTCGCGGGCCTACCTGTCGGCGTTCGGCTTCAAGGGCCCCGACCAGCAGAAGCCGGTCAACGTGCTCTCCGGCGGCGAGCGCAACCGCCTCAACCTGGCGCTCACGCTCAAGCAGGGCGGGAACCTGCTGCTGCTCGACGAGCCGACCAACGACCTCGACGTCGAGACGCTCGGGTCGCTGGAGAACGCTCTCGAGCAGTTCCCCGGCTGCGCGGTGGTCATCTCCCACGACCGCTGGTTCCTCGACCGGGTCTGCACCCACCTGCTGGCGTGGGAGGGCACCGACGACCATCCGGCGTCGTGGTTCTGGTTCGAGGGCAACTTCGCCGACTACGAGCAGAACAAGGTCGAGCGGCTGGGGCCCGACGCGGCCGTCCGCACCGGTGACCCGACGAGGAGGGCGGCGTGCGGGTTGACGACGAGGACGCCGACGGCCCCTCCGCGAGCGCGCGGCCTGCTCGCGGTCGCGGAGGGCCTGCGCCGCGACGCGACCCGCAGCTGTCCGCCGCGCTCGCCGAGCACGCGGCCCGGCTGTCCGACGACGGCGGGCGCCGCGGCGAGGCCGAGGTGTCGGCGGTGCTGGCCCGCCGCGAGCTCGACCGTCCCGGCGAGGTGGCGAACCGTGGCGTGTCCGCGCTGCGCGAGGCCGAGCGCGAGGGTCGCGACCGCGACGCCGCCGTCCTGCGGTGCACGCTCGCCGACGCCGCGCTGACCTGGTCCGACGTCGCGGTCGCGCGGGCGTTGCTGGCGCCGCTCGCGTCGGGGGGGGGGCTGCCCGTGCACGTGCGTCTCGTCCTCGCCGTCGCGCGGGCCGACCTGGCCGGGGCGACCGGCGACGTTACGACGGCCGACGCGCCGGCCGCCGAGTCGAGGCGTTCTCGGCGACCCGTGAGGAGCGCCTGCTGGCCCGGTCCGACCTGCTCCGCGCCAGGGCACGCGCCCGCCGGGTCGACGGCGACCTCGGCGCGGCGCGCGACCTGCTCGCGCGCCTGCCGTGAACCGGTGCCCGACGCCGTCGACGGTGGCCGGCGCCAGGTGCTGGCCGTCGGTGAGCTGGTCGAGGTGCGCGCCGCGCTCGGCGAGCCCGGGGCGGCGGGGGAGGCGGCCGCGCCGGTGCGGGGGCGTCCCGACGACGTGGTGACCGCCCTGCCCCTGGCGCGGCTGCGGTGCCGGACCGCGTCGGGGGTCCGCCTGCCCGCGGGGAGCTCGACGAAGCCGAGGCGCTCGCCCGGGTGGCGCCGACGGCCTCGCGGGCCGGGGGCACGAGCGCGCGGTCGCCGTGGCCGAGGAGGTCCTCGCCGGGGTCGCCGAGGCGCGCGGCGACCTCGCGTCGGCGCTGGTCGCCTGCCGGCGCGCCCACCACCTCGAGCGGCAGGCGCTGCTCGCCGAGGCCCCGCACCGCGTCGGTCTCGCCCTGGCCGTCGGATGCGCGCCGCCCGCGTCCGCCACGGGCCCCGGGGGCGACCTCCCGTGCGGGCGACCTCGACCCTCCCCGCGCGTGGCGACCTGGTCGGGCGCCGCCGCGCCCGTCCCGACACCACGTCCGTCGTGCGCGCCAACGGCTCCCGGGCGGCGCGCCACGGCGACCACGCCGCCGAGCCGGTGCCCCCGCGCTCGGAAGGGACGCCGCACGGCCTCACCCGCATCCTCGAGGAGATCACCGCCGACGCCCGGTCCGCCGTTGTCGACGACGAGGCCCGCGCGAGCGCCGTGAGCACCACGAACGGGCACCACGGAGCGGCCTCGCGCGGACGCTCCGACGACGGGCGCGCGACGGCGCCGCACCGCTCCCCGGACGCGGCAGCCGGCGGGCCGACCGGTCCGACGACGCGGTGGGCGTCGACGACGGCGACGAGTACGCGGGCGAGCTCCGACTGACCCGCCAGGACCTGCTCGCCGAGTACGGCCCGGCGGCCCACGACCCCGCCGACGCCCGACCGGGCACGAACGGCCACGCCCCCGACCCCGAGGGCCCGCCGCCGACCGCCTGGTCGTTCCACGACGAGCAGGCCCGTGCCGAGGCCCACGCGGCCGACCCGGTCGGCGAGGACAACGCCGAGCCCGACGGCGGCGCACGCCTCGCCGACCTGCTCGCCGAGGCCATGGACGCGTTCCGCCGCGCCGCCCCGGAGCACGGTTCGATCGACCCGACCCCGCCCGACCGCCGTCCCTCACGCTGGAGAGCCCCTCGATGACCACCGGCACCGCGGCGACGCCGCCGCGCTCGCGCCGTCCGTGGCCCGGAGGACCCGACCCCATCGGCACGATCGCCGCGCGCGAGCGTCCCGACGACCCGGAGCTGGGGCCCCTCGCGGAGCTCTACTACGCCGACGTGCCCGACGAGGAGCTGCCGCCCGACGCGGGCGCGGCTCTCGAGGCGGTGTACGCCCACCGCAGCCTCGCCCGGCTGCGCGTGCCGTCGCGCCCGGTCACGGCGGTCCTCGAGGGGACCGCGGGCGGTGCCCCCGTCACGGGGCACATCGCGGTCCTCGTGGTCACCGAGGACATGCCCTACCTGGTCGGCTCGGTGCTCGCCGAGCTCGAGCGCGACGGGCCCGCGGTGCACCGCGTCGTGCACCCCGTCGTCGTGGTGCGACGCGACCTGCGCGGCGAGCTGCAGGAGATCCTGCCCGACGCCGACCCGTCCGCGCCGCCGCCGGGCACCGTCGCCGAGTCGTGGATGAACCTCGAGCTGGGCGACCTCCCCGGCTCCGACCCGGCACGCGACCTCGCGGCCGACCTGCACACCCGCCTGTCGTCGGTCCTCGGCGACGTCCGCGAGGTCGTCGAGGACACCGACCGCATGGTCGCCACCGCCGCGTCGGTCGCCGACGGGCTCGAGCACTCGGCCGTCCACGGCGTCCCCATCGCGCCCGGCGAGACCGTCGACACGGCCGACGCGACGGCGCTGCTGCGCTGGCTCGCCGGCGGGAACCTGACCTTCCTCGGCTACCGGCGTCAGGAGGTCGTCGAGACCCCCGACGGCCCGGCCCTGCGCGGCGTGCTCGCCACCGGCCTGGGCGTGCTGCGCCGCGACAGCCTCGTGGCCCGCACCCTGACCTCGAGCCCCGACAGCATCACCACGCTCGGCGACCGCGCCGACCGGCCGCAGCGGGCCCGTCTGGTCCTGACGCGCGCGAGCGCGCGCTCCACGGTGTACCAGCCGGTCCACCCGCTCTACGTCGGGATCAGCATCCTCGACGAGGACGGCAGGCTGGCCGGCGAGCACCGCTTCCTGGGCGTGCTCTCGGTCGCCGCGCGGCACTCCGACGTGATGGACATCCCGCTGGTCGCCCAGCGGGTGCGCCAGGTCGTCCGGGCCACGGGCCTGCCGACCGGCTCGTGGTCGGGCCAGCGGCTGCTGGAGATCCTGCAGACCTACCCGCGCGAGGAGCTGCTCTGCACCGACCGCGCCTCGCTGCGGGAGACCGCGACCGGGGTCCTCGACCTCACCGAGAGCCGCCGGGTCCGGCTGTTCCTGCGCCGTGACCACTACGGGCGCTACTTCTCCTGCATGATCTTCCTGCCGCGCGACCGCTACACGACGACGGCGCGCCTGGCGATGCAGGACGTCCTGACCCGCGCCCTGGCCGGCACCGACATCGAGTACACGGCGCGCGTCACCGAGGACCAGCTCGCGCTGCTGCACGTCACCGTCCACACGGGGCGCACCGACCCGGTCGACCCCGACGTCGACGTCATCACCGCCGAGCTCGCCGAGGCCGCGCGCACCTGGACCGACCGGCTCCGCGAGCAGGCGGGCGCGGCCGGGGCCGCCGCCCTCGTCGGGTCGACGCCGTTCGGCCCGGGCTACCAGGACGACTTCGGACCGGCCCGGGGCGTGGCCGACCTGCTGGTGCTCGACGGGCTCCGCGGCCCCGACGACGTCGCGGTGCGCGTCGAGCGCCCCGACGAGACCGACGGCACCCGCGGCGACCGGCGCCTCACTCTCTACCTGGCCGCCCGCGTCACGCTGTCGTCGGTGCTGCCGGCCCTGCAGTCGCTGGGGGTCGAGGTCGTCGACGAGCGTCCCTACGAGGTCCGGCGCAGCGACGGCACCCTGTGCTGGATCAACGACTTCGGCCTGCGGGTCGCCGCGAGCGGCGTCGAGCTGCCCGGGGTCGACGACGCGGAGGCCGAGGCCGAGCTCACCGGGCGGGTGTCCGACGCGTTCCGCGCCGTGTGGCGGGGCAGCGTCGGCGCCGACGGCTTCAACACCCTCGTGCTGCGCGCGGGCATGACCTGGCGGCAGGCGGGCGTGCTGCGGTCGGTCGCCCGCTACCTGCGCCAGATCGGCAGCCCGTACGGGCAGAGCTACATCACCGACGTCGTCGTCTCCCACGTCGCCGTCGCGCGCGGCCTGGTGCGGCTGTTCGAGACCCGGTTCGACCCGTCCCTCTCCGGCGCCGCCCGCGACGCCGCGGCGGAGGCGATCGACCGCGACGTGGAGGCGGCGATCGACGCGGTCGCCGGGCTCGACGCCGACCGCATCCTGCGCGCCATGCTCGGCGTCCTGCGCGCGACGCTGCGGACCAACTACTTCCGCCGCGACGCGTCGGGCGAGCCCCGCGACGTCCTCGCCCTCAAGCTCGACCCCGCGCGCGTGCCGGGGGTGCCCGAGCCCCGGCCCGCGATCGAGACGTTCGTGCACTCGGCGCGGGTCGAGGGCGTGCACCTGCGCTTCGGCGAGATCGCGCGCGGCGGTCTGCGCTGGTCCGACCGCCTGCAGGACTACCGCACGGAGATCCTCGGCCTGGTGAAGGCGCAGGCGGTGAAGAACGCGGTCATCGTGCCCGTCGGCGCCAAGGGCGGGTTCGTGGTCAAGCGCCCGCCGGCACCCAGCGGCGACCCGGGGACCGATCGTGAGGCGCAGCGCGCCGAGGGCGTCGCGTGCTACCGCATGTTCGTCTCGGGCCTGCTCGACCTGGTCGACGACCGTGACGGGCACGCGGCCGACTCGGCGGTCCGCGTCCCCGACGACGTCGTGCGCTACGACGGCGACGACTCCTACTTGGTGGTCGCGGCCGACAAGGGCACCGCCACGTTCTCCGACGTCGCGAACGCCGTCGCGGGCGAGTACGGGTTCTGGCTCGGCGACGCCTTCGCCTCGGGCGGGTCGGTCGGCTACGACCACAAGGCCATGGGCATCACCGCCCGCGGCGCGTGGGAGAGCGTGCGGCGGCACTTCCGGGAGCTGGGGCGCGACGTGGCCCGCGACGAGGTCACCGTCGTCGGCGTCGGCGACATGTCGGGCGACGTGTTCGGCAACGGCATGCTGTGCTCCGAGCACATCCGGCTGGTCGCCGCCTTCGACCACCGCCACGTCTTCCTCGACCCCGACCCCGACCCGGCGGCGTCGTTCGCCGCGCGGAGGCGCCTGTTCGCCCTGAGCCGCTCGTCGTGGGCCGACTACGACACGGCGGCGATCAGCGCGGGCGGCGGGGTGTGGCCGCGGACCGCCAAGTCGATCCCGGTGTCGCCGCAGGCCGCGGCCGCGCTGGGGATCGAGGCCGGCCACCTCGACCCGCCCTCGCTCGTGCGCGCGATCCTGCTGGCGCCGGTCGACCTGCTGTGGAACGGCGGCATCGGCACCTACGTGAAGGCCTCCGACGAGACCCACGCCGACGCGGGCGACAAGGGCAACGACGCCGTGCGCGTCGACGGCGCCGAGCTGCGGGTCGCGGTGGTCGGCGAGGGCGGCAACCTGGGGCTCACCCAGCGCGGGCGCATCGAGTACGCCCGCCGGGCGGCAAGGTCAACACCGACGCCGTCGACAACTCGGCCGGCGTCGACTGCTCCGACCACGAGGTCAACATCAAGATCCTGCTCGACTCGCTGGTCGAGCGCGGCGAGCTCGCCCATCACGCGCGCGACGAGCAGATCGCCGCGACGACCGACGAGGTTGCGGGCCTGGTGCTCGCCGACAACGTCGCGCAGAACGAGGTCCTCGGGGTGGCGCGCTCGCACGCCGCGCCGATGGCGCACGTCCACGCCGGGCTCGTCGCCGACCTCGAGGCGCGCGGCGTGCTCGACCGCGAGCTCGAGGTCCTGCCCGACGCCGCCGGGTTCGAGGAGCGCATCGCGGCGGGCGAGGGCCTGAGCTCGCCCGAGCTCTGCTCGCTCATGGCGCACGTCAAGCTCGACCTCACCGCCGCGCTCGCCGGCAGCGACCTGCCCGACGCCGACGTGTTCGCCCGCCGGCTGCCGGAGTACGTCCCGGCGGTGCTGCGCGAGCGCTACGGGCCGGCGGTGGCCGAGCACCCGCTGCGTCGCGAGATCGTCACGACGATGCTGGCGAACGCCGTGGTCGACGGCGGTGGGCTGTCCTACGTCCACCGCCTCGCCCAGGAGGTCGCCGCGTCGCCGGCGGACGCCGTCCGTGCCTACCACGTGGTGACCGGGGTGTTCGGGGTCGCCGACCTCACCACCGACATCGCCGCCGCGTCGATGCCGACCGCCGCCGCCGACCGCCTGACCCTCGAGATCCGGCGTCTGCTCGACCGCGCGTCGCGGTGGTTCCTCACGCACCGGCCGCAGCCCCTGGCCGTCGGCGCCGAGATCGCCCGCTTCGGGCCGTGGGTCACGCGCCTGGCCCAGCGGGTGCCCGACCTGCTGCGCGGGGCCGACGCCGACGGGATCGCCGCGCAGACGGCGGCCCTCGTCGCCGAGGGGGCACCGCCCGACCTCGCCCGCCGTGCCCTGGGGGCGCTGTACGCCTTCGGCCTGCTCGACGTCGTCGAGATCGCCGAGATCGCCGAGCAGGACGGCGGCATCCGGATCGCCGACGACGTCGTCACCGACGACGAGCTGCTCGACGTCGCCGAGCTGTACTTCGCGCTGTCCGACCACCTGGGGCTGCACGCCCTGCTCACCGCGGTCGCCTCGCTGGAGCGGGCCGACCGGTGGGACGCGCTGGCGCGGCTGTCGCTGCGCGACGAGCTCTACGCCTCGTGGCGGGCGGTCACCCTCGACGTGCTCGCCGACACCGGTCCCGAGGAGGACGCCGACCAGAAGATCGCGCACTGGGAGCAGGCGAACGCCTCGCGCCTGGTCCGCGCGCGGGCCTCGCTGGCGGAGATCGCCCGCTCCGGTCGCGGCGACCTGGCCACCGTGTCGGTGGCCGCCCGCCAGATCCGCAGCATGGTCAGGTGAGGAGCGCCGTGCCCGCCCACGTCAGTGACGTTCCCGTGCGCTGGTCCGACCAGGACGCGTACGGCCACGTCAACCACGCCCGCGTCGTGACCCTGCTCGAGGAGGCCCGCGCGGGGCTCATGTTCGACGCCGCCGTGCGCGCCGGTACCGCCGGTTTCGAGGCGGGGCTGCTCGTGGCGACGCTCGACGTGCGCTACCGCCGGCCCATCCCGTGGACCACGGGCGGCGTCCGGATCGAGATGGTCGTCGACGAGCTGCGCGCCGCGTCGTTCCTGGTGCGCTACCGCGTGCTGATCGCCGCCGCCGACGGCGACGGGTGGGACACCGCCAAGCCCGCTGCCGAGGCCACGACGCAGCTGGTGCCCTACGACCTGTCCACGGCCCGCCCGCGCCGGCTCACGGCCGAGGAGCGGGCGTTCCTCGCGGGCTACGAGACGGCGTGACCGAGGCGCATCTCGCCGTACCCGACGCCGCCGAGCGCGACGCCATGGCGCTGTTCTGCGCGCGCGTCGTGCGGCTCGACCCGGCCGCCGCGGTCCGGCTCCGCTCGGGGGAGGGGCACGTGCAGGCGTGGGCGTGGACGCCGTTCGAGGTGCTGGCGACCCACGGGGTGCCCGGGGCGGCCACGCCGGCCGACGCGACCGTCGCCGGGATCGACCTGCTCGCCGCGCTCTCGGTGGTCGGCGGGCCGTCGCTCGACGCGGGGACGCGGTGCGACGACCGCTGGCGCGCCCCAGTGCCGGGCGACGCCACGTGGACCCCGGTCGGCGAGGTGCCCGTGGCCGAGGCCGAGGCGCTCACCGCCGAGGGCATCGCCCAGGGGGAGGGGCGCCCCGCCGACCGCCTGCCGGCCGACCTGCTCGACCGCATGGTGCTCACCGTCGGCGACGCGTCCGCGGTGCGGATACCGATGCGCTGCCTGCTCGCCCTGGCCGGACTCGGGGTGCTGGCGGCGGGCGCCGACCCGACGGGGGTCCTGCGGGTGTCGAGCGGGGCTCGCCCGGCCACGACTGGCTGCGGTCGACGCCGAGGGCGTGGCCGTGGTGCGCCGCCGCCGCCCGACGCTGGTGCTCTCGCCGGCCTGAGCCGGGGTCGGCGTCGATCGGCGGCGGCGCGGGCACTCAGCGCAGGTTGGCGCGCAGGAAGTTCAGCGTGTCGTTCCAGGCGATCTCGGCCTGCTCGGGGTCGTAGGTGCCCATGAGGTTCTCGTCGTTGAAGAACGCGTGGCCCGCCGGGTGGATGCGGAAGTCGGGCCGGTGGCCGGCCTCGGACTCGATGCGGTCGGCGAGCTGCGTCACGGCCTCCGGCGGCGCCATCGTGTCCTGCTCGCCGAAGTGGCCCTGCAGCGGCGCGGAGAGGTTCTCGAAGCTCGGGTAGTCCTCGCCGAGGACGCCGTAGAACGGCACCGCGGCGCCGATCTTCTCGCCCTGCTGCGCGGCGAGCACGAGCACGAAGCCGCCGCCCATGCAGAACCCGACGGCGCCGACCTTCCGTCCGACCACCGCGTCGTGGGCGAGCAGGAAGTCGACGGCCCCGGCGAGATCGGTCGCGGCCCGGTCGACGGGCAGCTCCTGCATGAGCCGGCCGGCCTCGTCGGAGTCGTGGGTCGTCGTACCGCCGTAGAGGTCGGGGGCGAGCGCGACGAAGCCCTCCGCGGCCAGGCGGTTGGTGACGTCGGCGATGTGGCTGGTGAGGCCCCACCACTCCTGGATGACGACGACGCCGGGGCCGGCGCCGGACTCGGGGACGGCCAGGTAGCCGTGCGCGGTCCGGCCGTTGCTCGGGAAGGAGACGTTCTGCAGCGGGTTCTCGTCGGCCATGACGCCGATGAGATCACGAGCAGGAGTCGGTCGGCCCGGTGGGCCGGGGCGCGAGACCGTGGACGACGAGGTCGACGAGCCGCTCGCCGAACGCGGCGTCGACGGGCCGGTCGAGCAGGAGGACGCGCGTGAGGGCCGTCCCCGTGAAGGCGTCGATGGCGAGGGTGAGGTCGGCGTCGGGGCGATCTCGCCGCGCTCCCGGGCGCGCACGAGGGCGGCGTGGACGCGGGCGTACTCGGGCGCGACGACGGCGTCGCGCACGAGCCCGGCCAGGTGCGGGTCGGCCGTCAGGTCGGCGACGAGCCCCGGCAGCGCCGCCGGGCCTCGGGCGCGGCGAACTCCTCGACCACCCAGGAGTAGGCCTCGCGCAGGTCGCCCTCGAGCGTGCCGGTGTCGGGGACGGTGCGCGACCGGGTCCTCCCGAACACCGCCTCGAAGACCATCGCCGCCTTGTTGGGGTGGCGGCGGTAGACCGTCGGCCGGGTCACCCCGGCGCGGGCGGCCACGGTGTCGATCGACGTCCCGGCGTACCCGACCTCGCGCAGCAGGTCGCGCGTGGCGGCGAGAACGGCCTCGTCGACCCCGGGGTCGCGAGGACGTCCGGCGGGTCTTGGCGGCACGTAGGCAATCCGATACGTTACGTGTTGTAAAAGAATCCAGGAGGTCGCGATGAGCGCGGACGCACCGGTCGAGGTCGGGGTCCCCGGCGTCGTCGACGACCTGCACCTGCTCGACCGGGTCGACTACGAGGACGCGTTCCGCGTCGACACGGTCGACACGCGCACGCCCGAGCAGTGGATGCGCGACCTCATCGAGGGCGCGCCGGCCTGGTTCCGGCTGCCGTGGATGCACGTGCTCGGCCGGGCGGTCCGGGCGCGTCCCGGCCCCCTCGACGCCCCCGACCACGTCCTGGGGTGGCGGGTGCTCGCCGACCGTCCCGACGCGTTCGCCGTCGGGCTCGACCGCGTCGGCGGCCCGTTCGCGCGCCTCGTCGTCGGCACGCCGCCGGGGCAGGCGGTCTTCGTCACCCGCCTCCGGCTCCAGGGTCGCGACGTCCGGGCGATGTGGCCCGCGATCCGCCCGCGCACCGGTTCTTCGCGCCCTACCTGCTCGCCCGTGCCGCGCGCTGAGCCGTGTCCCCGACGTCCAAGACGGGCGTCGGCGCGCGCGGGAGACTCGGGCGCATGCTGATCCCCACGCTGCGCAGCCCCGACGTCCTCGCCCTCGCCCGCCACCTCGTCGACGTGCTCGGCCTCGAGCCGGGAGCCGTCACCGCGGAGCACGCCGAGCTGTTCTGGGGCGACGGGGCGGTCCTGCTCGGGCCACGCGGGCCGACGACCCGTGGGACACCGGCCGGGCCGTGACCTACCTCGTACTCGACGACCCCGACGCCCACCACGAGCGGGTGCGCCGGGCCGGCGGCGACGTCGTCATGGCGCTCACCGACCAGCCCTACGGCTCCCGGGAGTTCGCCGCGACCGACCCCGACGGCAACGTCTGGGCGTTCGGGACCTACCGGCCGGCGCGCCCGAGCTGAGGGGGCGGCGCGGCGTCGAGGCGCCGGACCTCGTCGGGGTCGACCGCCACGGCGGCCCAGTCGCGGACGTAGCGGCCGGGGGAGCACCCGGCGAGGGCCCGGAACTCGCGGTCGAGGTGCGAGTGGTCGGCGTAGCCGCAGGTGGCCGCGACGTCGGCGATCCGGGACGGCGGGTGGGAGCCGTGCCCGGGCGGCGGGACCAGCAGGTCGGCCGCACGGCGGAAGCGCAGCACGCGTGCCGCGGTCGTGGGCGTCAGCCCGATCTGGTCGGAGAAGCGACGGGTGAGGTGCCGTCGGCTCCAGCCGACGTCGCGGGCGAGCGCGTCGAGCGGGATCCGCCCGGCGCGCTCCGCGAGCAGCCACCAGGCCCGCTCGACCTCGGGGTCGGCCGACGCCGCCCCGGCGGCGAGGGCCCCGACCAGGGTGGCGCGGACCGCCTCGAGGCGCGCGGTCCAGGTCGGTAGCGCGGCGAGGCGCCCGGGCAGCGCCGCGAGCAGGGGATGCAGGTCGTCGAGCGGGCGCACCGGCCCGAGCCGGCCCAGGGGTGTCCCCAGCAGGCGCAGCGCACCCGGGGGCGTCAGGTCGACCTGCACCCCGGCCTGGTGCCCGCGGAACTCGGTGACGGCGGCGGCGTCGCCCAGGCCCGCGACGAACGAGCCGCCCGCCGCCCCGTCGATGCGCAGCGGCTCGCCGCGCCCGACGCCCAGCGTGACCGTCGGGACCGGGGCCTGCCGGCGTCGCACGGGCGTGGTCGACCGCTCGTCGTAGGCGGCGATCCGGCGCACCACGCCGCGCAGCGGGCTGGGAACGCCCGCGAGCAGGAACACGGCCGTGCCCCGGGCCTCAGAAGGCCTTGTTCATCATGCTCATGGCCGCCATCTCCATGTACTCCCAGATCTGGCGCTCGCGGGCCGGGTCGAGCCGGGCCTCGTCGACGGCGACGCGCATGCAGCGCAGCCACGCGTCGCGCTCGAGCGGGCCGATGGGGAACGGGCCGTGACGCATGCGCAGCCGCGGGTGCCCGCGCAGCTGGGAGTAGGTCTGCGGGCCGCCCCAGTACTGCTCGAGGAACATGAGCAGGCGCTCCTCGGCCGGCCCGAGGTCCTCCTCGGGATAGAGCGGGCGCAGGATCGGGTCCTCGGCGACCTGTTCGTAGAAGCGGTGCACGATCGCGGCGAAGGTCTCGTGACCGCCGACGGCCTCGTAGAACGTCTGCGGTGCGCTCACCGGTCCACCGTCCCAGATCCCGCGCTCAGACGCTGGTGCCCGGGTGGCGCGCACCGAACGGGACCGGCGCCGGCACCTTCGCCTCGTCGAGCGCGCTCTTGACCTCGCCGGCCACCGCGCGCTGCACGGCCCACTGCTGACCGGGGCGGGTACGGATGGTCAGGCGCAGCAGCATGCCCTCGGCCGTCACCGACTGGACGCCGAGCATCTCCGGCGGGGCGAGCACCTTCGGGGCGATCGACGGCTCGGCGCACTCCGCCGTGGCCGCCCGCTCGGCGATCTCGAGGGCGTCGTCGACGTCGGCGGCGTGGCCGACCGGGATGTCGACGACGGCGACGGAGAAGCCCTGGCTGGAGTTGCCGACCCGCAGGATCTCGCCGTTGCGGACGTACCAGACCGTCCCCGCGATGTCGCGCAGCGTCGTGACGCGCAGGCCGACGGCCTCGACGGTGCCGGTGGCCTCCCCGAGGTCGACGACGTCGCCGACGCCGTACTGGTCCTCGAGCATCATGAAGATGCCGGACAGGAAGTCGCGCACGAGGTTCTGCGCACCGAACCCGAGGGCGACGCCGAGCACGCCGGCCGAGGCGATGATCGGCGCGAGGTTGATCCCGAACTCGGAGAGGATCAGCGCGATCGCCACGCCGTAGATCAGCACGGTGCTGAACGAGCGCAGCACCGAGCCGATGGCCTGCGCGCGCTGGGTCCGGCGTTCGACGATCTGGGGCGCCGCGTCGCGCAGTGCGCTGGCCGCCCGGTCGCGCAGCGGTCGCAGCAGCGCGGGGACCCTGCCCTCGTAGGCGCTGTCGGTCAGGCGCCGGATCGCGCGGTGGACGGCCTGCCGCAGCACGAAGGCCACGACGACGACGATCACCACCATCACCGTGTGGCCGAGGATCTGGTCGGCCGAGCGCGCCAGCCAGTCGGTCTGGGTCAGCCGGTAGACCCGCGCGCACAGCGAGCCGACGTCGGCGGCGCAGGCGGGCGGGTCGAGCGCGACCAGCGGGCCGAGGGCCGGGGTCTCGGCGGGCGGTGCCGTCGGCGTCGGGACGGTCCGGGCAGCGGCGGTGACACGGCGGTGACGGATGCGGTCGGCAGGGCGAGCGTGCTCACGGCGGGCGTCCTCGTTCTCCACGTCCTCCAACGGGCGGTGAGCACGCTACGGGCGGCCCCCGTCGCGTCCCGGCGGGGGCCGGGGCGCACCGCGGCGTCGCCGTCCGTTATCACACGTGCGATCGGCGACGTTGTGTGGTCGACTGTGCTCAACTCGGCGGGAGGTGGTCGTGTGCACGAACGACAACCCGGAGGCGTGTCGCCGGTGAGCGGCGCGATCGGCGGGGTCGGCGACGCCCGACCGCCGACCCGGGATCGTCCCCCCACCCATCTCGTCGACGCCGCACGCCTCGTCCCACCCGTCGTCCCCGACCTCCCTGACGCTCCCGACTCCCCGGCCCCTGCCGAGCCCGCCCCCGCCCCGCCGTGGGGCCGCCGCCGGGTCCTCCTCCTCAACGCCACGTTCGAACCCCTGACCGCCCTGCCGCTGCGCCGCGCGATCGTGCTGCTGGTGTGCGGCAAGGCCGAGGTCGTCCACGGCGACGCGTCGGGCCTGGTCCTGCACTCCGCCACCGGGGCCGTCGACGTCCCCTCGGTGATCCGGCTCCGGACGTTCGTCCGGGTCCCCTACCGCGCCCGGGTGCCGCTCACCCGGGCCGCCCTCATGCACCGCGACCGGTTCCGTTGCGCCTACTGCGGGCTCCGGGCCGAGACGATCGACCACGTGGTGCCCCGCAGCCGCGGCGGACTGCACACGTGGGAGAACTGCGTGGCGTGCTGCGCGCGCTGCAACCACCGCAAGGCCGACAAGCTGCTGGCCGAGCTGGGCTGGCCGCTGCGGACGATGCCCGCCGCGCCGCGCGGGCGGCACTGGCGGCTGCTCGCGGGGCTGGTCGACGCCGACCCGCAGTGGCTGCCCTACCTGGGCGAGGCCGTGGCGTGAGGGCCCCGACGGCCTGAGTCCTCGCTCCGCGTTCCCCCGGACGGGGCGCGGCGGTCGCGCGCGTGTCACGCGGGCCGACGACAATGGTCGCCCGTGATCCTCCTCCCCGAGCGCGCCGCCCGACGCCCGCGACGACGGAGGGGCCGACGTCGTGAGCGACCTGCACGAGCTGACCGCCCTCGAGGTCGCGGACGCGGTCCGCCGCCGTGAGGTCTCCGTGCTCGACGTCGTCGATCACGCCCTGGGCCGGGCCGAGGGCGTCGGCGCGCGCGTCGGGGCCTTCGCGACGCTGACCCCGGAGCTCGCCCGGACCGCGGCGCGGGCGCTCGACCGCGACGGGACGCCCGCCACGCCGCTGGCCGGCGTGCCGACGGCGATCAAGGACCTGACCGCGACGGCCGGGGTGGTGACCGCCCGCGGCTCCGTCGTCGAGGCCGGGTACGTGCCCGACCACGACGACGACGTGGTCGGGCTGCTGCGCGCCGCGGGCCTGGTGAGCCTCGGCAAGACGGCGGTGCCGGAGTTCGGGGCACCCTGCTACACCGAGCCGGCCGGTGCCCCGCCCGCGGTGACGCCGTGGGACACGACCCGCTCGGCGGGCGGCTCCTCGGGCGGGGCGGCGGCCGCGGTCGCCGCCGGAGTGATCCCGGTGGCGCACGGCAGCGACGGCGGCGGCTCCATCCGCATCCCGGCCTCGGTGTGCGGGCTGGTCGGGCTGAAGACGACGCGCGGGCGGGTCCCGGCGGGGCCGGCGGCCGGTGACCCGGCCGGGCTGTCGGTCGCCGGCCCGCTGGCCCGCACGGTCGCCGACGCCGCCGCGCTGCTCGCCGCCATGGTCGGTGGGCCCGCCGACGGCGCGGGCGAGCCGTTCGTCCCGCCGCCTCCGCCGTCCGGGGCTTCCTGCGCCGTCGGCGCGGCCCCGGGCGGCTGCGCATCGGGCTGGCCGTCGGGTCGCCGCTCGAGGGCGTGGCGAGTCGACCCGGTCTGCGCCGCGCGCCGCGGCCGAGGAGACCGCCGCGGTGCTCGAGGAGCTGGGCCACGTCGTCGAGCCGTACGACGTGCCGCTGCCCCGGTCGCGGTCGAGGCGTTCCTGACGCTGTGGGCGGTGCTCACGGCCACCGACCCGGTCGACGAGGCCGACGAGCCGCGCCTGCAGCCGCTGACCCGCCACCTGCGCGAGCGGGGCCGGGGGATCGACGGGCCGGCCACGATGGCGGCGCTGCACGCGGCGCAGGTCACCACCCGCGGCTTCGTCGCCGACCGGGCGCCCTACGACGCGATCCTGACACCGACCGTGGCGCGCACACCGCGGCCGGTCGGCTGGTTCACCGGTCCCGGCGACCCCGCGGTCGACTTCGCCCGGCAGGTGGCGTTCACGCCGTGGACCGCGGTCGCCAACCTGACCGGCGAGCCCGCGCTCGCGCTGCCGCTGGGCTGGGTGCCCGCGGCCGCCGACCGGGCGTTCGACGGCCCGGTGCCCGACGGTGTCGGCGACCTGCCGGTGGGGGTGTCGCTGCGGGGCAGGCGCGGCGAGGAGGCGCTGCTGATCGCGCTGGGCGCCCAGCTCGAGCGCGCGCGGCCGTGGGCGCACCGCCGGCCCCCGGTCTGGTGACCACGATGACCGACCTACGACAAGCCGTCGTCGTCGCGATCCACTACGGTGCTCGCCTGTGAGCGTGCTGGAGACCGTCCTGCTCTTCGTGGTCGCCCCGATCGGGGGCTGCTGCTCATCGCGCTGGCCACCCTCGTGCGGCCGGCGAAGCGCGGCACCCGCTGGCGCTCCGGCGAGTCGTGGGACCACGAGCCGCTGTGGTGGATGGCCAACCCCCGTGGCTCCGGCGTCGCCGAGCCCGTCGTCGAGGCCGCGCGTCCCGGCGCCTCGTCCCCCCACACCGCCCGAGGAGGCGCACGTGGCCAGTGGTGACCTGGTCCGCCAGGACCAGCCGGGCGAGACCAACCGGCTCTCCGACACCGGGACCCTCGCCGACCCGGTCTAGGGCGCTCGCGCGTCCCGACCGCGTCCGGCCGCATGTCCGAGGCCGTCGAGGTCCTCGCCGAGGACGCGAGCGGCCCGTTCGGCGCCTCGAGCTCTCTCGCGCCTCGACGAGGCCCTGACCCTCGCCGGCCGCGAGTCGGGCCTGCTGTTCACCCTCTGGGTGGGCGACCTCGGGCCCCGCCCGCGCGAGCACGCCGAGGAGCTGCACGCTTCGCTCGGAGCGGGCGCCGCCGAGGCCGTCGTGGTCGCGGTCTCGCCCGGCGAGCGGGTCGTCGAGGTCGTGACCGGCGAGGAGTCGTCGCGGCGCATCGACGACCGCGGCGCCAAGCTCGCCGTCATGAACATGGTCAACTCCTTCAAGGAGTCGAACCTCGTCGGCGGCATGGTCGACGGGATCACCATGCTCGCCGACCACGCCGGCGGCAAGCACCGCGACTGCCACGGCTGACGCCGTTCGCCGGGTTCCGACCGAAGGGCACCATTGGTCGGAGTCACGGGTCGTGGGCGCCCACGACCGGTCGGCGCGGTTCCGACCGAAGGGCACCATCGCGCGGTAGAGGCGAGAGCTGGTGCCATTCGGTCGAAACCCTTCGGGCGGCGTCAGCTGCGGTCGAAGTCGCGCGCCGCGAGGGCCCGGACGATGCCGGCGCGGCCCTCGGTGACCAGGCGGCGCAGGGCGCTCGGGTGCTCGCCGGCGAGCCAGGCGTCGGCGGCGTCGACCGTGGCCTGCTCGACGGCCCACGACGGGAACAGCCCCTGGACCATCGGCTGGGCCTGCTCGGACGACCGGCGCGCCCAGACGTCGTCGACGGCCGCGAAGTAGCGCCCGACGTAGTCGACCAGCAGCGCGTGCTGGGCGGGGTGCGAGAAGCCCATGATGATCGCGCCGTTGATGGCGTTGGGCAGCGTGTCGTCCTCGACGGCCCGCTGCCACGCGGTCTCCTTGGCCTCCGGCGTCGGGACCAGCGCGCGGGCCCGCTCGGCCATGCGCAGACCGGTGGCGGTGTTGTCGCGGGCCAGCTCGGCGTCGATCTCGCCGGAGTCGGCGGCGCCGTGCGCGACGAGCGCGTGCAGCAGCCGCCAGCGCAGGTCGGTGTCGACGACGAGGCCCTCGAGCGGCGCGTCGCCGGAGCGCCACCCGGCCAGCGCGGTGAGCGCCTCGGGGGTCAGGACCGAGCCGGCGAGCGCGTTGACGACCGCCAGCTGGTGGTCGGAGCCCGGGTCGGTGTGGGCGAGCTCGAGCAGCGTCGCGACCAGCGCGGGCCAGCCCTCCTCGACCGCCCAGCTCGGCTCGGCGTACGAGGCGAGCGCGGTCTGGGCCTGCAGCAGCAGCCGCTGGACGACGCCGACCTCGGTCTCGGCGGCCACGCCGCGCGTCACCAGCGTCACGAAGTCGCGCGCCTTGAGCTCGGCCTCGCGCGTCATCTCCCACGCCGCCGACCAGCACAGCGTGCGCGGCAGCGGCTCGACGATGTCGCCGATGCGGTCGATGAGCGTGGTGAGCGAGCGCGGGTCGAGGCGCATCGTGCAGTAGGTGAGGTCGTCGTCGTTGACGAGCACGAGGTCGCCCGCCTCGGCCCCGACGAGCTCGGGCACCGGGGTGCGCTCGCCGGTCACGTCGAGCTCGAAGCGGTGGCGACGCACGAGGCGTCCGCTGCCGTCGTCGCCGGGGCCGTAGACGCCGACCGCGAGGCGGTGCGTGCGCAGCTCGCCCGCGCCCGGGCGGGCGCCGCCCTGCACGACCTCGAAGCTCGCGTAGCGCCCGGCGTCGTCGAGGGTGTAGCTCGGCGAGAGCGAGTTGAGCCCGGTGGTGCGCAGCCACTGTGCGCTCCACCCCGACAGGTCGCGCCCCGACGCCTCGGTGAGCGCGGCGAGCAGGTCGTCGAAGGTCGCGTTGCCGTAGGCGTGGCGCGAGAAGTACAGGCGGAGGCCGGTGAGGAACTCCTCCTGGCCCACGAACGCCACGAGCTGCTTGAGCACCGACGCGCCCTTGGCGTAGGTGATGCCGTCGAAGTTGACCTCGACGGCCTGCAGGTCGGGGATGTCGGCCGCGATCGGGTGGGTCGAGGGCAGCTGGTCCTGCCGGTAGGCCCACGACTTCTCGACGTTGGCGAACGTGGTCCAGGCGTTGCGGTACTCGGTGGCCTCGGCCTGGCTCACGACGCTCGCCCACGTCGCGAACGACTCGTTGAGCCACAGGTCGTCCCACCAGCGCATCGTGACGAGGTCGCCGAACCACATGTGCGCCATCTCGTGCAGCACGGTCTCGGCGCGGCGCTCGTAGAGGTAGCGGGTGACGCGGCTGCGGAAGACGTAGTCCTCGAGGAACGTCACGGCGCCGACGTTCTCCATGGCCCCGGCGTTGAACTCGGGCACGAAGAGCTGGTCGTACTTGCCGAAGGGGTAGCCCACGCCGAAGTTGCGGTGGTAGAAGCCGAAGCCCTGCTTGGTCTCGGTGAACAGGCGCTCGGCGTCCATGTGCTCGGCGAGCGAGGCGCGGCAGTAGATGCCGAGCGGGATCGTGCCGTGGTCGTCGCTGTAGGTGTCGGTCCACTTCGCGTACGGACCGGCGACGAGGGCGACGAGGTAGGTCGAGATCGGCGGCGTGGTGGCGAACGCGTGGTGCACGGCGCCGCTCGCGAGCGGGGTGGCCTCCTCGGCCACGCCGTTGGACACGACCTCCCAGCTCGCCGGCGCGGTCACCGCCATCGAGATCGGCGCCTTGAGGTCGGGCTGGTCGAAGCAGGCGAACATCCGCTTCGCGTCGGCGGTCTCGAACTGGCTGTAGAGGTAGACGCCGCCGTCGACGGGGTCGACGAACCGGTGCAGCCCCTCGCCGGTGTTCATGTACCGCTGGTCGGCGTCGACGACGAGCTCGTTCTCGGCGGCGAGGCCGGGCAGCGTGATGCCCTTCTCCTCGTCGTAGGAGGAGACGTCGAGCGCGGTGCCGTTCAGCGTCGCCGAGCGCACCGTGGCGGCCACGACGTCGATCCAGCTCGCCCCGCCCGGCTGCGCGCAGCGGAAGCGCACCGTGGTCGTCGAGCGGAACGTCGACTCGCCGGGCGCGGGGTTCTCGGCGCTGCCGTCGGTCAGGTCGAGCACGACGGTGTAGGAGTCGACGTCGAGCAGCTCGGCGCGCGCCGCGGCGTCGACGCGGGTCAGGTTCGGTGCCGCCACGCGGTCACCCTACGGGTGCGGGAACAGCGACGAGGGCGCCGTCGGTTGTGCCGGGTGAGTGCCGTTCGAGAAGGGAACCCCGGAGCCATGGCTGACAAGTCCCGCGTCGATTTCTGGTTCGACCCGCTGTGCCCGTTCGCGTGGATCACGTCGCGCTGGGTCCTCGAGGTCGAGAAGGTCCGCGACGTCGAGGTCGCGTGGCACGTGATGAGCCTCGCCGTGCTCAACGAGGGACGCGACTGGACGAGGGAGTACCTCGAGATGATGAAGAAGGGATGGGGCCCGGTGCGCGTGGCGATCGCCGCCGCCGAGGCGCACGGCGACGAGATCCTGGCCCCGCTCTACACGGCCATGGGCACGAAGATTCACAACGAGGGCAACAAGGACTTCGACGACGTCATCGCGAAGGCGCTCTCCGAGGCCGGCGCCGACGCCGACCTCGCGCAGGCGGCCAGCTCGACCGAGTACGACGACGCCCTGAAGAAGAGCCACCACGAGGGCATGGACCCCGTCGGCATGGACGTCGGCACGCCGGTCATCCACGTCGAGGGGTCGGCCTTCTTCGGGCCGGTCATGACCCGCATCCCGAAGGGCGAGCAGGCCGGCCGGGTCTGGGACGGGTCCAAGCTCCTCGCCGGCTACGAGTACTTCTACGAGCTCAAGCGCACCCGCGACAGCGAGCTCCACTTCGACTGAGCCACACGCCGACTGAGCCGCCCGGCGGCCGGCGATCCTCCGGTCGCCGTGGCCTCGTCTGAACGAACGGCACTTTCCTTCAATAGACGTGAAGGAGAGTGCCGTTCGTTCGCTCCGGGCTGACCACGCGCGGGCTCCCGCGGGCGTCGCTGGGCCGAACGGGTGGTGACCCTGGCCGGATGCTGTCGCCGTGCGTGACAGTGTGCGGCGAGTCGGCGGGTGGGGTCGGGCGCCGCGGGGGAGGGGACGCGATGCCGGACACGGCGAGGCCGCCGCAGCGACCGTCCCCGGCACCCCCGCCGCCCGCCGCGCCCGCCCTCGCGAGCCCGACGATCGTCGCCCGCGCGCGCCGCGCCCTCACGGGCGGCGGTCCGCGGGTCGCCGGGCAGGGTCTGGGTCGGCGGACCGGCGGGGCCGACCGGTCGGCGCGCCTGCCGGCGGGCGACCGGGTCGACCGGGTCGTCGAGGGCCGGGTCGACGAGTACCGCAGGCAGGGGCGCGCGGGGCGTCACGCCGTCGAGGCGGCCGAGGGGGCGCTGACCTACGAGGCGCTCGACGCCGCCGCCAACCGGCTCGCCCGGTTCCTGCGCCGGCGCCGGGTCGGGGCGGGCGACCGCGTCGCGGTCCTGCTCGCGCGCCCGACCGACGCGCTCACCGCCCAGCTCGCCCTGACCAAGGTCGGCGCCGTCTGGGTCCCGCTCGACGCCGGCCTGCCCGACCGCAGCCTCGCGGCCGTCCTCGCCGGCTCGGGCGCGGGCCTCGTGATCACCACGGCGCCCGCCGCGCCCCGCCTCGTCCTCTCCGACGTCGACGCGATCTACCTCGACCGGGTCGCCGCCCGCGTCGACGCCGAGGACGCGCGGCGCCCGACCGGGACCGAGCGCGGCACCGACCCCGAGGCGCCCGCCTACGTCGTCGTCCACGCCGACGCGAGCGCGCACGGCGCCGCCCTCGGCCTGCGCGCGCCCGCCGTCGGGCACCCGGCGGTCACGAACCTCGTCCGCGTCGCCGCCGCCGTCCTCGACATCGGCGAGACCGACCGCGTGCACCACGAGCCCCACACCGGATCCGACCTCGCGGTGCTCGAGACCTGGCTGCCGTGGGCGTGCGGGGCCACCGTCGTCACCCCGCCGGCGGGCGCCGACCTGCGCGGACCCGCCCTCGGCCGCTTCCTCGCCGAGCGCGGCATCACCGTGCTGCGCGCCGACGCCGCCCGCCTCGCCGGCATCGACGTCGACCTGCCCCGGCTGCGGCTGCTGGTGCTCACCGGCCCCGACCGCCCGCAAGACGTCGTCGCCCGGTGGCAGCGTCCCGGCCGTCGCGTCGTCGGCCTGCACGGCCCGCCCGAGGCCACGGTCGCGGCGTTCTGGAGCGAGCTGACCCACCCCGGCCCCGACCGCGGCGCGTCGTGGGGGCACCCGCTGCCCTCCTACGGCGTCGTCGTCCTCGACCCCGACGACCCGCGACGCCTGCTCGGCCCCGGCGCCGTCGGCGAGCTCGGGGTCACCGGGCCGGGTGGCGCCGGCGGCTACGTCGGCCGCGAGGACCTCACCCGCGAGGCGTTCGTCGACGGCGCCGCGTCCGGTCCCGTCTTCCGGACCGGCGAGCTCGGGCGCCTGACGCGCGCCGGCGAGGTCGAGCGGATCACCCGCCTCGACCGCGCGGGCGGGCGCGGCGCCCGCGTCCGCCCCCTGCGGGTCCCCGATCCACCGCGGGGCGCCCACCGAACCGTCCCGTCCGCACCTCGGTGATGCGGCTGCCCGACGCGCCGCCCGCGGGACGTCCCGGTCAGCGCCGCCCGCCGTCGCCGCCGACCGGGCTCGCCGCACCCACGGTGGCGATGCCGGGCCGTCCGGCGACGCCGCCGACGCGCGCCCCCGCGACGCCGGCCGCCCCCACGCCCGCGGTCCCGGCCGCCGCCGCGGCACTGCTCGCGACCGTGCTCGCCGAGGTCCTCGGGCGCGACGACGTGCCGCCCGACGCGCACTTCTTCGACGACCTCGGCGCCGACTCGATGGTGATGGCCCGCTTCTGCGCGAAGGTCCGCAAGCACCCGGAGCTGCCCGCGGCGTCGATGCAGGACGTCTACCAGCACCCGACGCTCGCGGGTCTCGCCGCCGCGCTGGCCCCCGCGCCCGCGGCGCCAGCGGTCTCCTCGGGCGCCCGCGCCCGGCTGGCGGCCCTGCTCGGCGGGGTCATCGGGCGTGACGACGTGCCGCCCGACGCGCACTTCTTCAACGACCTCGGCGCCGACTCGCTGGTGATGGCGCGGTTCTGCGCCCAGGTCCGCAAGCAGCCCGACCTGCCCGCGGTCGCGATGCAGGACGTCTACCAGCACCCGACGCTCGCGAGCCTCGCCGCGGCGCTCGGGGCCGGCGCCGAGCCCGCGCCCGGCTCGCCGCCCGACGACCGTCCCGAGGAGGCGCAGGGCCCGCGGGCCGGGACGGTGGCCTTCGTGCTCTGCGGCCTGGCCCAGCTGGCCTGCTTCGTCGCCTACGCGTTCGTGACGGCGCTGTTCGCCGTCCGGGCGTTCGCCTGGACGACGACCGCGCCCGACGTGCTCGCGCTCTACCTGCGCGCGGTCACGGTCGGCGCGGTCGCGTTCGCGGGGCCCGCCGCGCTGGCGGTGGTGGCGAAGTGGGCGCTGATCGGGCGGTGGCGACCCGGCTCGATCCGCGTCTGGAGCCCCGGCTACCTGCGGTTCTGGCTGGTCAAGACGCTGGTGCGCACGAGTCCGGTGGTGCTCTTCGCCGGCACACCGATCCACACCGCGTACCTGCGCCGCTCGGCGCCCGGATCGGCCCGGGCGCCGTGCTGCTCCGCGCCAGACCCCGTGTGCACCGACCTGATCAGCGTCGGCGCGGGCACCATCGTCCGCAAGGACGCCGTGATCGCGGGCTACCGCGCCCACGACGGGCGCATCGAGATCGGCGGCGTCACCCTCGGCGACGGCGTGGTCATCGGCGAGGCGACCGTCCTCGACGTCCGGACCTCCCTCGGCGACGGCGCGAGCCTGCACCACGGCTCCTCGCTGCACCCGGGGCAGAGCGTCCCCGCGGGCGAGGCCTGGCACGGCTCGCCCGGCCGCCGGGCCGACGCCGCGCCGCCCGCGGTGCCGCCCGCCGAGTGCGGTGCGCGCCGCCGCGTCCTCTACGGCGTGCTCGACCTCGCGCTCGCGCTGCTCGTGCTCGCCCCGCTGGGGTGGTCGTGCTGGTGACGCTCTACCGGGCGTTCCCCGCCGTGGCGTCGCTGCTCGAGCCCGCCGCCGGGGCGCTCGCGACGCCCGAGGTCGTCCTGCGGATCCTCGCGCTCACCGGCGCGCTCTACGGCGGGGCGCTGGTGCTGGGGCTGCTGATCGTCGCGACCGTGCCGCGGCTGCTCGGGCGGATGCTGACCGCCGACCGCGTGTCCCCCCCTCTACGGGCCGCACTACTGGCTGCACCAGGCCGTCGTCTCGATGACGAACGTGAAGCCGTTCGTCGAGCTGTTCGGCGACAGCTCGGCGATCGCGCACTACCTCTCCGCCGTCGGGTACCGGTTGCGGCCGCTGACCCAGACCGGGTCGAACTTCGGGATGGCGGTCAAGCACGAGAACCCGTTCCTGACCACGGTCGGCGCGAACACCGTCGTCGCCGACGGGCTCTCGGTGATGAACGCCGAGTACTCGGCGACGTCGTTCCGGCTCTCGCGCACGGCGATCGGGGCCGACAACTTCCTCGGCAACCGGATCGCCTACCCGCCGCAGGGCCGCACGGGCGACGACTGCCTGCTCGCGACGAAGGTCGCGGTGCCGGTCACCGGACCCGTGCTCACCGGCGTCGGCCTGCTCGGCTCGCCGAGCTTCACGATCCCGCGCGGCGTCGCCCGCGACAACGACCTCGAGATCGCCGACCCCGCCGCCCTCGCGGCGTCGCTGCGTCGCAAGAACCGGCACAACGGGGTGTCGATGGCGTTGCACGTGCTGGTGCGCTGGCTGTTCCTCGTGCTGAGCGCGTTCGTCGTCGTGGCCGTGGCGTCGTTGCCGATCCAGGCGGGGGCCTGGGAGGTCGTCGCCGTCGAGCTCGCCCTGCTGCTGCTCACCGTGGCGTGGTTCGGCGCCGTCGAGCGGGGGCTCTCCCGGCTCAAGGCGCTGGCGCCCGACGGCTGCTCGATCTACGACCCCGTCTTCTGGCGTCACGAGCGGTACTGGAAGGTTCCCGCGCCCGACTGGATGCAGCTGTTCAACGGCACGCCGTTCAAGGCGTGGGTGTGGCGGCTGCTCGGGGTGCGCGTCGGGGCGCGGGTGTTCGACGACGGCGCCAACCTCACCGAGAAGGCGTTCACGACGATCGGCGACGACGCGACCCTCGGCGAGGGCGCGGTGATCCAGTGCCACTCGCAGGAGGACGGCGGCTTCAAGTCCGACCACGTGGTGATCGGCGCCCGCTGCACGCTCGGGGTCGGCTCGTTCGTCCACTACGGCACGACGATCGGCGACGACGCGATCCTCGCCCCCGACACCTTCCTGATGAAGGGCGAGGAGGTCCCGGCGGGCGAGCGCTGGGGCGGCAACCCGGCGCGGCCGCTCTAGACGCCTTCGGCTTGTGCGTGGTTGTCGGGGTCGTAGCCCCGGCAAGGCCAGCACGCCGATAGGGCACATGCCGTAGGCGTCAGGTCAGGTCGGCGCGGTTGATCGCCCCGCGCTGCAGCGCCTGGTTCGCCAGCTCGACGCGGCGCCGGGTGCTGCGCGGGTCGAGCGCGCACGTGTCGTAGAGGTGCTGCAGGTGCTGCTTGACCGCCGCCTCGGTGACGACGAGGTCGGCGGCGATCCCGCGGGCGGTGGCCGGCTCGGCGAACTCCGCGCCCGCGAACAGGGGGCGGCACAGCGCGACGAGCACGTCGCGCTCGCGGCGGGTGAGCTCCGGCGCCCGGCGCGGCGCGGTCGTCGGGGCGAGCGGGGCGTCGGACGCGCCGCGGTAGGTCAGGCGGGTGCGCCCCACCTCGATGACGTCGCCGTGACGCAGCGCGCGCTCGGCGAGGAGGCGCTCGCCCGCCACCACGGTGCCGTTGGTGCTGCCGAGGTCGCGGATCGCCCAGGCGTCGCCGTAGGCCTGCAGGACGGCGTGCAGCGACGACACATGCGGGTCGTGGTCGAGGACCAGGCCGTTGCCCGCCGCCCGGCCGATCGTGACCGTCGGCCCGGTGAGCAGGACGACCTGGATGCCGCCGGGCCGCGCCACCTCGAGGTGGGCGCTCGTCGTGACGCCGCCGGACATCCCGACCCCGTTTCGACCACTGAGCGTGATGATGACCCGCGAAATCCGTCAGAGTTGTACCACTCACCACTGGTGATGCGGCAGAGTACCGATGGATGATTCACGGGGGGTGATCGCGTGGGCGAGCGGTTCGGTCCGTACGAGCTGGTCCGGCTGCTCGGCCGCGGCGGGATGGGCGAGGTCCACGCGGCCCTCGACACCGAACAGGACCGCCCGGTCGCCCTCAAGCGCCTCCTGTCGCACCTCGCCGACGACGAGGAGTTCCAGAAGCGGTTCCGGCGCGAGTCGCGGACCGCGGCGCGGCTGGCGAGCCCGCACGTCATCCCCATCCACCGCTCCGGCGAGATCGACGGGCAGCTGTTCATCGACATGCGCCTGGTCGAGGGACTCGACCTCGACCAGCTGCTCGCCCGCGACGCCCATCTCGCGCCCGCCCGCGTCGTCGCGGTCATCGAGCAGGTGGCGAGCGCGCTCGACGCCGCCCACCACGCCGGGCTGATCCACCGCGACGTCAAGCCGTCGAACGTCCTGCTCGACACGGCGGTCGGGGCCAACGACTTCGCCTACCTCGTCGACTTCGGGATCACGCGCCCGTTCGGCGAGGAGAGCCAGGCCCTGACCTCGACGCACGCGGTCGTCGGCAGCCTCGACTACATGGCTCCCGAGCAGTTCGACGGCGTGGCCGACCCGTCGATCGACATCTACTCGCTCGGCTGCCTGCTCTACCAGACGCTGACCGGGAGCAGGCCGTTCCCGCTCGAGGGCTTCCCCGCCCTCATGCGCGCCCACCTCAGCCTGCCCGCGCCCGCGCCGTCGGTGCAGCGGCCCGCGCTGGGCACCGCGTTCGACGAGGTCGTGGCGGTCGCCCTCGCCAAGGACCCGCGCGACCGCTACGCCAGCGCGGGCGCGCTCGGGGCCGCGGCCCGCGCCGCGCTCGAGACGGCGACGGCGGCCGGCACCGACCGGTGGACCGACCCACCCCGCGGCCCGCGGGCCGACCGAGCGCGCCCCGACGCCCCGGCGTCCCGTCCCGTCGCGGGCGGGCGCCCGGACCGGGCCGCCGCCACGGGTCCTGTCGCCGGCGCACGACCCCGCGACGAGTCTGGTCCGCGGTGCGCCCGACCCGGTGACGAACCTGGTCCGCGCGGCGCCCGAGCCCGTGACCGGCACGATGTCGCCGCAGCACGCGCCCGACCCCGCCACGACGGCGATGCCGCCGCGCAGCGCCCCGCCGCGGCCCCCGACGCCGCCGCCGGGCGCGCCGCACCCGTCCTTCCCCGACGCGGCGCCGCCGTGGCCGATCGAGGACGAGGCGGTGGGAGAGGCGTACCCCGAGCACGCCTGGGACGCGTACCCCGAGGAGGACGAGGCGCCGCCCGCCCGGTCGTCGGTGTCACGACGCGTGGTCCTCGCGGTGCTCCTCGTGCTGCTCCTGGTCGTCGGCGTGTTCGCCGGGCGGGTCGTCGCGGCCTGGGCCACGGGCGGGTCGCCGCTCGGCTCCCTGCTCGGTGCCGGCCTCGAGCTCGTGGCGTCGGTCCCGGCGTCACCCGGCGTCTGACCCTCACCGTGCGGACAGGAAAGCCTTCCCCCGAGGGTCGGGAAGGGTGTCCGCGCGGCGATGGGACGGGGGTCCTCGACGGCGCAGTGTGGGTCTCACGCCAGCAGGCCAGGCCGAGACCCCCGGAGCCCCCGATGACCGTCATCACCGCCCCGCAGCAGTTCACCACCGACGACCTGTTCGTCGACCTCGGCGGGGTCGTCGACCAGCGCCTGTTCCTCAAGGTCGAGGGCATGAACTTCGCCGGCTCGGTCAAGCTCAAGGCCGCCGCGGCGATGGTGGCCGACGCCGAGGCGGCCGGTCGCCTCCACCCGTGGTCGATCATCGTGGAGTCGTCGTCGGGGAACCTCGGGGTGGCGCTCGCGATGGTCGCCGCGAACCGCGGCTACCGCTTCATCTGCGTCACCGACGACCGGTGCAACCCGCAGAGCCGCCGGCTCATCGAGGCGTTCGGCGCCGAGGTGCACGTCGTCGACGTGCCCCACCCGCAGACCGGCCTGCTCGGTGCCCGCCTCGACCACCTGCACGGGCTCTGCCGGGGCAACCCCGACATCGTCTGGCTCGACCAGTACCGCAACCCCGCCAACGCGGGCGCCCACTACGCCACCACCGCTCCGGCCATCGCCCGCACGTTCATCGACCTCTCGGTCCTCTTCGTCGGCGCGGGCACCTGCGGCACGCTCATGGGCACCGCCCGTTGGTTCCGCGCCCACCGTCCCGACGTGCGCATCGTGGCGGTCGACGTCGAGGGCTCGGTCAGCTTCGGCGGCCCGGCGGCGCCCCGGCGCATCCCCGGTCTCGGGATGGGCATGACGCCGCCCGCGCTCGACCGCTCGATGGTCGACGACGTCGTGATCGTCCCCGAGACCGAGACCCTGCGGATGTGCCAGCGCCTCGCGATGCGCGGGTTCCTCTTCGGGGGGTCCACGGGCACGGTCGTCGCGGGCGCCGCCGCCTGGCTCGCCCGCCACGGCCGGCCGACCACCACCGCCGTGACCCTCGCCCCCGACCAGGGCGAGCGCTACCTCGACACCGTCTACGCGCCGGCCTGGCGCGCCGAGCACTACGGGACCGCGGGCGACCTCACCGGCTCGCACGTCCGGCCCCGGCCCGTCCCCTCCCGCCCGACCCCGCCCTGCCACCCGACCGTCCGCACCGCCCACTGACCCCCTCCCACCCGACCCACCCATCGACCCAGCTCGCGATCCTCGGGAGACCGCCATGACCGCCACGCTCCAGCCGCCCGGCAGGCTCGACCTCCGCCCCGGCCACCCCCCGCTGCTGTGGGTCGAGCGCACCGACCCGGTGCGGTGGACGTCGGCGCACCGCAACGACCTGCGGCGCATCGTCGCCCAGCACGGCGCGGTCCTGGTGCGCGGGCTCGGGCTGGGAGACCGCGCGCAGGTGGGGGCGGTCTTCGCGGGCCTCGCCGCCGTGGGCCTGATGCCCGAGCGCGAGGCGTTCGCCCCGCGCACCGCGTACGGCAACGGCCTGTACGGCGCCACGCCCTGGCCCGCGGCCCAGCAGATGTGCCAGCACCACGAGCTCAGCTACGCCCTCGACGTCCCCGCGTTCATGCTGTTCGCCGCCCTGACCACCGCGAGCCGCGGCGGCGCGACACCCTCGCCGACGGCGCGGCCGTGCTGAGCGCGCTGCCGCCCGCGCTCGTGGCGCGCTTCGAGCGCGAGGGCTGGCTGCTGGTGCGTCACTACAACGCCGACGTCGGCGCCTCGTGGACCGACGCGTTCGGCACCGACGACCCGGGCGCGGTCGAGGGGTACTGCCGGGCGCAGGGCATCGAGTTCGCCTGGCAGGCCGACGGCGGGCTGAAGACCCGCCAGCGCCGCCGCGCGGTCGTCCGCCACCCCGTCGACGGGCGTCCGTGCTGGTTCAACCAGGTGGCGTTCCTCAACCAGGCGACCCTGAACCCGGAGGTCCGCGAGTACCTCGTCGAGATCCACGGGCCCGACGGGCTGCCGTTCACCACCCGCTTCGGCGGCGGTGAGCCGATCGGCCGCGAGGTCGTCGACCAGAACAACGAGGCCTACGCCGCCCACACCGTCCGCGAGCCGTGGCAGGCGGGCGACCTCATGATCGTCGACAACATCCGCACCGCCCACGGCCGCGACCCCTACGAGGGCGAGCGCGAGGTGCTCGTCGGGATGGCCGACGCCGTGCGGCTCTGACGGCCTGCGGGGTGCGCGGGGTGGCCCTCGCGCCGGGCCCCGCGCCGGGCCTGGCTGGTCACCCCCAGGTCAGCCCCACATACGGGGCTGACCAGCCAGTGAGCGGGGGCGGGTCGCCGGTGGGCCCCCGCGATGACCACCGGGTCGAGCGCGCCGCGTTCACACTGGTGAACGATTCCGGCTCCGCGGCGCCGGGCTTCATCAAAGCGCCCGTACGGCTCCTCGCCGGCGTCTAGCTTCGCTCTCGCCCCAGCCGGTAGCGACGCGAGGAGCCCGCATCATGAGGGTTCGGCCTGATTGGCGTGCGGCCGTGGTCGTGATGGCCGTGGTGCTCGTGGTCGGCCTGGTCGTCGTCGTGGTCCAGGGGCCGCAGGCCGCCGGGCTGTTCGGGATCGAGCTGGCGCGCTCCAGTGCGCAGGCGAACGGCGACGACGCCGATCAGGACCAGGACGGCGAGGAGAAGGCCGACAAGAGGCGGGCGAGGGGAAGGACGGCGAGCAGAAGGACGGCGAGAAGTCCGGCGCCGACGAGAAGGACGGCCAGAAGAAGGACGGTCAGAAGGACGGCGGCCGACGGCACGAAGGACGCCGACGCGAAGGACGCGGACAAGAAGGACGCCGACGCGAAGGACGCCGACACGAAGGACGCCGACGCGAAGGACGCCAACGCGAAGGACGCCGACGCGAAGGACGCGGACAAGAAGGACGGCAAGAAGGGCGCCGAGAAGAAGGGCGCCGACGCGAAGGGCGACGCGGACGAGGAGTTCGCGGGTCGCGACCAGGCCGGCGAGGCGTCGGACGACGAGTACGTCGACATCCAGAGCGTGAAGGCGGGCGAGAAGGTCGGCGAGGGCGGCGACTTCTCGGGCGGGAGCTTCCGCATCGAGTGCGGGCTGTCGCCCCACAAGAACTCCGACAACCCGATCATCGCGCCGGGCGTGCGCAACGGCGCGCAGCACACCCACGACTACGCGGGCAACGAGTCGACGAACTTCGCGTCGGACACCGAGAGCCTCGAGGCCGCCGGAACGACCTGCACCAACGGCGACAAGCACCCGTTCTTCTGGCCGGTACTGCGCGACCTGACGGGGACCGGGCCGGACGTCGGCGCCGACGGGGGCTCGCTCGACGGCAACGTCGGGTCGTTCGTCGAGCCCTCGGAGGTCGACTACACCTTCCACGGGCACGGCAGCAAGGCCACCGAGGCGATGCCCCAGAACCTGGTGCTCTCGACCGGCTCGGCGAAGGCGGCGACCTCCAACGGCGAGGGGTCGAACGCGAAGTACAGCTGCAGCGGGTTCGAGGACCGCGTGACCAACCAGTACCCGCTGTGCCCACAGGGCTCGAAGCTCCAGCGCCTGTTCGACTTCCCCAGCTGCTGGAACGGCCAGGACCTCGACTCCGAGGACCACACCAGCCACCTCGTGTTCCCCGACGAGCAGGGGGAGTGCTCCTCGGGCGACGTCCCGGTCCCGGCGATGCGGATCACGGTCAGCTACGACGCGCCGCGGGGCCGGTCGTTCGCGATCGACAGCTTCCCCGACCAGCAGCACAACCCGATCACCGACCACGCGCTGTTCGAGAACCTGACCTCGAAGCAGCGCGCGCAGGACGGCGCCGACTGCATCAACCAGAACCAGCAGTGCCTGCAGGGTGCGACCGACGACGTGGCGTTCTCGACCGACCCGGACGACCAGGTGCCGCCGTCGATGACGTTCGCGCACGCGTTGTCCTCGCACGCCCCGACGGGCCGCGACGACCGCCGTGCCGCGCCCGAGCTCTCGCCCGCGGCGAGCGCCGCGTGCTGCTCGCCGCGGCCGCGCTGATGGTCGTGGCGTCCTTCGGGACCGGCCCGCGGCTGGTGGCGCGGCTGCGCGACACCCGGCGCACCCCGGCACGGACCGCGCCGGCGCCACGCCCGCCTCCGGCGACGACGGACCCGCCCGAGGCGGGGAGGAGGCCCGTGACCGCGATCGGGATCGACCGCGGCGCGAGCGTCGACGACCGGCCGACGGCGGCGGTACGCCCGGTGCGCGCGCTGCCCCCGGAGCGGGCGCTCGTCCGCGCCCGGTCGACCGACCAGGGCGTCGACGACGACCGGCGCGAGCGCGTCGCCGACGTCGGGGACCCCGACGGGAGCGGCGGGCTGGTGCGTCTCGCGATGCACCTGACCCTCGCGGGCCTGCCGCTGCTCGCGATCTCCGCGCACGTGTTCGGCGTGCTGCCGATGCACCTCGCCGCGGCGCTCGTGGTGCTCCCGCTCACGGTGGCGACGGGCCTGCTGGTGCTGTTCGACCCGCTCGCCGAGGAGCGCATCGTGCTGCGCGGCGCCGTGTGGGGCGCGTTCGCCACCGCCGTCTACGACACGTTCCGCCTCGACACCGTCTACCTGCTCGGCTGGTGGGGCGACTTCATCCCGACGATGGGCACGTGGGTGGTCGGGGCGAGCCCGGACGAGCTCGCGGTCGGGGCCGTGGCGGGCTACCTGTGGCGCTACGCCGGCGACGGGCCGGGCATCGGCGCGGTCTTCTTCGTGCTGGTCGCGGCCACCGGGCTGCGGCGCCTCGGGCGGGCGCGCCTGGTGGGCGTGGCGGTCGCCTTCGCGGTGTTCCCGGTGTGGACCGGGCTGATCGCGACGGTCGGGATCGCCCCGGGCGGCCAGCAGCAGATGTTCCCGCTCACCGCGACGACGGTGACGCTGTCGCTCATCGGTCACCTGATCTTCGGGGTGGTGCTCGGGCTCGGGTGCGCCCGCGCCCCCGACCTCGAGCGCGACTGGCCCTACCCGGTGATCGACCTCGCCGGGTGGGTCGGCGGGGGCCCGGCCTCGCGGGCGGTCGCGCCGCCGCCGGCGCCGGCCTCCGCGAGCGCGACCGGCGCTGCGCCCGCGGGCGTCGACCGCATCCCGGCCCCGCGGGGCGAGCGCTCGCGCGAGGCCGTGCGCCCGCCTGGTGGGACGGCTTCGACGTCGGCCGCGCCGCCGCGGGTGCCCCGCCGCCGGGGATCACCGAGCTGACCATGCCCGCCCGCCGCCGCGGACCCCGGCCCCGTCGGGCGGCTTCCCCGACCTCGTCGTCCCCCGCCGGCGGCCCGCGCGGACCCCGGAGCCTGCCGCCGCGGCCGTGACGGGGCTCAGCCCGTCGGTGAGGTGCTCGGCGAGCCAGTCGGTCACCTCGTGGACGAAACGGATCCGGTTGTCGGTGCGCTGGATCTCGTGGCCCTCGTCGTCGAACAGCAGGTACCTGACGGGACGCCCGCGTCCTTGGCCCCGTGGACGGCGAGCTCGGCCTCGTGGACCGGGACGTTGGTGTCGTAGCGCCCGTGGACGACGAGCAGCGGCGCGCGCAGGTGGTCCATGCGGTGCACGGGGGAGAGCTCGCGCAGCAGGTTGCGGTCGTGGATCGGGTGGCCGTACTCGCCGACGGCGGCGTCGGCGCTCCACGGCTCGGTGCGGGCGAAGAAGGTCTCGAAGTCGGCCATCCCGCACACGTCGACGCCGACGGCGAACAGCTCGGGGTGGTTGACCAGCGCGGCCAGGGTGAGGTAGCCGCCGTACGAGCGGCCCATGCAGCCGACCCGCGCGGGGTCGGCGACGCCGGTGTCGACGAGGTGCCGGACGCACGCCGCGACGTCGCGGATCGCGGCGAAGCGCCCGGCGCCGTCGTCGGCACTGACGAACGAGCGCCCGAACCCGGACGAGCCGCGGACGTTGGCCGCGTACACGGCCATGCCCCGGGCGAGCAGGAACTGGTAGAGCGGCGTGAACACCGGGCGCTCCTGGGCCTCCGGCCCGCCGTGCAGGTAGATCACGGTCGGCAGCGGGCCCTCGGTGCCGTGCGGGCGGTAGAGCCAGCCGGGCCGCGCGAGCCCGTCGGAGGTCGTGACCGTCTCGAGGGTCGGGTGGACGAGCGTGCCGGGCGCCCAGGCGGGCCGGCCTGCGGGCAGATCAGCGCCGTGGTGGCGGACGAGAGCTCGTGGCACCACACCGCCGCCGGGACCTCCGGGGCCTGGACGCCGAGCACGAGCGAGTCGCCGTCGTGGCTGAACACGGCGGAGGTGACGACGTCGCCGGGCGGGACGACGGGCGTGGTCCGCCGCGTCGCGAGGTCGAGGAGGTCGAGCTCGCTGCGCCCGGCCACGTTCCACACCAGCGCCACCACCGCGCCGTCCTCGGTGAGCGCGATGTGCTCGAGGTCGGCGTCGTGGCGCTCGGCGAGGACCTCCGGGGTCATCGGCCGCGCATCGCTCGCCACGTCGACGGCGACCAGCGCGGCACGCTCGCGGCCGCCGTCGGTGAGCAGCAGCATCCGGCGCCCGCCCTCGACGAAGCGGCCCGCGACCACCGAGGAGTCGCGGGTGATCGCGACGGGGTGCTCGACCGCGCCGGGCGGCCCGCCCGGGCCGCGCCGCGAGTCGATCGGGTGCCAGCCCTCGGTCGCGTCGAGGTCGACGATGCCGATGTGCCGCGACCCGCGGCGCCCGCGGCGCAGCAGGACCCGGCGACGGTCGGTGGAGACGTCGAGGACCTGCAGGGCGTGCCCCGAACCGAGGCGCTGCGGCGCTGGTCGGTGTCCGCGTCGACGAGCCAGGCCGTCGTCGTGTCGACGTCGGACTCGGTGATCGCGAGCACCGCACCGGTGTGGGTCCAGCGGTCGAGCGAGACCGCGCCGCGGTCGGTGTCGCCGACCCCGCGCACCACGCGCAGGTCGGTGCCGTCGGGGCGGATCACCGAGACGCTCGTGCGCTCGCCGCCGTCGGGTGCGGTCTGCAGGGCGAGCCACTGCCCGTCGGGCGACCAGCGCACCGCCGAGACGAGGTCGTCCCCGGTGTCGAGCGACCACTCCCGCCCGGTCGCACGCCGGTGCAGCCGGACCTCGGGGCGCCCGTGGCCGTCCCAGACGAAGGCGATGGTCGTGCCGTCGGGGGAGGGGCTGGGTGACCAGCAGCGGGTGGCGCTGATCCACTCGTCCATCGTCAGGTGATCCCGTGGGTCTGGAGCCACATCTCGAGCAGGGCGACCTGCCAGAGGGTGTTGGCGCCGAGGTTGGTGCGCCCGGCGTTGGGGTCGTCGAGCAGCTTGGTGACGACCTCGGGGCGGAACAGGTTCCGTGAGCGCGCCACCGGGTCGGTGAGGGCGTCGCGGACCTTGTCGAGCATCGGCCCCGACAGCGAGCGGATGGCGGGCACCGGGAAGTAGCCCTTGCGCCGGTCGATGATCTCGTCGGGCAGCACGCCGCGGGCGGCGGCCTTGAGGACGCCCTTGCCGCCGTCGGCGAGCTTGAGCTCCGGCGGGCAGGCCCCCATGCTCTCGACGAACTCGTGGTCGAGGAACGGCACGCGGGCCTCGAGTCCCCAGGCCATCGTCATGTTGTCGACCCGCTTCACCGGGTCGTCGACGAGCATGACGGTCGTGTCGAGGCGCAGGGCGGCGTCGACGGCGGTGTCGGCGCCCGGGCGGGCGAAGTGCTCGGCGACGAACGCGCGGCTGACGTCGCTCGCGGTGAGCACCTCGGGGGTGAGGAGCGCGGCGACGCCGTCGTGGCCGCGGTCGAAGAACGCGCGCCGGTAGGCTTCGAGGGCGCCGTCGCGCGGCACGCCAGCCAGCGGCGGGTACCAGTCGTAGCCGCCGAGGATCTCGTCGGCGCCCTGGCCCGACTGCACGACCTTGATCGACTTCGAGACCTGCTGGGAGAGCAGGTAGAAGGCGACGACGTCGTGGCTGACCATCGGCTCGGCCATCGCGGCGATCGCGCCGTCGAGCGCGGGCATCATGTCGGCCTTGGGCACCATGAACCGCTCGTGGTCGGTGCCGTTGGGCCGCGCGACGAGGTCGGATTAGTCGAACTCGTCGCCCGACTCGCCGCCCTCCGACTCGAACCCGATGGAGAAGGTCTTGAGGCCGTGCTGGCCCTTCTCGGCGAGCAGCGCGACGACGATCGAGGAGTCGATGCCGCCGGAGAGCAGCACCCCGACCGGGACGTCGGAGACCATGCGGCGGTCGACGGCGGTGCGCAGCGTGTCGAGGGCGACCTCGGCCCACTCCCGCATGGGGTCGGCCGACTCCGAGAGCTCGTCGCGCCGGGTGAAGGTCGGCTCCCAGTAGACCCAGTCGGTGCTGCTGCCGTCGGCGTGCAGCGTGCGCACCGTGGCCGACGGCAGCTTCCTCACGCCCCGCAGGATCGTGCGCGGGGCGGGCACCACCGAGTGGAAGCTCATGTAGTGGTGCAGCGCGACGTGGTCGATGTCGGTGTTGATCTCGCCGCCCGCCAGCAGCGCGGGCAGCGACGAGGCGAAGCGCACCGCGCCGGGCACGGCGGCGACGTAGAGCGGCTTGATGCCCAGGCGGTCGCGGCCCAGGACGAGCTCGCCGGTGAACCGGTCGGAGATCGCGAACGCGAACATGCCCTTGAAGCGCTCGACGCAGGCGCGCCCCCAGTGGTGGAACGCCTTGAGCAGCACCTCGGTGTCGGAGGTGGAGAAGAAGCGGTAGCCCTCGGCGCGCAGCTCCTCGCGCAGCTCGGGGTAGTTGTAGAGGCAGCCGTTGAAGACCGCGGTGAGGCCGAGATCGGGGTCGACCATCGGCTGCGAGCCGGTGTCCGACAGGTCGATGATCTTCAGGCGCTGGTGGGCGAGGGCGAGCGGGCCGTGCCCGACCACGCCCCAGCCGTCGGGGCCGCGGGGCTCGAGGACCCGGGCCATCGCCAGCACCGTGGCGACGTCGGCGGAGCTGCCGTCGGACCGGAACTCACCGGCGATCCCGCACATGCGTCGTCCTCCTGCGCAAGACCCAGGTGTCCGGGTGGGGCTCGAGCGACGGAGCGCCCCACCTCGGTCGCGCGCAGCACCCAGGTGTCCTTCGACCCGCCCCCGCGCGACGAGTTGACCACGAGACTGCCCGCCGGCGCGACCCGGGTGAGCGGTGTCGGCAGGACCGTGGGTGTGGGGCTCAGCACCACGAACGCGCGGAGGTCGACGACGCGGGGCGAGAGGCCCTGACCGGTGAACGTGGGGTGCGTCGAGACCGATACCGTCTCCTGGGCGATCCAGCCCTCGGGGTGCTCGCGCAGCGCGGCGGCGGCCCGCTCGAGCTCCTCGGCGCTCGCGTGCGGCCCGACGAGCACCCCGGAGCCGCCGTAGCCGTCGACGGGCTTGAGCACGAGCTCGTCGAGGTGCTCGAGGACGTGGGCGCGCTCGTCGGGGTCGGCGCAGGACCAGGTCGGGATCGCCGGCAGCGTGGCCTTCTCGCCGAGGTAGTACTCGGTCAGCGCCGCGACGTGCGGGTACACGGCCTTGTCGTCGACGAGCCCGTTGCCCGGGGTGTTGGCCATCGCGAGCAGGCCGTCGCGCACCGCCTCCTGCAGCGGCCCGCCGAGCTTGACCCCGGCGACGTCGGAGCAGGCGAACAACGACTCCTCGTCGATGCGCCGGTAGAGGACGTCGATGCGCCGGCCCGTCTCGGCGTCGCCGATGCCCTCGTCGAGCACGCGCAGCTCGCCGGGGGTGAGCACCGGGACGCCCATCTCCTCGGCGAGCAGGGTGTGCTCGAAGTAGGCGGAGTCGCTCGGGCCCTCGGAGACGACCACGAGGTGCGGGTCGTCGTCGGCGGCGTTCGGGGCGCCGGCGAGCAGTGCGGCCCGCAGGATCGCCGGGGCGTCGTCGGTCTCGAGCACCCCGTGGGGCGCCTGGATCTCGGGCAGCACGCTGCGCACGACGCGGCGGTCGGCGATCGCGTAGCCGATGCCCGACGGGATCCGCAGGTTGTCCTCGAGGACCTTCCACTCGCCCGCGCCGTCGCGGACCAGGTCGAGCCCGACATCAGCGCCCGCACGGTGCCTCGCGGGCACCATCATCGCGCCTCGTCGGGCCCGGGCAGCCAGCGCAGCGCCGCGGGGGAGGACGCCGTCGCGCAGGCACGCGCGCTCGTCGTGCAGGTCGTCGAGCAGGGCCTCCAGGGTGCGGGCGCGCTGCACCAGCCCGGCCGACAGCGCGGTCCACTCGTCGGCCTCGATGAGCCGCGGCACGAGGTCGAGGGGGAACAGGCGGTCGCGCTCGCCCTCCTGGGCGAAGAACATCCCGCGGGCGCGCTGCTCGGCGTCGCGGCGCCGCTCGTGCACGCGCATCCCGTCGCGGCCCATGCGCTCGAGGCGCCCCATCCAGGCGTAGCGCAGGACCGTAGCGTCGGCGCACCGTGCCGTCCTCGGCCACCGCCTCGTCGAACGTCCGGCTCACGTCGTAGTCGGCGAGCATGACCGGCGCGACGGTCTCGGTGACGGGCGCGTCGACGGGGGAGTCGGGCGCGCCGCGGGTCTCCGCGACGAGCATGTCGACGACGGCCTCGAGCCCGCCCCCGGTCGTGGCGGGCCGGCGCTGGCGGGCCGCGGAGCTGCCGCGCCCGAGCACGTCGGCGGCCAGCTCGGTCCACGACGTCGCGGTCGCCCGCGTCGTCGAGGTCGTCGGCGAGGTGGTCGAGCAGCAGCCGCACGGCGCGCTGCGGCGGGACGAGCTCGCGGCCGACCACGTCGACGAGGTCGCCCTCGAGCCCCGAGCGGGCCGCGCGCCAGCTCGCCGCGCGGAGCATCTCGCCCCGGTACGACCGGGGCCGGGACGTCGTCGGCGTGCGCGCGCAGCCCGTGGCACACCAGCGCGCGGGCGAGGCCGGCGACGAGCACGACGCCGTCGACGCCGGGGTGGGCGTCGCAGATGCGCAGCTCGACGGTGTCCTGGTGCGCCGAGGGGCGCATGTCGAAGTAGACCATCCCCGGGTCGAGCATCGTCCCGAGGCGACCAGGTCGTCGACCAGCGCGTCGTAGTCGGCGCCGTCGCGCAGCGACCCGGCCGGTCCCGCCGTCGGCCAGCGGTGCCAGGCCAGCGTGCGGCAGCTGGCGTACCCGGTGTCCTCGCCCTGCCAGAACGGCGAGCTCGCCGAGAGGGCGAGCAGCACCGGCAGCCACGGCGCGCTGTGCTGCATCACCGCGACGGCGGTGTCGCGGCTGGGGACGTCGACGTGCACCTGGGTGCCGCAGATCTGCTGCTCGAGGGCGAGGAGCTGGTACTCCTTGCGCATCTGCTCGTAGCGCGGGTCGGCCGTGATGTCCTGCGTCGAGCCGTCGACGAGCGGGACGCTGCCCGCCCCCACCACGCCGAGCCCGTGCTCCTCGGCGGTGTGGGCGAGGACGCTGCGCAGCCGGACCAGGTCGCAGCGCAGGTCGGCGAGGTCGCCGGTGGGGCGCGAGTTGGTCTCGATCACCGACGGCTTGAGCTCGGCGGCGAACGCGGCGGAGGTGGCGTCGTCGAGGCACTGGAGCCGGTCGAGCAGCTCGGGTGCGCGTGGAACCGCGCGGCGGGTCGCGAGGTCGACGATGTGGAACTCCTCCTCCACCCCCATCGCGACGTCGCACGCCGGGCGGACCTGGTGCTCGCTCATGCGCGCAACCTAGGAGCGTTCTGTGACGGGCATGTTGTGCGAACGTGTCATCACGTCAAGCGCGAGCGGGGGCGCGGCGAACGTGACCTGCGCCACGACGAGCGCCCCGGATCGTGCGGCAAGGGGCACCTGGGAGACTCCTCGGCCGTGCGCGTCTACCTGGGCTCCGACCACGCCGGCTACGACCTGAAGGCGACCCTGCTCCGCGAGCTCGGCTCCGCGGGTCACGACGTCGTCGACGTGGGTCCCGCCGAGTACGACGAGTCGGACGACTACCCGCCCTACTGCGTCGAGACCGGCCGGCGGGTGCTGGCCGACCCCGGCAGCCTCGGCGTCGTGATCGGCGGCTCGGGCAACGGCGAGCAGATCGCGGCGAACAAGGTGCCGGGGATCCGCGCGGCGCTGGCGTGGAGCACCGAGACCGCCGAGCTCGCGCGCAAGCACAACGACGCGCAGGTCGTGTCGATCGGGGCGCGCATGCACACGGCCGAGGACGCGACGGCCATCGTCTCGGCGTTCCTCGCCACGGGCTTCGAGGGCGGGCGCCACCAGCGCCGGATCGACCTGCTCACCGCGTACGAGCAGACGGGGACGCCCCCGCCCCTGCCGCAGGGCTGACGGGCCCGCCGTGCCGGAGGGACACACGATCCGGCGCCTCGCGCGGACGCACGCCCGCCGCTTCGTCGGCCACGAGGTCGCGGTCTCGTCGCCGCAGGGCCGCTTCGCGCGGGACGCCGAGCTGGTCGACGGCCGGGTGCTCGACGACGTCGACGCGCACGGCAAGCACCTGTTCCACGTCTACGCGCCCGACCTCGTCGTGCACGTGCACCTCGGGCTCTACGGCCGCTTCGACCAGCACCAGGGGTCGGTCACCGAGCCGCGCGGGGCCAGGTCCGCGGGATGCGGACGCTGGGCCGGGGAGGAGCCGGAGCCCCGAGCGAGTGGCCGGGCCGACCTGCGGGGGCCGATCGCGTGCGAGGTCCTCGACGAGGGCCAGGTCGACGCGCTGCGCGCGCGGCTCGGCCCCGACCC
The DNA here is from genome assembly GCA_030449875.1 of Aegle marmelos. NCBI lineage: Eukaryota > Viridiplantae > Streptophyta > Magnoliopsida > Sapindales > Rutaceae > Aegle > Aegle marmelos. Next base: position 104,587 of record JASUUL010000038.1, on the reverse strand, counting down.
GCTGCGCCGCGACACCGACCCCGAGGACGCGTGGCGGCGCGTGTCGCGCTCCCGGTCGCCGCTGGCGACGCTGCTGATGGACCAGTCGGTCATCGCGGGGGTGGGCAACGTCTACCGCGCCGAGGTCCTGTTCCGCCACGGCCTCGACCCGCAGCTCCCGGGCCGCGAGCTCGGCCGGGAGCGGTGGGACGCGGTGTGGGCCGACCTCGTGGTGCTGCTCGGCGACGGGTGCGCCGCGGCGCGATCGACACCGTGCGGGGCGAGCACCGCGACGACGGCGCCGGTCGCGCGGTGTACGTCTACCGGCGTGACGGCGAGGCGTGCCGCGTCTGCGGTTCGCCCGTCCGGCGGGGCACGCACGCCGCGCGCAACCTCTTCTGGTGCCCGCCTGCCAGACTTGACGAGGCTTGAACGGGTCACCACTTCGGGTGACGCTCGTTGGTTGGGCAGGGGATCGGTCGGGTATCGGGTGACACCGGCACCTTCTCGCTCCCCCGAGGTGCTCTCCCGAAGTGAGGTCCGTCGTGGTCCGACTGCGATCCCGACCGCGCCGCCCCCGGTGGCAGATGACGACGCGCTCGCGCGTGGCCGTCGTCCTGGGTGCGGCGGGGCTGGCCGTCGCCGTCGCCCAGGCGCTGCTGTTCAGCTCGCCGCCCACGTGGTTCCAGATCGCCGTCGTCGCGTTCTGGTCGGTCGTGGGCACGGCCTACCTCGCCTCCGGGCTCGGGCAGCGGTGGCGTGACCGGCTCGGACCACGCCGCCACCGGGTCCCCGACGGGGAGCTCTCGACCGGAGGACCGGGCGAGGACGCCGACGTGGGGCGGAGGGACGACGTGACACCCAGGGGACACACGCCGTGGGGCGCGCCCGCTCGACCCGCCGGCGACGACCGAGCCCGCCGTGGTCCCGCCGTGCGGGGCCCGGTGCCCGACGACGGGGCCCGGCGACGGCGATCCGCGGGCAGGCCGTCCGCGCCGGCCCTCACGCGCGACCGCCACGCCGGTGCGACCCTGCTGCCGGGCGCCCGCACCGGTCGCCACGGGCCCGGCGCCGCCCGCCCCCAGCGCCGTCGAGACGACCGCGGCCCGCCTCGCGCCGTGGCCGCCGCCGCCGTCCGCGTCGGCCGCGGCGTCGCCCCGCCGCGCCCACGCCGTGCGTCCGCCCGCGGCGCCCGGCGTCGGCCCCGGCGCGTCGGCGGCCCGCGGTCCCGCCGGTGGTGCCCGAGCGCGTCCGCCCCGAGACGCCGGCGCCCCGCGCCCCGCCGCCCCGTGGCCCGCCCCGCCGCCGAGGTGACCGACGTGCCCCCGCCGTCACCGCGACCGCGACCCGTCGCGCCGCCGGCCGCCCGTCCGCGCGAGCGGCCGGTGCGCCGTCCGCCCCGCCCGCCCGCCGCGTCGGCAGGCCCTGCCGACCGCGCCGTCCGGCCGCGACCGCCGCGGCACTGCCCGCGGTCGCGGCCCACGCACGCCCGAGCCTCCCGCGCCGGTCCCTGCCTGTCGCCGTCGTTCGCCATCCGCCGCCGCCCCCGCCGTGCCCGCGGCGAGGGCGCCCGGGAAGCCGGTCGTCCCGTCGTCGCCGGAGCCCACGTCGCGACCGGTCACCTCGCCGTCCTTCGCCCTCCGGTTCGCCCAGCCGGTCGAGGCCGACGACCAGCCCGGTGTCGCCGGCACGCCGCGGAGCACGCGGACCTCCGGGCGCCACGCCGTCCCCCGGGCGCGCGTCGCCGACGAGGACGAGGTGACGCCCCGCAGGCACCGTCACCGCGGCGTCCGGCCGACGGTCAGCCCGCCAGCCGCGGTCGCTGGTGCCGCGCGCCGGCACCGGGGACGTCGGCCCACCGCCGCGCCGGCTGAGGCCTCGACGCCGAGCAAGCTCCGGCGAGCGTGCGCGCATCATGATCGAAAAGCGTTGTCGACCATGATGGACGCACACTCGCCGCCGGGGCGACCACGGAGTCGCGCGACCGCGCCCCGGGGTCCGAGGAGCGCCCCGTGTCACGTTTCACGCGACCGAGTCGGTGCCGGTCCGACCGACGACCGCCGACGAGGACGTCGAACCCGCCACGACGGCGAGCTCGACACCGGGCACCGACCGCCGGGTGCGCGTGGTGACGCTCGTCGTGCTCGCGCTCTTCCTGCTCGCGACGCTGGTCGGCGCGCTGCTCTGACGTGCGGCTTCCGCCGTCGTCGACCCTCTGCCAGGGTCGGCGCCGTGGACCCGGTGGAGCTCGTGCGGGAGCTGTGCCTCGCGCTGCCCGAGACCACCGAGCGCCTCTCCCACGGCAGCCCGACGTGGTTCGTGCGCGGGAAGAAGACCTTCGTCAGCCTCGCCGACCACGTCCACGGCGACGAGCACCTGGCGATCTGGGCCGCCGCGCCGCCGGGCGCGACCGGCGAGCTGGTCGCCGTCGAGCCCGCCCGCTTCTTCGTCCCGCCCTACGTCGGGCACCGCGGCTGGCTGGGGGTCCGCCTCGACCTCGTCGGCGACGACGCCGTCGACCGCGAGGAGCTTCGTGGCATCGTCACCGACGCCTACCGGCTGGTCGCGCCGAAGACCCTCGTCGCGAGTCTGCTCCCGCCCGACGCTTGACCTCGACCTACCTCGAGGTCCGACGATCGAGGCCGACCACGCCGCCCGAGCTCCCCGCCCTCCCCGACGACTGGTCGCGCGCCCTCGCGATCGCCGCGCACCCCGACGACCTCGAGTACGGGGCCGCCGCAGCGGTCGCCGCCTGGACCGCGGGCGGGCGCGAGGTGGGCTACCTCCTGGTCACCCGCGGCGAGGCGGGGATCGCGGGGTTCGACCCCGCGGTGGCCGCCGGCGTGCGCGAGCAGGAGGAGCGGCGCAGCGCGGCCGTGGTCGGCGTGAGCGACGTCCGCTTCCTGGGTCGCCGGGACGGGGTGGTCGTCGAGGGGCTCGACCTGCGCCGCGACCTCGCGCGCGAGATCCGTCGGGCGCGCCCCGACGTCGTGGTCACGGTCAACCACCACGACACGTTCGCGCCGGGCGCCTGGAACAGCGCCGACCACCGGGCCGTGGGGCGCGCCGTCATCGACGCCGTCGGCGACGCGGGCAACCCCTGGATCTTCCCGGAGCTGGTCGCCGAGGGCTTCGCGCCGTGGTCGGCGCGGTTCGTGGCGGTCGCGTCGTCGCCGTACCCGACGCACACGGTCGACGTCACCGGCCGGGGAACGGGCGTCGGCGTCGCTGGCCGAGCACCGCGACTACCTGTCGGCGCTCGACGACCGCCCGGTCGAGGAGCAGGCGCGGGTCGATCGTCGTCGACGAGCGTCGGGGGCCCGGGCGGGCCGGCGCGGGTCCCGTTCGAGGTGTTCGGCTGACCGACGCGACGCGGGTCAGCCCGGGAAGAGGGGGGCCCGGCGGCGCGCGCCCGATGCGCTGCGCGTCGGGGTCGGGCGGCGCCGGCACCGACGCCGGGTCGGCGAGCGCGGCGACGACCGCCTCGGCGGCGCCCGGCTCGTAGCCGCTCGCGTGCCCCTCGCGGGTCGGCGCCCCGGCGAGGCGCGCCTCGGGCCCGTTCCACGCGGTGAGCCACGGCTTCGCGGCGCAGACGCCGTGGCCCCTGAACGCGGCGCGCACGTCGACGAAGCGCAGCTTGGCCGCCAGTACGCGCTCGCGCAGGATCGTGTCGAGGCGGGTGACGGCGGCGTCGGCGCGGGCCGCCCGGGCGGCGGCGCCGGGGCCGCGCCCGTCGGGCAGGCGACGCCCCCGGCGGGTCGCGGGTAGCCCACGAAGGTCACCGCCGCGCGGGGCGCCGCCCGGCGCATCTCGACGATCGCCGCGTCGAGCGTGCGGGGCAGCGTCGTCAGCGAGCGGTCGGTGCGGGCGGCGGCCGCGTCGCAGGTCGCGGCGTCCCGGCGCGGAGCAGGCACGCAGGAGCTCACCGAGCCCGACGGCGTCCGCGCCCACCGTCGCGGTCACCGCGGCGACGCCGGGGCCGAGCGAGCTGAACTGGGTGTTCCCCGAGCCCGCGTCGCGGGCGGTGCACGCGCGGGAGAGCCAGCGCGTCTCGGCGGCGGCCCGCGCGACGAGCTCGAGGGTAGGCCGGCGCGGCTGCGGCGGCACGTCCCGGAGCCGGGGTCGAGGTCGCCCGCGGCGGTGCCGGCGGCCCACGAGTCGCCGAGCGCGACGTAGCGCGGCGGCGGTGCGGGGGCGCCGAGCGTGCGTCCCGGCGCCACGGCCGCGTCGAGGGCGCCCGTGGCGGGCGCCGGCAGGGTCGTCGCCGCGCGGGGTGTCGCCCGGTCGCGGCCGCCGGCGGGGCACCGGCCCGCGTGCGATCGCCGGGGCACCGGCCGACCCTCGGCGTCCACCGCTCGTCAGTCCGGCGCCGACCGTCGCCGACGACGTGGAGTGTGGCGACGGGCCGTGCGTCGCCCTCGTGCCTCGAGGCGGCCGTGTCGACCGCTGGTCGAGATCGCTCGACGCCGGATGGTCGGTCGCCCTATCGCGGGGGCGCGGCCGGTCAGGCGAGCACGGGGCACCGCCGGGGCGAGGGCCGCGCGGTCGAGCGTGAACGGGGCGATCGGCGAGCGCGTCCGGCCCCCGAGCAGGAGGTCGGCCAGGGCGCGCCCCGCCACGCCCGCGAACGCGGGGTGGGCGCCCGTCCCCGCGGCGACGCCGATGCGCCGGTCGGCCGGGAGGAGGCCCAGCGCCGACGAGCATCGCGCGTGCGGGGTGACGACGGCCGGTCACCGACCGCGCTGGCCGGGCCTGCCGGCGAGGTCGCCCGCGAAGCCGGGCATCCGGTCGTCGAGGAACGCGCGGCGCGCCGCGCGGGTCGAGGCGGCGCGTGCAGGAGCAGGCGGGTGGCGACGTCCTGGTGGGTGCCGACCGCGGTGACGTCGACGGGCTCGCCGGTGTCCGAGACGGCGGCGCCGAGCCACGACACGACGGGGAAGCGGGCGGGGGCGACGTCGAGCATCCGCGCGGTCGGGTGGCGCACCGTCTGCTCGGACCGCGCGGACCAGCGGCCGATGCGGTGCGGGCCGGCGAGCAGCGCCGTGGTGCCGGCGCCCGCGGCGACGACGACCGTGCGCGGCGGGGACGACCTCGTCGTCGAGGACGACCTCGACGCGGTCGGCGCCGGGGCGCAGCGCGCGACCACGGCGGCGTCGGCGGAACTCCGCCCCCGGTCCGCGGCGAGGACCCGGTGCACGGCGGCGGCGCGGTCGGCGTCGAGGAGCCGCGCGTCGCCGGTGACGAACGCGTGGTCGTCGGGGCCGGGGCGGAACTGCGGCCAGCGGCGGGCGAGCCCGGCGGGTCGAGGACGGCGAAGTCGAGGCCGTGGCGGTCGGCGACGGCGGCGTGGACACCGACGTCGGGCCGTCGCCGGTCGGCGACGACCACGCCCACGGTCGGGGTCACGAGGCGCTGCCCCGTGAGCCGTTCGAGGTCGCGCCACGCGGCGAGGGCCGCGGGCGCGAGCGCGGTCCGCGCGTCGTCGGCGTGCGCGGCGTCGACGCGCACGACGCGTCCGGGCCCGGGGACCTGGGAGTCGCCGGTGTCGGGGGAGTCGCCGGTGTCCCCCGCGTCGAGGACGAGCACCCGCGGCCCGAGGACCCGCGCGAGCCGGTACGCCACGGCGGCCCCGACGTCGCCGTCCCCGATCACGACGTGACGGTCCTCGCGCTGCACCTCGACACCCCCGCGCGGCCGACCTCGACGTCCCCTCCACCCTGACCCGGACCCCGACCTCGTGCGGCGCCGTCGTCATGCGGCTGCCCACTGCTCGGAGAAGGTGGGGCTTATGGGTGGTTCGACGGCGCGGTACGACCACCGGCGCCGGCGGCGGCGTCCGGGCAGGATCGGCGCATGGACGTCGAGCTCCGGCAGCTGCGGGTGTTCCTCACCGTGGCCTCGGAGCTGCACTTCAGCCGGGCGGCTCGCCGGCTGCACGTGAGCCAGCCCGCGCTCTCGCAGCAAATCCGGGCGCTGGAGCGGACCCTCGGCGCGGCGCTGTTCGACCGCTCCAGCCGCGCGACGGAGCTCACCGCCGCCGGGCGGGCCCTGCTCGACGCGGCCCCACGCGTGCTGTTCGAGGCCGACCGCGCCCGTGACCGGGTGCGCCAGGCCGCCAACGGTGCCGTCGGCCTGCTCGTCGTGGGGTCGGTGGGGACGGCGCTGGCCTCGATCGCGCCGCGCATCCTGCGCTCGGTGCGGGCGGCGTTCCCCGACCTGCAGCTCGAGGTCGCGCAGCAGGACACCGCGGCGCAGCTCGTCGCGCTGGCCGACGGCCGCCTCGACGTCGGCCTGGTGCGGGCGGCGGCCCCGACCGACGGCGTCGTCGTCGAGCACCTCGTCGCCGAGCCACTGGTCGCCGCCGTCCCGGCCGACCACCCGCTGGCGGCCGAGGACGAGATCGACCCGGCCGACCTCGCCGACCAGCCGTTCGTCCTGTGGCCGCGGCCCCTGGGCACCGACTTCTTCGACATCATCACCAGCTACTGCCGCGAGCACGGCTTCAGCCCGCGCATCGTGGCCGAGGGCGCCGACATCGAGACCCAGCTCGGGCTCGTGGCCGCCGGGCTCGGGGTGTCGCTGCAGCCCTCGTACTACGCGAACCTGCGCCCGCCCGGCGTGGCGTTCCGCCCCCTGCGCGGCACGGTGCCCGAGGTCGCGCTGCAGGTCGCGTGGCGCCGCAACGACCGCTCGCCCGCGGTGGCGCACTTCGTCGAGGCGGCGCTGGCCGCCCGCGACGTGACGGCGACGCCATGCCGTCACCGACGTGCACGGGGGGGCGAGCCCCCAAAATGCGCACGGTGGGACGGTCGACGGTGGACGCACGGGGACGCCGCGCCGGCGAGGTCCGTGCGCCCGACGAGCGGCTCTCGTGGCCGCGCACCGTCGGGCTCGGCGCGCAGCACGTCGTCGCGATGTTCGGCGCGACCTTCGTCTTCCCGATCGTGATGGGGCTCGACCCGAACCTCGCGATCCTGCTCTCGGGGCTCGCGACCATGCTGTTCCTGCTGATGACGCGTGGCCGCGTGCCCAGCTACCTCGGCACGAGCGCGTCCTTCGTCGGCGTCGTCGCCGCCGTGCGCGCCGACGGCGGCACCAGCGCCGAGATCACGGGCGCGATCGCGGTCACCGGCGTCGTCCTCGCCCTCGTCGGGCTCGCGGTGCACCTCGGTGGCGCGCGCGTGGTGTCGGCGGTGCTGCCGCCCGCGGTGACCGGCGCCGTGGTCCTGCTCATCGGGCTCAACCTGGCCCCGGTCGTCGCGGGCACCTACTGGCCCCAGGACCAGGGCGTCGCGCTCGTGACGATGCTCGTCGTGATGGTCGTCGCCGTCGCCGGGCGGGGGATGCTCGGGCGGCTCGGGGTGCTCGTCGGCCTCGTCGTCGGCTACGCGCTCTCCCTGCTGCTCGACGCCACGCTCGGCCCGATCACGGCGCCCGACGCCTCCGGGGCGCGTGTCGACCCACGCTGCGCGTCGACCTCTCGGGGTCGGCCCGGCGCCGTGGGTCGGGCTGCCGGTTCGGGACGCCGAGGCCCCGGGCTGGCGCTGCCGTCGTTCAGCGGCGCGGCGATCGTGGTGATCGTGCCGGTCGTGATCGCCCTCGGCGCCGAGAACACGGCCACGTCAAGGCCGTCGCGGCGATGACGCGCGAGGACCTCGACCCCTACCTCGGGCGGGCGCTCGGCGCCGACGGGATCGCCACGGCGGTGGCGGGCGCGGTCGGCGGCTCGCCGACCACCACCTACGCCGAGAACATCGGCGTCATGGGCGCGACGCGGGTGTACTCGACCGCGGCCTACTGGGTCGCCGCCGTCGTGGCCGTGATCATCGGGTTCTGCCCGAAGTTCGGCGCGGTCGTCGCGGCGACGCCCGGCGGCGTGCTCGGCGGGATCACCGTGGTGCTCTACGGGATGATCGGCCTGCTGGGTGCGCGGATCTGGGTCGACAACCGGGTCGACCTCGCCCGCCCCGAGGTGCTGATCCCGCTCGCGGCGGGCCTCGTGATCGGGATCGGCGGCGTCAGCCTCGACGTCGCGGGCGGCGCGCTCCAGGGGATCGCGCTCGGCACGATCGTCGTGGTCGTGGGCTACCACCTGCTGCGGCGGTTGGCGCCGCGGACGGTCCGGCCGGTGGCGACCCGACGGGTCCGGGCCGGTCGGGCCGGCCGGGCGACGACGCGTCGAGCGGTCCAGCCCGTCGAGCAGGCCGTGAGCGCCCGGCGGCGCTGGTCGTCGGCCATCGCCGACGGTTCGAGACGCCGGTGCTGGACCATGCCCGTGAACAGCGCGAGCACGACCTGGGCGACCTCGGCGTCGGAGAGCGGCCACTCCGCGGCCCGCCGCTCGCGCTCGGCGGCGATGAGGGGCTCGAGGTCCTCGACCAGGTGCCGGTTGTGCTCGGCGAGGTCGGCGCCGAAGGACTCGTCGCGGACGGCGAAGAGCCAGCCTCGGCGCCGAGCAGGGCGCCCGTAGCGGTTGTCGGCGAGGCGCCGGACCTGCTCGTCGAGACTGCCCAGGGCCGAGGTGAGGCCGCCGGCGAGGTACTGCTCCGCCGCGCCCATCTCCTCGACGCGCCGCCGGTCCATGAGGGCGACGAAGAGCTTCTGCTTGCTGCGGAAGTGCGTGTAGATCGAGCCGACCGAGACGTCGGCCGCGCGGGCGATCTCCTCGACCGACGCGGCCCCGTAGCCGCGGTCGGCGAAGACCTGCGCCGCGGCGTCGAGCAGCTTCTCGCGGGTCCGGGCCTTGCCCTCGGCGCGGACGCCGACGGCAGGTCTGGGCGGTCCCGGCTCGGTCACCGCGTCAGGGTGCCCCGCGGCGCGGGAGTCGGCAAAATCTGCGGGGCCGGACCCGGTGGCGGTTCCAGCGCCACCGGGTGCGGCCCCTCCAGATCGTGCGGGTACTCGTCGCTCAGAAGACCCCGTCGAGGATGTTGCCGACCAGGTCGCTGTTCAGCACCCCGCCGACGAGGTTGCCGACGCCGCCCGACGCCCGGGTTCTGGTCGCCCGACTCCTCGGTGGCGTCGTGGTCGGGCTGCCCGTGGTGGTCGCCGTCCTCGGTCGCGCTGGCGGCACACCGGACAGCCATCGTGATCGGCGCCCGACGGCGAGGGCGGTGGCGGTCATGCGTCCCGTACGCGTCATGCGCTGCTCCTTCGTCGACCGGGTCCGCCCGGTGCGGAACCCGACGGCGACCGTTCTAGCGCACGGTTGAGCGCCTGCTTACTGAACCCTCACTCGCTGAGTATCTACTCAGTGAACCGCACGGACGCGGGATCGGAGCCCGAACGGTCCGTTGATGTGGGCCGTTCGGACTCTTTCGTCACCTGATCATGCTGAAGTAACTCGTTCGGGTGGTGTGACGACCCGTTTCGTGACCGTGGGCGACATTGCCTGCTCCGGTGCGGGGTCCGTCCGCCGCCGGAGCGTGGTCATCGCGCAGCGCGCTCCCGTCGAGGTCGCGGGCGGTGCGGCATCGCGATCTCGGTGAGCGAGGCGTTGATGGTGCGCAGTTCGGCGGCCACGGTCTCGAGCTGGCGGTCGTTGGTCGTGCGCAGCTCCTCGAGCACCTGCCCGAGGAGCTCGTTGGTGGTCAGCAGCGCCTTGTGCAGCGGCGCGGTCCCGGCCAGGTCGCCCAGCATCGCGGGCCCCTTCCCGTCGTGTCGTGGAGGGCGAGTTCGGGACCACCGACGTGGGACGACGCACACGCGCGAGGGGTGGCTCGGCGGCGAACTGCGGTACCGTCGGTACCTCGACTGAGGTACCGGTTCGGGTCGGGCCGACGGCCCGACGACGACGAAAGGAGCCGCAGACCATGGCCATCTCGGACGTCCGCGAGTTCATGCACCTCAGCGAGGCGACGTCGCGGCCATCGGCCGGGAGTTCGACACCATCCGCCGCGACGTCGAGGCCTCCCGGGGCGCCGACGACGCCGCCTACATCCACCGCGTCATCGCGCTGCAGCGGCGCCTCGAGATCGGTGCGCGCGTGGCGCTGGTCGGCAGCATCCTGCCGCCGCTGTGGCTCGCGGGGACCGCCGCACTGGCGGCCTCGAAGATCCTCGAGAACATGGAGATCGGCCACAACGTCATGCACGGCCAGTGGGACTGGATGCACGACCCCGAGATCAACTCCCAGACCTGGGAGTGGGACAACACGTGCCCGTCGGACCAGTGGCGCCACAGCCACAACTACCTGCACCACACGTACACCAACGTCATCGGCAAGGACAAGGACGTCGGGTACGAGATCCTGCGGGTCAGCTCCGACCAGCCGTGGCACCCCTACTACCTCGGGCAGCCGCTCTACAACGCGGCGCTGATGTTCCTGTTCCAGTGGGGCGTGGCGCTGCACGACCTCGACATCGAGGGCGCGGCGAAGATGGACGCCGACCCCGAGGAGATGAAGGCCAAGCTGCGCCAGATCGGCGCGAAGGTCCGCAAGCAGGTCCTCAAGGACTACGTCCTGTTCCCTGCGCTGTCGGGCCCGTTCTTCCCCGCCACCATCGCCGCGAACGCGACGGCGAACCTCATCCGCAACGTGTGGTCGTACGCGATCATCTTCTGCGGGCACTTCCCCGACGGCGCCGAGGTGTTCACCGAGGAGGAGCTCGAGGACGAGACGCAGGGGGAGTGGTACCTGCGCCAGCTGCTCGGCTCGGCCAACTTCACCGGCGGGCGGCTCATGCACCTCATGAGCGGCAACCTCGGCTACCAGATCGAGCACCACCTGTTCCCCGACCTGCCCTCGAACCGCTACCCCGAGATCGCCGAGCGGGTCCGCGACATCTGCGCGCGATACGACCTGCCCTACACGATCGGCCCGTTCCCGAAGCAGTTCCCAGTCGAAGCACGTTCTGGCAGTCGACCCGCGGGGCGGAGCAGCCGCCCGTCGGATCTGACCACGAGCTCGACGTGCCGGAAGCCGCCCATGGCCATCTCGCGGGGACGACGCGCGGCCATGCGGGCCAGCGAGTTCGTCCGCGACCGCCGCGACGCCGGGTCCCGCGAGCATCCGGCCGCGAGCGCGAGGCGCGGCGACCCCGCCGCCGCTGTGCCCGGGGCCGCCCGATCGGAACATGGACAACCGACGAAGGGGTCGACGGTCGCGATCAACTCCCAGCCCGGGAGCTCGGCGGACACGCCCGGCCAGGTCGCGCGCGGCCATCACCGGCTGCGCGGCGGACCGGTAGAGCGCGAGGATGCAGCGCTGCATCGCCTCGTCCTGGGCGCTCCCATACAACGCCATGGCCTCGGGGCGTCGCGGCGACCCGAACGAGGGCCATGCGCTCGACGCCGATCGGCGTCCACCGAGCATCCCGGCGACGTGCTCCTCACCGGTCCCCGGCGTCTGCCAGGCCTGCGCGAGGTCGTGCCAGACGTAGTCGGGGTCGAAGAGGCCGACCACGTCGCTGGCCCAGCTGCGCAGCAGGTCGGGGCGGGTCATCGCGACGGTGAGGACGTGGCCGCCGCCCCAGTCGTGCCCCACGAGGTCGACCGGCTCGTCGAACGCTCGAGCTCGCCGACCAGCCACTGCCGGTAGTCCTCGACCGTCGCGCCGAACCCGTCGGGCACCGGCGCCCCGAAGCCCGGCGGCGCCAGGCACACCGTCGCGTCGCGGACGGCCGGCTCGAGTGCGTCGAGCAGGGGACCCCACACCGCGGGCGTCTCGGGATTGCCGTGGACCAGGACCGTCGTCATGCCGGCGCATCCTGCCCGCCCGGACGGTGTGTCCGCTCACCGACGACGATCACCGCGAGGCGGCTCGACGCCTCCCGCCCGGCCCGCGATACTGCCGGGCGGTCGATCGGGCGCCGGCGCGTCGGGCGATCACACCGGTCGCCGACGACGGGAGGGTGCATGGGCGCACCGACGACGCACCACACCGACATCGACGCCGACGGGCTCGTCGACCCGCCGACCCCGCCCACCATCCTCGCCGCGGAGCGCGCCGCCGTGGTCGCTGCGCCGACCTCGCCGCGACGGGCGCAGCGTCGTGCGCGACGTCGTGCGGCCGACCTGCGCGACCGGCTGCGCCGAGGGCGAGCCCGCGCCGTCGGCGCACCTCGACGTCGCGACGGTGAACGTCTACAACACCGCGCCCGACCCCACGCTCCCGGCCGACCACCCCGCGCACCGCACGGTCGAGCGCGGCAACGCCTTCGTCGCCCGCGACCGCCTCGGCGCGGGCACCGTCGTCGAGGCCCTCTACACGAGCGTCGCGTTCCGCGGTTTCGTCGCCGACTGCGTCGGCTGCCCGCCGTGCACGAGCTCGCCGACCCGTTCTCGGCGCTGACGCTCAACGTCCTCGACGCCGGGCACGGGCACCCGTGGCACTTCGACGTCAACGACTTCACCGTCACGCTGCTCACGCGCGCGCCGGACGCGGGCGGGGTGTTCGAGTACTGCCCGAACCTGCGCTCGCCGTGCGACGAGAACCTCGACGCCGTGACGGCCGTGCTCGACGGCGACCGCGGCCCCGTCCGGCCGCTGCCCCTGCGTCCCGGCGACCTGCAGCTCTTCCGCGGGCGCTTCTCCCTGCACCGCGTGTCGCCGGTCGAGGGCGCGCGCGCCCGGCACTCGGCGATCCTCGCCTACGCCGCGCGCCCCGGTGTGATCGGATCACCCGAGCGCGCCCGCCAGCTCTTCGGCCGCGTGACCGAGCAGCACACCCGGGCGCACGGGCGCGCGGGGGACGGGCTGCTCGACTGAGACCCGCCCGCCCGACCCGGGAGTGACGTGAGCCAGACCGACACCGGCACCTTCGCCCACGAGCAGGACCTCCCGCCGGTGCCGTTGCCCACGCTCGAGGAGACCGCCGCGCGGTTCCTCGAGTGGTGCGCGCCCCTGCTCACCGACGAGCAGCGCGCCGAGACCGAGCACGCCGTCGCCGAGTTCCTGCGGCCCGATTCGCCGGCGCGGATCCTCCACGGCGCCCTGGCCCGCCACGCCGCCGATCCGGAGACGCTGAGCTGGGTCGACCGGTTCTGGGCCGACCGCTACCTCGGCCGCCGCGACCGGATCGCGCTCAACGCCAACTTCTACTTCCTGTTCGAGGAGTCCCCGCTCGGCCAGATCGACCGCGCCGCGAACCTCGTCTCCGCCGCGCTCGACTACAAGGCGCTCATCGACACCGAGACCCTCGAGCCCGCGACGCAGAAGGGCGCGCCGCTGGCCATGGATCAGCTGCGCTACCTGTTCTCCTCGACGCGCATCCCCGGCGAGCGCATCGACTCGAGCCGCACGCCCTACACCGACGCGATGCCCGGGCCCTCGACCGAGCGCCACATCGTGGTGTTCGTGCGCGGCCACGCGTTCGCGCTCGACGTCGTCGACGCCGACGGTGCCGCGCGCTCGACGGCCGACATCGCGGCCGGGCTGGCCGCCATCCTCGAGGCCGGGACCGCCGCGGGCGGGGCGGGGCCCGTCGGTGGGCGCGCTGACGACGCAGGCCCGCGCCGACTGGGCGAGGAGCCGCGCGCGGCTCCTGGAGCGCAACGCCGACGCCCTCGACGAGCTCGAGCGCGGCCTGTTCTGCGTGGCGCTCGAGACGGGCACGCCGGAGGGCCCGCAGGAGGCCGGCGACACGCTGCTCGCCGGGGACGGCGCGAACCGCTGGTACGACAAGTCGGTCACCCTCGTCGTGTTCGCCGACGGCACCGCCGGGTTCAACGGCGAGCACTGCAACCTCGACGGCACCACGATCATCGGCTTCCTCGACCACCTGCTGACGTGGGACGCCGCCGCGCCGGGCCGGGGCACCGCCCCGGCGAGCCACGAGATCGCCTTCGACCTCGACGACGACCTCGCCGCCGACGTTCACGCCGCGGCGGACGACTTCGCCGCCTACGCCGCCGACATGGCCTCGGCGATCCGCTCGCTCGACTTCTCCAGCGAGCGGGCCAAGAAGCTCGGCGTCTCGCCCGACGCGTTCGCCCAGCTCTCCTTCCAGATCGCGCACCGGCGTGCGAAGGGCTTCACCGGCGCCACCTACGAGTCGATCGCCACGCGCAGCTTCCGCCACGGGCGCACCGAGGCGATGCGCGTCGTCACCCCCGCGATCGTCGCCCTCGCCGACGCGATGGACGACCCCGGCGCCGACGACGCCACCCGCGCCGCGGCGGCCCGCGTGGCGGCCGACGCGCACGTCGAGCGGGCGAAGGCCTGCCAGGCCCACCGCGCGCCCGAGCAGCACCTCTGGGAGCTGCTGCTCACCCAGCAGCGCGAGGGCGAGGAGCTGAAGGCGACCGCGCCGATGGCGCTCTACGACAGCCCCGGCTGGCGCGTCCTGCGCGACGACTACCTCTCCACGAGCGCCGTACCCTCGCCGCACATCCGCTACTGGGGCTTCGGGTCGACGAGCACGCACTGCATCGGCGTCGGCTACGCGATCATGCCCGACCGCTTCGACCTGTACCTGTCGACGCCGCGCTCGGTGGCCGGCGAGATGGAGCGCTTCGCCGACGAGCTGCCCCGGGCCGTCGCCGACCTCGAGCGGGTGCTCCGCACGTGAGCGCTGGTCCCCCCGATAGCGGGGATCAGCACTCACATGGCGCGCAGCGCCACACGCGGGCGTCCCTCGCGGCGGACCTCGCCGCGCTGGGTCTGCGGCCCGGCGACACGGTCATGGTCCACGCCGCCGTCAGCCGCGTCGGTCCGGTCCTCGGCGGCCCCGACGCCGTGATCGGCGCGCTGCTCGACGCCGTCGCCCCTGGGGGGACGGTCCTGGCCTACGCCGACTGGGACGCCTCCTACGAGGACCTCCTCGACGTCGAGGGTCGCGTCCCCGAGCGGTGGCGCCCGCACGTGCCGCCCTTCGATCCCGTCACCTCCCGCGCGGTGCGCGACCACGGCGTCCTCCCGAGTTCCTGCGGTCGCCCACGCGGGGCCCGGCGCAGCGCCAACCCCGGCGCCTCGGTGGTCGCGCTCGGTGCCGACGCGGAGGCCCTGACCGCCGACCACCCCTGACTGGGGCTACGGACCCGGCACCCCGCTCGCCCGCCTCGTCGCGCGGGCCGGCCGGGTGCTGATGCTCGGCGCCCCGTGGGACACGGTGACGCTGCTGCACCACGCCGAGCACCTCGCGGCCGTGCCGGGCAAGAGGGTGAAGCGGGCGGAGGTGCCGCTCGCGACCGCCGCCGGCACCGTGTGGCGCACCTACGAGGAGTTCGACACGGCCGACCCCGTCGTCGCGGGCCTCGAGGACGACTACTTCGCCACGGTCGTCGCGGCGTTCGTCGACGAGGGCGGCGGCGCGCAGGGCCGCGTCGGCGACGCGCCGAGCCTGCTCCTCGACGCCACCGCGTGCGCCGCCGGCGCCTCGACCGGGCGCCTCGACGCGGCGCCTCTGTGCGCCTTCGCCGTCCGCCTCGTGGCTCGAGGCGTGGCGGGCGCCGCGCCCGAGGACTGGACCGGTGATCGGCACGCCTCGCGTGCGTATCGACCTCAACCGTGGCCGCAGTCCCGAGGACGTCGGGCGCGCCTCGCCGACACCGTCTACGACGTCATGCGGGAGGTCTTCGCCGCCCCGGAGGGCGACCGCTACCAGGTGATCCACCAGCACGACCCGGGCGAGATGATCATCGACGACACCGGGCTCGGCATCGAGCGCACCGACGGCGTCGTCGTCCTGCAGGTCACCCAGCAGGGGTCCGCAGACACCGGATCGTGAAGCCGCCACCGGGGACTCGCCGAGCGACTCACGCCGTGCCGACGTCGTAGCGCCTCGGACCTCGGGGATCTGATGACCGAGCACGAGAGGACTGGTCGTTCGGCCACGGCCGCGCGCAGTTCCTCACCGGGGAGCTCTGAGGGGGAGCTACGCGGCGCGCAGCGCCAGTCCCCGCCAGCGGCGGTGGCGGTGGACGTAGAGCCCGTGCGCGACGAGGCGCACGACCGCGGTGAGCGTGCCCGCGTCGATCTCCACCTCGTCGGTGTAGCGGCACCGGTCCTCGCCGAGCGGCACCGCCGCGACCAGCCGTGGCGCCGAGCGCGACGTGTCGCCGGCGCTCGGTGACGGCGACGAGGTTCTCCCGGTCGACCTCGACCACCCGGCCGAGCGCCGCCACAGGGGACGGCCGCGCGCGCAGGCGCACGGTCACCCCGCGCGGGTCGAGGTCGCCGCGCGAGGCGCTCGAGGCCGTCGTCGCGACCGTCGTCGACCAGCACGGCCAGAGGACCCCGCCCTGCCGCATCGTCGCGGGCTCACGCCCCGACGAGCGGGCGCGGCGAGCGCTGCGCGCGCGAGGGGAGCGCGCTCGAGACCGTCACCGTCGCGGGCGCTGCGGCCCGACAGGGTGCTCGGCGCGCGGCCCGCCCGCCAAGCCCTCGACGCGCAAGGTCACCCACGCCCCTCACGACCGCCCGTCACTCACGGCCGTCGCGATGGGCCTGCCACGGCGACGCGATCAACGCGCCGCCGCGCCTTCCGCGCGTGCTGGAACGTCTGTTCCGTGTGAACGAGCGTGGGTCCACCGTCGCGCGCGAGGTCCGGGGCGGGATCGTCACGTTCGTGACGATGGCCTACATCGTGGTGCTCAACCCGCTGATCCTGGGCAGCGCCGACCCGGCGTCGCCCAGCGCGAAGCGCGACGTGCTCGGCGGCGTCCTGACGGTGCCCCAGGTCGCCGCGGTCACGGCGCTGGTCGCCGGGGTCATGACGATCCTCTTCGGGCTGGTCGCGAACTTCCCGTTCGCGATGGCGACCGGCCTCGGCATCAACACCCTCGTCGCGGTCGATCGCCCCGCAGGTCAGCTGGCCCGAGGCGATGGGCCTGGTGCTGGTCGACGGGATCATCATCGTGCTGCTCGGGCTCACCGGCTTCCGCACCGCCGTGTTCGCCGCCGTCCCCGGCCCGCTCAAGATCGCCATCGCGGCCGGGATCGTCGCGTTCATCGCGTTCATCGGGCTGGTCGACGCGGGCTTCGTGCGCCGCCTGCCCGACGCCGCGAACACCACCGTCCCGGTCGGGCTGGGCATCGACGGCTCGATCGCGTCCTGGCCGACCGCGGTGTTCTGCGTCGGCCTGCTGTTCACCGGCGTCCTGGTCGCGAAGGGCGTGCGCGCCGGGCTGCTGCTGGGGGTGCTCGTCACGACGGTGCTCGCCATCGTCGTCGAGGCGATCGCGCAGGTCGGGCCATCGAACGGCACCAACCCCCAGGGCTGGAACCTCGGCTACCCGGGCCTGCCGGAGTCGGTCGCCTCCCTGCCCGACCTCTCCCTGGTCGGCGACGTCTCGCTCGGCGCGTTCGTGCGGCTGCCCGCGATCGCGGTGACGCTGCTGGTCTTCACGCTCGTACTCGCGAACTTCTTCGACGCGATGGGCACCATGACCGGCCTCGGGCGCCAGGCGGGCCTGGTCGACGAGCGCGGGCAGCTGCCCAACATCGGCCGGGCGCTCGTCGTCGAGGGCGCCGGCGCGGTGGCGGGCGGGGCGGCGTCGTCGAGCTCCAACACCGTGTTCGTCGAGTCCGCCTCGGGCATCGCCGAGGGCGCCCGGACCGGGCTCGCCAACGTCGTGACCGGTCTGCTCTTCCTCGCCGCGATGTTCTTCACCCCGCTCTACGAGGTCGTGCCCATCGAGGCGGCCGCGCCGGCCCTCGTCGTCGTCGGCGCGCTGATGATGGGCGGGGTCCGCGACGTCGAGTGGTCGGACTTCTCGGTCGGCGCTCCCGGTGTTCCTCACCGTCGTCGTCATGCCGTTCACCTACTCGATCGCCAACGGCATCGGCGCCGGCTTCATCAGCTGGGTGGTGCTGCACGCCGCGACCGGCCGCGCCCGCACGATCCACCCGCTGATGTGGGTCGTGGCGGTCGCCTTCGTCGCGTACTTCGCAGTCGGCCCGCTGCGCGCCGCGTTCGGCGGCTGACGAGGGTCCGATTCACCACGTTGCGTCGTCTTTAGCCTTGCTATGGACTGGAGGTCATGCTCCGCAGCGACGCCCCGCCCGAGGCCACCGCGCCCGGGGAGCCGACGTCGCGGTGGGCGGTCCCGGCGGCGAGCGCGGCCTTCGTGCCGGTCTACGCCTCGGGCTTCATCGTCGGCAAGATCGCCACCGCGCACATGCCCGTGCCCACCGTGCTGCTGTGGCGCTTCGCGTTCGCGCTGGCCGTGGCGCTGCCGATCGTCGCGCTGACCCGTCCCGCGTGGCCCCGTGGACGGGCGTGGCTCCACCTGGGCGTGACGGCCCTGCTGCTCCAGGCCGGCCAGTTCACGTTCGTCTACACCGGCCTCGCGAACGGGGTCCCGGCCGGGCTCTCGAGCCTGATCCTCGGCATGGCGCCGCTGCTGGTCGGCCTGCTCACGCCGCTGGTGCTGCCCGACCGCCTCGGGATCGCCCCGGCGATCGGTCTGCTCGTCGGCGCGGCCGGGGTGTACATCGTGCTCTCCGACGAGCTCGGCGACGCCGTCGGCGCGACGGTGCTGCTGCCCGTGCTCGGCATGTTCTCGATGGCCGCGGGCACGCTCTACCAGAAGCGGTTCAACGACGGCACGCCCGTGACGACCAGCGTCACCGTCCAGATGCTGGTCTCGCTCGTCGCGACGGCCGTGGTGATGCCGTTCCTCGGGGTGGGCTGGCTGCCCACCGACGGCGCGGGATGGGGCACGGTCGCGTGGCTCGGCGTCGTCAACTCCGCGACGGCGTTCGCCCTGATGTTCCTGCTGCTGCGCTGGCGGTCGACGGTGCACGTCAGCTCGCTGCTCAACCTCGTGCCGGCCACGACGGCGATCTGCGCGGTGCCGATCCTCGGCGAGCCGCTGACCGTGCGCGCGGTCATCGGGCTCGCCGTGGCCCTGCTCGGGATGTACATCGGCCTGGGGCGATGGCGCCTCGGGCGTCCCCACCGGGAGGCCGCACCGTGATCACCCTCGCCGCGGCCCTCGGCGTCGCCGTCGTCGCCCTCGGCATGGTCCTGACCCCGGGGCCGAACATGATCTACCTGACGTCGCGGGCCATCTCCCAGGGTCGCCGCGCCGGGCTCGTCTCGCTGGCCGGCACCGGGGGTCGGGTTCCTCGGCTACCTCCTGGCCGCCGTCGTCGGGCTGTCCGCGCTGTTCGTCGCCGTCCCGGCGGCGTACGCGACGGTGAAGATCGCCGGCGCGCTGTACCTGGCGTGGCTCGCGTGGACGATGCTGCGCCCGGGTGGCCGGTCACCGTTCCAGGCGCGCGAGCTCGCGCCCGTGTCGGACGCCCGACTGTTCGGCACGGGCCTGCTGACCAACCTGCTGAACCCGAAGATCGCGCTGATGTACGCCGCGCTCCTGCCGCAGTTCGTCGACCCCGCCGCCGGCGCGACCTGGCGCCAGCTCCTCCAGCTCGGCGGGGTCCAGATCGCCGTCGCGATCACCGTCAACGCACTGATCGTCCTCACCGCCGCCCGCGTCTCGGGGTTCCTGGCCGCGCGCCCGCGGGCGATGACCGTGCAGCGCTGGGTCGCCGGCACGGTCCTCGGCGGGTTCGCGGTCAGGACGGCGCTGAGCCACCCGACGTCGGGCTGAGCCGGGTCGGGTGACGCCGACCGACGCCGGGCCTGCAGCTCGATCCCGACGCCCGCGCGGGCGGGAGCCGCGTGCACATCGACCTCGGCGGTGAGCCCCGCGACGTCGCGACGCGGCGGCTCGTCGCGCCGGGGGCGACGGTCGTGGGGAGGAGCGCGTCCCCGCTCCGCGGCGCCCACGCGGAGCGCGCCCGCGTGGTGCGAGGCGTGGGAAGGCATCCGTGACCCATCTCTCGAACATTCACGGTAAATCATTGGGTTTCCTCCCGTTTCGATGTCGGCCATCCACGGATCTGAACGCTTCATTCGTGGGCCACGGAACGCTCGGGCGCATGCCGATTCGACACGTGTGCCGACTTCTCGGTTCCACGAACGGGTGCTAACGTCCGATCCGTGCACTGACGGGTGACGCGGCCGCTGATTGCGTGATCCGCGCACCCGTGACCGGGACCCGTTCCCGGCGATTCCGCGTGCCTTCCACCACCACCACCACCACCACCACGCCACCGACCACGCCTGCCGCGCCGAGCCCCGACGACGAGGTCACATGGATACCAAGCGCGCCCTGCTGCTGCGCCTGCTCGCTGACGCCGAGCGCCGAGGAAGCAATTCCATTGAGCCGATCGCCGTAGTCGGTCTGTCCGTTCGCTTTCCACTCGCCGAGAGCGTCGACGCATTCTGGCGCAATCTCGCCGAGGGTGAGAACTGCGTGCGCTCCGCTGCGTCCGATCGGTGGAGCGCCGGTAGCCCCGGACACCCTGCGCCATCGCCGGCGTGGGGCGGCTGGCTGGCCGACGTCGACTGCTTCGACTCCTGCTGTTCGGTATCTCGGGGCTGGAAGCGGAATCGATGGACCCGCAGGAACGGATGTTCCTCGAATCCTGCTGGGGCGCGCTCGAGGACGCCGGCATCCCGCCGCGCGGGGTCGGCGACGCGGGTCCGGTCGGGGTCTTCGCCGGCGTCATGAACGGCGACTACGAGTGGCTCGGCGGCGCCGCGGCCGCCATCGGGTCGGCGAGCCAGGCCCAGTCGAACCAGTGGGCGATCGCCAACCGCGTGTCGTACGCGCTCGACCTCCGCGGGCCGAGCATGACGATCAACACGGCGTGCTCGGCGTCGCTCACCGCGATCCACACGGCGTGCGCCGCCCTGCGCGCGGGGAGTGCACCGTCGCCCTCGCAGGCGGGGTCAACCTCATCCTGCACCCCGGCCACCTGCGGATCCTCGCCGAGCGCGGGATGACCTCACCACACGAGGGCGTGCCGCAGCTTCGGCGCCGGCGCCGACGGGTTCGTCGACGGCGAGGGCAGCGGTGCCGTCGTGCTCAAGCCCTCGCCCGCGCCGGGGCCGACGGCGACCGCGTGCTCGGCGTCCTCCTCGGGTCGGCGCTCAACGCGGTGGGCACACCTCGGGTTCACCGTCCCCAGCCCTCGGGCCCAGACCGAGGTCATCGTCGCGGCGATGACCGCGGCCGGGATCGACCGCGCACGGTCGGCTACGTCGAGGCCCACGGCACCGGGACCCCCTCGGGGACCCGATCGAGGTCGCCGGCCTGACCGCCGCCCTCGCCCGCCACAGCGGCCCGACCTCCTCGAGGGGCCGGGCTGCGCGCTCGGCTCGGTGAAGTCCGGCATCGGCCACCTGGAGTCGGCGGCAGGCGTCGCCGGCTCGCGAAGGTCCTCCTCCAGATGCGCCACCGCGCCTGGTGCCCTCGCTGCACGCGGAGGCCCAACCCGGGCCTCGCCCTCGGCGAGGGCCTGCGCCTGCAGCGCGAGCTCGCCCCCTGGACGGCGCCGGTCCTGCGCACCCGCGCCGGGGAGCGGACCGCGCCGCGGCGCGCCGGCGTGAGCTCCTTCGGCGGTGGTGGGTCCAACGCGCACCTCGTCGTCGAGGAGCCCGCCCCGGAACGCCCGGACGAGGCAGGCGGCGAGGCTGTGGGCGGGGAGGAGCCGGCGGGCGGAACGTCGCGCGACCACCTGCTCGTCCTCTCGGCCGCGACCCGCGAGCGCCTCGCCACGGTGGCCCGACGGCTCGCCGCGCACCTCGACCACCACTCGGCACCGGCCGGCGGACCGGGACGCGGGCGGTGCGGTCGAGACCTGCCGCCGCGCCGCGGCCGGGATCCTCGGGGTCCTGCCTGCCGACCTCGACGTGCACGCCGACCTCGCGGGATACGGCTTCGGTCCCGCCGAGTGGGTCACGCTGGGGGAGCGCCTGGGACGGCCCGCCCCGCCGCCGGAGCCGCCGGGTGGTCCCGGGCTGCCTCGCCGCCGCGACCGCCGCGACCGCCGGCAGCACGCCGCTCCCGCCCGCCGCGCCCGCGCTCGGCGACGTCGCGTGGACCCTGCAGGTCGGCCGCGACCGCCTCGAGGTCCCGGGCCGTCCTGCGGGCCCGCGACCTCGCCGAAGCCCGGGACGGGCTGCGCGCCCTCGCCGACGGCCGCGACGGCGAGGTCCGTGGGCTCGCCGTGCGCGAGGCCGCGGCCGGTGCGGGCCCGCCCGCCGGCGGAGCGGCGAGGCGGCGGACCGGCTGGGCGAGCGGCTCGACCGCGGCGACCTCGACGCGGCGGGCCGGGCCTGGCTCGACGGCGACGACGTCGACTGGGCCCGCCTGTACGCCGGTGCGGCCCGTGCGCCGCGGCGGGTGTCGCTGCCGACCTACCCGTTCGCGCGGGTACGGCACTGGCTGCCCGGCGACCTGGCCCCGGCCGACGCGCAGCGCACGCCGCTGACCCACCACCGACCCCGGTGGAGCTCGATCGGCCCCGCGTCCGGCGACGACGGTCGCGTCGCGCCCGCCGTCGTCCTGGCCCCGCGCGCCGCGCGGGTGCTCGCCGACGCGATCGCGGCACGGCACGGCGCGGCGCGCGTGGTGGACATCGACGACCTCGACCCCGACGGGACGCCCCGCGCTGGCGCGCCGCGCTCGACGGCGCCGCGCACGTGCTGCACCTCGGCGCGGCGCCCGCGGCGGCGACCACCCCGGTCCCGCGTCCCGTCGTCGGGGCATCGGGGTGCTGCTGGCCGTGCTCGAGCACGGCGACGCCGGGCCCGGTGGCCCGCTGCGCCGCCTCACCGTCGTCACCCGCGACGCCGTGCCGGTCGACCCCGCTCACGACGCGGGCCCCGACCCCGACGGGGCGGGCCTGCACGGGCTGATGCAGGTGGTCCCGGCCGAGCACCCGCACCTCGCGAGCGTCTGCGTGGACCTCGCCGGCGCCGAGCTCGACGGCTCCCCGGGCACCGCGGCGGCCGCCGTCCTCGACGAGCCGTGCGCCCGCTCCGGGCGTTCGGTCGCCGTGCGCGGTGGGACCCGGTACGTCCGGCAGCTGGCGCCGGTCGCCTCCGGTCCCGACCCCTCCGCGGGCGGGGCCCCGCCGGTGTTCCGCGACGGCGGCGTCTACCTGCTCGTCGGCGGGTCGGGCGGGATCGGGCGGGAGCTGAGCGTCGACCTCGCCCGCCGCCACCGTGCGCGGATGGTCTGGCTGGTGCGCAGCGAGCCCGGCGCCGACGCGCGCGCGTGCATCGACCGGGTCCGCCTGCACGGCGGTGAGGTGGCCGTGGTGCGCGGCGACGCCGGCCGCACCGCCGACGTCACCCGGGCACTCGACCTCGCGGAGCGACGGTTCGGGGGACTGCACGGCGCGGTGCACACCGCCATGACCTTCAGCGATGCCGCGGTCACCGAGCTGGGCCGAGGGGGCTTCGAGGCGGCGAGCCGGGTCAAGATCGAGGGCACCGGCGCGCTCGTCGAGGCGCTCGGCGACCGCCACCTCGACTTCCTCGTCCTCTTCTCCTCCGCGGGGACCTTCGCGACGACGGCGGGCAACGGTCCCTACACCGCGGGGTGTGCGTTCCAGGACGCCTACGCCCACCGGCTCGACCGGGAGCGGCCCTACCCGGTCCGGGTCGTCGACTGGGGGTACTGGGGCACGGTCGGTTCCGGAGCGCGCACCGGGCTGCCCGAGCTGTTCGCGGCCTGGGGCGTCGAGCCGCTCGACGTCGACGAGGGGCTCGCGGCTGCGCCGGATCCTGGCCGGCCCCGACGTGCAGGTGATGCCGATCCGCGCGGGCGCCGCGGCGCTCGCCCCAGCTCGGGCGCGTCGCCGACGAGCCGCCCTCCCAGGACGTCCTGGGGGCACGGTGCTCCGGCCCGGACGGCCTGCGCGCGGCGGCTCCCGCCCTGACGGGTCCCCGGCCCGCGAGCCCGGCGGTCGACGCCGTCGTCGACGGCTACGACGCGCTCGCCCGGATCTGCGCCGACGCGCTCCCGACGTGCTGCGCGGGATCGGGCTGACGGCGCGGCCCGGCGACCGGTTCGACCGGGCCGCGGCCGCCGAGCAGGCCGGCGTCGCGGCGCGGCACCGCCGGCTGCTCGACGCGCTGCTGACCCTCGCCGTCGACGCCGGCCACCTCGTCGAGGACGGCGGCCGGCTGACCGTGACCCCGGCCGCCGCGGCGGTCGGCACGCCCGACGAGCGCACCGCGGCGCTCGAGAGGCTCGCCGCGGAGCACCCCGACATCGCGCCGACGATCACCCTGACGCGGCTGTTCCTCGACCGCTACCCCGACATCCTGCTCGGCCGGACGCTCGCCACCGAGATCATGTTCCCCGACTCCTCGATGGACCGGGTCCTGGAGTTCTACCGCGGCAACCCCTGACCGACTCGTTCAACGAGGTCGTGCGCGAGGCCGTCGAACGCCGCCTCGCCGACCACGACCGCGGGCCGGTGCGCGTCCTCGAGCTGGGCGCGGGCACCGGCGCGACCACCGCCGCCGTGCTGCCCGCCCTGCTGCCGCACGGCGAGCGGGTGCACTACGACTTCACCGACGTCTCGACGCGCTTCCTCGAGCACGGCGCCGAGCTGTTCGGCGACCGCGCGCCGTTCCTGCACCAGGCGCTCCTCGACCTCGAGCGCGACCCCCAGGACCAGGGGTTCGCGCCGGGGGCCTACGACCTGGTCCTCGCCACCAACGTCGTGCACGCCACCACCGACCTCGCCCGCACCCTCGGGCGCGTCCGGGCGCTGCTGGCCCCCGGCGGCTGGCTGGTGCTCAACGAGCTGACCCGCGTGTCGACCTCGATCACCGTGAGCGGCGGGGTCCTCGACGGGTGGTGGCGCTACACCGACCCCGAGCGGCGCCTGCGCGACGCCCCGCTCGCCGCACCCGACTCCTGGCGGCGGGTGCTCGCCGAGACCGGGTTCGGCGACGTCGTGGTCGTCGAGCGCACCGACTCCCGCGGCGCCGACCTCGGCCAGGCCGTCCTGGTCGCCGAGGTCCCGGCCGCGACGTCGGGGCAGGGGGACCGGCTTCCCGGTCGCGGTGCCGGCGCCGGGCGTCCCGTCCGGGTCGGAGCCGGCGTCGACGGCGCCCGCGGCCGCCGCGAGCGCTCCCGCCGAGGAGGAGGGCGAGGTCGTCCGCCGGCTCGGCGCCGTGGTCGCCGAGGCCCTGAAGCTCGCCGCCCCGCCCGACCCCGACCGCCCGCTCTCCGACTACGGCTTCGACTCGCTCACCGGCTTGAAGGTCGTCGCCGCCGTGGAGCTCGAGCTCGGCGTCTCGGTGCCGCTCGTCGACTTCTTCGACCACGGCACGGTGCGCGCGATGGCCGGCCACCTCCGGGGTCTCGCACCAGGGATCGAGTCGGAGCCCGCGGCCGAGCCCGTGGCCGTGCGGAGCGGCCCGTGGCCGTCGCGGGCCGGAGGTCGCGCCGGTCGGGCCGGCGGTCGACGCCGAGCCGAGGTCGCCCCGGCGTCGCCGGGGCAGCGGGCCCTGTGGCTGGTCGAGCGGCTCGCGCCGGGGACCGCCGCCTACAACCTGCCCGTCGCGCTGTGGATCGACCCGTCGGTGGACCTGCGGGCGTTGCGGACCGCGCTGGCCCACCTCGTCGACCGTCACCCCGCGCTGCGGACCACGCTGCGCGGGGGCCCCGACGGTCCCGAGCAGGTCGTCGCCGCCGCGGGCGAGGTCCACCTCGACCACCGCCTGCTCGACGTCACCACCACCGTCGCCCTCCGCGACCGGGTCCGGGCCGAGGCCGTGCGCCCGTTCGACCTCGCCGCCCTGGACCGCTGCTGCGCGTCACGGTGTTCAGCCCGCCGACCGGGCCCGCGGTGATGCTCGTGTCGCTGCACCACGCCGTGTTCGACGGCGTGTCGATCGCGGTGTTCCTCCGCGAGCTCGAGGCGACCTACGCCGCGGCGCGGGCCGGCACGGTGCCCGCGCTGCCCGCCCCCGCGGCCACGTTCGCGGACTTCGCCCGCCGGCAGCTCGACCTCGTCGCCGGCGCCGAGGGCGACCGGCTGCGCGCCTGGTGGCTCGACCGCCTCGACGGCGAGCTGCCCGTCCTCGAGCTGCCCGCCGACCGTCCCGCACCGGCGGTCCCCGCCACCGCGGCGCCAGCGTCGAGGCCCGCATCGACGAGGCGGTGCTGCGCGGCGCCCGCGACCTCGCCCGGACCGAGGGGACCTCGCTCTACGCGGTCCTGCTCACCGCCTGGCTGACGGTGCTGCACCGCAGCGGCGGCCAGGACCGCGTGCTCGTCGGCACGCCGGTGGCCGGTCGCCCGCCTGCCGGGTTCGACGACGTGCTCGGCTACTTCATGAACATGGTCGTCGTCGACGGCCGCGTCGCCGACGGTGACGACGTCCGCGCCCTGCTGCGGCGCACCGCCCGCACGACCCTCGAGGCGCTCGCCCACGCCGACCTGCCCTACCTCGCGCTGGTCGAGGCGCTCGAACGGGCGGGGCGCCGGGTGCCCCCGCTGTTCCGGGCCGCGTTCTACTTCCAGAACTGGGTCGGCGAGGAGTCCGCCGACGGGCTGGTGCGCGGCGTGTTCCCGGCGTCCACCAGGAGGGCGAGTTCCCGCTGACCCTCGAGGTGGTCGAGGAGGCGTCGGGGGCGCGGGTGACCCTCAAGTACGACCCGGACCTGTTCGACGCCGACGGCGCCGCCCTCGTCGCCGCCCACGTCACCACCGTGCTCGCCGCCGCCGTGGAGGAGCCCGCGACGCCGGTGCCCCGCCTGCCGATGCTCTCGGCGGGGAGCGGGCGAGCCTCGACGCGGCGAACGCGACCACGGTCGCCGTGGCGGAGCGGACCGTCGTCGACCTCGTCGCCGAGCAGGCGGCCCGCACCCCCGACGCGACCGCGGTCGTCGCCGGCGACGTCACCCTGACCTACCGCGACACGGCCGAGCGGGTCGAGCGGCTCGCCGCGGCGCTGCGCGGGCGTGGCGTCGCGCGCGGCGTCACGGTCGGGGTCCTCCTGCCCCGCGACGAACGGGTCGTGCTCGCCCTGCTCGCCGTCGGGCGCGCCGGGGACGACCTACGTCCCGCTCGACCCGACCTACCCGCCGGCCCGGCGCGCGGCGATGCTCGCCGACAGCGGCGCCACCGTGCTGGTGACCGACGAGCAGGGCGCCGCCGAGGCCGGGATCGCGGTCCTCGAGGTCCCGCGCGGCGACACCGGCACGCCCGACGGCGACGCGCTGCCCGCCGACGCCACGGCCCGGCCCGACGACACGGCCTACGTCCTCTACACCTCGGGCTCCACCGGCACCCCCAAGGGCGTCGTCGTCGGGCACCGGGCCCTGGCGAACCTCCTCACCTCGATGGCCCGCGAGCCGGGCTGCGCCCCCGGCGACCGGCTGCTCGCGCTCACCACGGTGTGCTTCGACATCGCGGGCCTGGAGCTCTTCCTGCCCCTGGTCACGGGGCCGGCGTGGAGATCGCGCCGACCGGCGCGCTGCGCGACGGTATGCGCTGCGCGCGGCCCTCGAGGCGGCGCGGCCGACGATCGTGCAGGCGACGCCCTCGCCCTGGAAGATGATCATCCCCGCGGGCTGGGAGGGCGACCCCGGGCTGCGGGAGCTCTGCGGTGGCGAGGCCCTCGACGACGCCACGGCCGCCGCGCTGCTCGCGCGGGCAGGCGAGGTGTGGAACCTCTACGGCCCCACCGAGACCACGATCTGGTCGGCCGTGCACCGGCTGCAGGCGGGCGAGCCCGTCGAGCTGGGCCACCCCGTCGCGAACACCGGCCTGCACGTGATCGACGAGCGCGGCGAGCCGGTCGGGTTCGGCGTCACCGGCGAGCTCCACATCAGCGGCACGGGCCTGGCCGCGGGCTACCACGGCCGCCCGAGCTCACCGCCGAGCGTTTCGTCGTCGACCCCCGCACCGGCGAGCGGCGCTACCGGACCGGCGACCTCGTGCGGCGCCGGCCCGACGGTGCGCTGGTCTACCTCGGCCGCCGCGACGCCCAGGTGAAGATCCGGGGCTTCCGCGTCGAGCCGGGCGAGGTCGAGGCGGTCCTGCGCGCGCTGCCCGGCGTCCAGGACGCGGTGGCCGTCGTGGCGACCGGTCCCGCGGGCACGCCCGTCCTGCGCGGCGTGGTGCGCACCGCCGACGGTCGCGTCGACGCGGCGTCGGTGCGCCGCGCCGCCGGCGAGCGGCTGCCCGGCTACATGGTCCCCGACGTCGTCGTGGGGGTCACCGCCTTCCCGCAGACCCTCAACGGCAAGATCGACCGGGTCGCCCTCGCGGCCGCGGTGCCCGCCGCGCCCGACCCCGCCGCTCCCGACCCCGCTGCGACGGCGGCCCCCGCGCCCCGGGTCGAGGGCGCCCACCCCCTCGCGGACGCGATCGGCGCCGAACTGGCCTCGCACGTCTCCGAGCTCGACGGGCAGGCCCCCGCGGACGTCGTCGCGACGGTCCCGTGGGGCGAGCTCGGCCTGAACTCGCTGGGCTTCACCACGATGAGCGCGCGCCTGGGCGAACGCCACGGCATCGAGGTGCCGCCGACGGTCTTCTACCGCGAGCCCACCCTCGCCGCGACCGCCGAGCACCTCGCCCGCGCCCACCGCGTCCGGCTCGCCCGTGACCTCGGGGTCGCCCCCGTCCCCGCGCCGGCCGGGGAACCGCCGGCCACCGCGTCCCCCGCCCCGTCGGTCGGCCCGTCGGACCGCGCGCTCCCGCACCACGACCGCGACGGCGCGACCGCCGTCGTCGGCATGGCGGCGCGGCTCCCCGGCTCGCCCGACGTGGACGCCTTCTGGCGCCACCTGGCGGCGGGCGACGACCTCGTCGGCCCGGTGCCCGCCGGGCGGTGGGCCGCGCGGCCGGGGACCGACCACCGAGGCGGGTTCGTCGCCGACGTCGACCGCTTCGACGCCCGTTCTTCGGCATCTCGCCGCGCGAGGCGACGGTCATGGACCCCCAGCAGCGGCTGCTGCTGGAGACGGTGGGGCGGCGCTGGAGGACGCGGGCCTGCGCCCGTCGCAGCTCGCCGGGCCGCCGCGTCGGCGTGTTCGTCGGGGCCACCAACGCCGACTACGTCGAGGTGGCGCGCCGCGCCGGGCGGCCGCCCGAGGCGCACACCCTGACCGGGTCGGCCCTGTCGATCCTCCCGAACCGGGTCTCCTACGTCCTCGACCTGCGCGGCCCGAGCGTCGCGCTCGACACGGCCTGCTCGAGCTCGCTGACCGCGGTGCACGCGGCCCGCGAGGCGCTGGCCGCCGGCACCTGTGACCTCGCCGTCGCCGGCGGTGTCAGCCTCATCCTCTCGCCGGAGATCTACGACGCCCTCGGCCAGGGCAACATGCTGAGCCCCGACGGGCGCTGCAAGGCGTTCGACCACCGCGCCGACGGCTACGTGCGCGGCGAGGGGGTCGGCGTCGTCGTCCTGCGCCCCCGCGCCGACGCCGAGCGCGACGGCGACCCGATCCGCGCGGTCGTGCTGTCCTCCGCGGTGAGCCACGGCGGGCGGACCACGTCCCTGACCGCCCCCAACCAGCACGCCGAGACCGATCTCGTGGTCACGGCCCACCGGCTCGCCGGCGTCGACCCCGCGACCGTGGGCTACGTCGAGGCGCACGGCACCGGCACGGCCCTGGGCGACCCGATCGAGGTGGAGGCGCTCACCGAGGCGTTCGACCGCATGGAGCGGGAGGACGGCCACCCGGTGGCGGACCCGCCGCGGCGGCTGCTCGGGTCGGTCAAGAGCAACATCGGGCACCTCGAGGCCGCGGCAGGTGTGGCCGGGCTCCTCAAGGTCGTCCTCGCCCTCGGCCACCGCGAGATCCCCGCGACGCTGCACCTCGAGCGCCCCAACCCCACATCGACCTCTCGCGGGGCGGCTTCGCCCTCGCCGAGCACCGCACCGGGTGGCCGGCCCCGCGCGACCGCTCAGGCGCACCCGCGCCGCGGCGCGCCGCGGTCAGCTCGTTCGGCTTCGGCGGCGCCTACGCGCACCTCGTCGTCGAGGAGGCCCCGGCGCCCCCCGCCCTCGCGACGGTCCCGGCGGGCCCGGCCGCGGCGGTGCCGCGCCTGCTCCTGCTCTCGGCCCGCGACGAGACGGCGCTGCGCGAGCAGGCCCGGCGCCTCGCCGCGACCCTGTCGAGCCGCGACGCGCCCCGGCTGGTCGACGTCGTGCACACCCTCGCGGTCGGCCGCGAACCCATGGCCGAGCGTCTCGCGCTCGTCGCCACGACGGTCGCCGAGGCGGGCGCGGCCCTCGCCGCCTGGGCCGACGGCGACCCCGGCGGCGCGCGGGTGCGGGCGGGACGCGCCCCGACCGCCCCCGCCTGCGCGGGCACGCCTGGCCGCACTACCTCGCGGCGCTCGTGACCGACGGCGACCTCGACGCGCTCGCCGAGGCGTGGGTCGACGGCGCCGACCTCGACGGCACCGACCCGGCCCGCGACCCGTCGGCCCGACGGATCCCGCTGCCCACCTATCCCTTCGCCCGCCGCCGCTACTGGGTGGACGACGGCGCCCCCGCGCCGCGCCGCGCCGACGCTGCGCGGGCCGCGCTGCACCCCTGCTCGACGCGAACGTCTCGACCTTCGGCGAGCAGGTCTACGTCCGCCGGGTCGACCGCGGTGACCCGTGGCTGCGCGACCACGTCGCCGGACGCCACGCCGTGGTGCCCGGCGTGGTGCAGGTCGGGATGGCCCGCGCCGCCGCGGCGCTCGCCGCCGGACGCGAGGTGTCCCGGATCCACGACGTGCGCTGGACCGCGCCGATCGCCCTGGGCCCCGACGACGACGGACGCACCGTCGAGGTGCTCCTCGTGCCCGACGCGGACGGCAGGGCCGCCGACGCCCTCACCCGGACCGCGACCGGCGGCGACCCGGCCGTGCACCTGCGCTGCCGGCTCGACCTCGCCGCGACCCCGCTGTCGGCGCCGCCGATCGAGCCCGCCGCGCTGCGGGCCGGGTGCCCGCAGGTCGTCGCCGGGGCCGCGGTCTACGACCGGTTCGCCGAGCTGGGCTTCACTACGGGCCCAGCCTGCGGGTGCTCGACGAGGTCCGGCTCGGCGCGGGCGAGGCGCTCGCCGCGGTGCGCCTGGCCGACCCCCTCGCCGATCCGCCGCCGACCCGGCCGCCCTCGACGCCGCGCTGCAGGTGGCCGGGCTCCTCGCCGCCGGGCAGGAGCCCGGCGGCCGGCCCCGGATGCCCGCCACGGTCGCCGCGATCGCCCACGCCGCGCCGCCGGCCGCACCGACCGCGACGCTGCTCGTCCACGCCGTCGACCGGACCACCGACGGGGAGCGCGGGACCCGGACCGTCGACCTCGCGCTCGCCCTCGCCGACGGGACCGTGCTCGCCCGCCTCGACGGCCTCGCGCTGCACCCCGTCACGGCCGGCACCCCCGCCGACGCCGCCGACGCCGCCGACCTCGTCGACGCCGCCGACACGGTCGCGCCGGAGCTGCTGGCGTTCGCCCCCGACTGGACCGCCGCGCCGCCGGCGGCCCCGGGCGCGCTCGACGGGCGGGTCGACGTCGTCGCCGACACCGGCGACACCGACCGGGCCGAGGCGCTCGTCGCCGCGCTGCGCGGGGCGGGCGCCGACGCCCGCGTCGTCGCGCCGGGCGACCCGGCGGCGGGCCCGACCGCCGACGCCACCGCACCGCCCTCGGCGCTGGTCCGCCTGACCCCCTCGCGCACGACGGCGGGGACGGCGACGACGAGGACGGCGACCTCGACGCGGCCGAGCAGGAGATCCTGCTCGCCGTCGACCGCTGCCGGGCCGCGGCGCGGGACGGGCGACCCCTGCGCCTGGTGACGGTCACGACCGACGGACGGGGGCGGGCGCGGCGCTGCTCGCGGCCCAGGCCGCCCTCGCGCGCACGATGCGCGCCGAGCAGCCGGCGGTGCGGATGACCGCGCTGCGGATCGCCCCCACCGCCGCGACGCCCTCCGGGCTCGCCGCCGCGGTGCTCGCCGAGCTGCACGACGACGCGGGCCCGGAGGTCCTCCTCGACGCCGCGGGTCGGCGGGTCCGCTCCTGGCACCAGGTCGAGCTCCCCGCCGTGGGCGCCGCCGACGCCGCCGACGGGCGTGGCGCGTCCGGGGCGGTCATCGTCACCGGCGCCACGGGCGGCGTCGCGCGGCACGTCGTCCCCACCTGCTCGCCCGGGGCGAGCGGCTGGTCCTCGTCGCGCGGTCGGCGCCCGACGAGCAGGCCGCCGCCCGGATCGAGCGCCTGCGCACCGACGGTGCGGAGGTCGAGGTGCTCGTCGCCGACGTGGGCGACGCGGCGGACGTCGACCGCGTGGTCGCGTCGACCCTCGCGCGGTTCGGTGCGGTCCGCGGCGTCGTGCACCTCGCCGGGACCCTCGCCGACGCGTTCCTGCGCGACAAGGCCGCCGAGCAGGTCGACGCCGTGCTCGCCCCGAAGGTGCGGGGCACGGTCCTGCTTGACCGCGCGACGGCCGACCAACCGCTGGCGTTCTTCGTCGCGTTCGGCTCGACAGCCGCGGTGTACGGCAGCGTCGGGCAGGCCGACTACGCCGTCGCGAACGCCTTCCTCGGCGCCTGGGCGGCCGACCGTGAGCGCCGCCGCGCCGCCGGACACCGCGCGGGCAGCACGCTCGTCGTCGACTGGCCGTTGTGGGCCGAGGGCGGCATGGCCCTCGACGAGCGCTCGCGGGCGGCGGCGCGCCGCGAGCTCGGCCTCGACGCCCTGCCCACCGCGGTCGCGCTCGACGCGCTCGAGCGGGCGCTCGCGGCGGGCGAGCCGCACCTGCTCGTCGTCACCGGCGACGCGGCCCGCGTCCGGTCCCGGCTCCCGGGGTCCTCGACGCCGCCGCTGCCGACGCCGCCGCCCCGACGCCGCCGCCCCCGACTGTGCCGCGCAGGAGACCGTGCCGCCCGATCTGCGCGCCCGCATCGAGCACCACCTCGTCGCGCTCCTCGCGGACGAGCTGCGGATGCCCGCCGCCGAGGTCTCGCCGACCGCCGCGCTCGGCGAGCTCGGGGTCGACTCCATGCTCACGATCAGCCTGACCCGCGCGCTGGAGCCGGTCACCGGGCCGCTGTCGACGACGCTGTTCTTCGAGTACCCCACGCTCGCCGAGGTCGCCGACCACTTCGCCGACGCCCACGCCGCCGCGTTCGCCCGGCACCTCGCCGACGCCGAGCCCACCGGGCCCGCCGAGCCCACCGGCGCCACCGCGCCGGTCGCGCCCGCCGTCGCGAGCCCGGCGGCGAGCACGGGTGTCCGTGCGTCGATCACGGCCACCGTGACCCCGCCCCCGACGGCACCGGGGACACCGAGGACGACCCGGTCGTCATCGTGGGGATGGCCGGGCGCTACCCGGGCGCCGAGGACGTGGAGGCGTTCTGGCGCGTGCTGGCCGAGGGGGACGACCAGGTCACCGACGTCCCCGCCGACCGGTGGGACCACCGGACCACCACGGTCACCGGTCCCGACGGCGGCGAGCCCGGGCGCCGGGGCGGCTTCCTCGACGACGTCGCCGCCTTCGACCCGATGTTCTTCCGGACCTCCAAGGTCGAGGCCCAGCACATCGACCCCCAGGAACGGATCTTCCTGGAGACGGTGTGGCACCTGCTCGAGGACGCCGGGCGCACCCGCGAGAGCCTCGCGGCATCGCGCGTCGGGGTCTTCGTCGGCCTCATGTACGGCAGCTACCAGCTCTACGGCGTGGAGGAGTCGCTGCGCGGCGAGGCGAGCCCGCCGTCGTCGTCGTACGCCTCGGTGGCCAACCGCGTCTCCTACGTCTTCGGGTTCGACGGACCGAGCCTCGCGCTCGACACGATGTGCTCGTCGTCGCTGACCGCCATCCACCTCGCTGCCCGGGCGATCCGCGACGGGGAGTGCGAGGCCGCGGTCGCGGGCGGGGTCAACGTCTCGAGCCACCCGGTGAAGTACCTCCAGCTGACCCGCTCGGGGTTCCTGTCCTCCGACGGGCGCTGCCGCAGCTTCGGCGCCGGCGGCGACGGCTACGGGCCCGCCGTGGGCTGGGGCGGGGTGCTGCTCGAGCGACTCTCGACCGCCCGCGAGCGCGGCGACCGGGTCCTCGCCGTCGTCGCGGGCACCGGCATCAATCACGGCGGAGCGGGCAAGGGCTACAGCGTCCCCAACCCGCGCGCCCAGGGCACGCTGGTCGGCGAGGTCCTCGACCGGGCCGGGGTCGACCCCGCCGAGCTCGACTACGTCGAGGCCCACGGCACCGGCACGGCGCTCGGCGACCCCATCGAGATCGCCGGGCTGGTGCGGGCGTTCGGCGACCGCGCGCCGCGGCGGCCGGTGCCGATCGGGTCGGTCAAGTCCGTGATCGGGCACGCCGAGTCGGCCGCCGGCGTCGCCGCCGTCACGAAGGTCCTGCTGCAGCTGCGGCACCGCACCCTCGCGCCCTCGCTCCACGCCGAGACGCTCAACCCGGCCATCGACTTCGACCGGGTACCGCTGCGGGTGCAGCGCGAGCGCGCGCCGTGGCGGCCGCGGACCGGCCCCGACGGGCACCCGGCCCCGCTCACCGCCGGGGTCAGCGCCTTCGGGGCCGGCGGCAGCAACGCGCACGTGGTGCTGCGGGAGCCCCCGCCGCAGCCCGCCCGCCCCGTCGCGGACGGGCCGCACGTCCTCGTGCTCTCGGCCCACACCGCCGAGCGGCTCGACGCCGTCGTCGACCGGATGATCGCGCACCTGCACGGTCCCGGGCGCGACGCCGACCCGGGGGCGGTCGCCGCGACCCTGCAGTCCCGGCGCGAGGCGATGACCCACCGCCTGGCGCTCGTCGCCGCCGACCTCGACGACGCCCGCGCCCGGCTCGAGGGCCACCGCGCCGGGCGCGACGACACGGGCGTGCACACCGGGACGGCCCCGGCGGGCCGGCCCGGCACGCCACGGGCGGCAGCCGACGCCGCCGCGGCCGCCGCGTCGTGGGTCGCGGGGGAGACCGTCGACTGGGTGGCGCTGCGGGGACCCGCCGGCCCGCCGGTCCCGCTGCCGGGCTACCCCTTCACCCGCGAGCGCTGCTGGTACCCGGCGGCGCGGACCACGCCCGAGCGGCCCGGCGCCCCCCGTCCCGTCCCCGCGACGACCACCGTGGTCGTGGGCCCGGACCGCCCCGAGCTCGCCGGGCACCTCGTCGACGGGCGGCCCACGATGCCCGCCCTCGCCTATCTCGACCTGCTGCTGCGCGTCGTCCGCGACGCGGGCCACGACCCGTCCACCGTCGAGGTCCGCGACCTCACCGTGCTGCGCCCGCTCGCGCCCGCGGCGCCCGTCACGCTCACCGTCGCGGTCAACGCCGAGGGGCCGTCCGCGTGGTCGGCCCGTGTCCACGACGAGGACGGCGGCGACCTGGTGCGGGCCCGCGTCGTGGCGGCCGGGCCCGACCCCACCGCGCCCGGGTCGGTCGACCTGGTCGCCCCGACCGCCGACCGGCGCATCGACCTCGACGCCGTGCACGACCGCGACGCCGCGGTGGGGCAGGTGTACCGCGACGTCATGCGGGCCCGTGGCACCGCCCGAGGAGGACCGGACGGCCTCGTCGCCGACCTGACGCGGCCCGACGGCGCCGCCGACGGCCATGTCGTCGCCCCCGGACTGCTGATGGCCGGTGCGGTCGCCGGCGGCGCACTGCTCGACGGGCTCGACGGGCTCGACGGGGCCGCGCGCCCGCGGCGTTCCTGCCCGTGCACGTCGCCCGGTTCCGCGTCGTCGGCCGGCCGGGGACCCGCGCCGTGGTCGTCGTGCCGCGGGCCTCGGTGTCGCTGACCGGTGAGCTCGCCCGCCTCGACGTCGTCCTGCACGACGCCGAGGGACGGGTGACCGCGGTGATCGAGGGGTTGGGCAGCAAGCGGCTCCGCCCGGCCGACCCCGTCACCCCGACCACCCCCGCCACCCCGCCGGCGGCCGGGCCCGACGCCGTCGCACCGGCCGCCGAGCACCTGGTGCGGCGCGTGCTCGCCGGGGCGCTCGGAAGCCCCGAGGACGGCATCGACCTCGACACCGGCTACTACGACCTCGGGCTCGACTCCGCGGCCGTGCTCGACCTCGTCGGCGAGCTGGGCCGCGCCGTGGGCGCGGAGCTCGCGCCCACCGTGTTCTTCGAGTTCCCCACGGTGCGGGCCCTCGCCGCACACCTCGCCGCGCAGCACCCGGGGATCGCCGGCGCGGCCGCGTCGCCGTCACCCGGACCGGCAGCGACCGCAGAGCCGGCCGCCTCCGCCGCCTGCGTACCGCCCGCGGACGACCCGCTGGATGCGCTGCGCCGTACCGTGGCGGTGCCGCCCGCGGTCGACGACCCGGGCCAGCCCTCGGCGCAGGAGCTCGACCGGGACGTGGCCGGGGCGCTCGTCGCGCCGCTGCACCGCCTCGGCCTGCTCGGCGACGCGCCGCGCGGGCTCGACGAGGCGGTCCGCTCGGCAGGGATCGTCCCGGAGTACGGGCGCTGGGTGACCGAGGCCGTCCGGCTGCTCGGCGAGACCGGTCTCGTCGACGACGACGGCGGCACGGTCGCCCTGACCGACCGCGGGCGCGCCGCGCTGCAGGCGGGCGACGACACCTGGGCCCGGCTGCGGGAGCGTCTGGCCGACGACCCGTACTGGCACGCGCAGCTCGCGCTGGTGGACGACTGCCTGCGGGCGCTCGGCGACGTGCTCACCGGGCGCGTGCCGGCGACCGAGGTGCTCTTCCCCGGCGGCTCGCTCGCGAAGCTGACGGCGGTCTACCAGGGCAATCCGTCGCCGACCGGCTCAACGCGACGGTGGCCGCGGTGACGGCCGCCGCGGTGGCGGGGGCCGCGACGGCGCCCGTCCGCGTGGCCGAGGTCGGCGCGGGGACCGGGGGCACGACCGCCGTCGTGCTGCCCGCGCTCGACCCGTACGGCGAGCGGCTCGAGTACTGGTTCACCGATCTCTCACCGGCGTTCCTCGGCATGGCCGAGCGCCGCTTCGGCGCCGGGCGCGACTGGCTGCGCTACGGCCTGTGGGACGTCGAGGCCGACGGCGCGGGACCCGACCTGATCGGCGAGCCGCTCGACGTCGTCGTGGCGACCAACGTCCTGCACGCGACCGCCGACGTCGGACGGGTGCTGCGCGGCCTGGCCGGGTCGCTGCGCCCGGGCGGGATGCTCGTGGTCAACGAGGTCACCCGCACCTCCGCGGTGCTGACCACCACCTTCGGGCTCCTCGAGGGCTGGTGGCGTTACGACGACGCCGAGGTCCGCCTGCCCGGCGCCCCGCTGCTCGACGGCGCCGGCTGGGAGCGGGCGCTGCGCAGCGCCGGGTTCGGGTCGGTGTGGCGCCCGGTCGCCGGTGAGGGCGAGGTGCTCGGGAGGTCCTGGTGGCCCGCCGCGGCGACGCCGCGCCCGCCGGGACACCGGTGTCGGTGCCGGCGGATTGCGCGGCTGCTCGTCCCCACCTGGCGTCCCGAGGCGATCTCGTCGGGGCGCTCCCGACGGGCGGGGTCACCGTCGTCTCCGGCCCCGCCCCGAGCGGGCTCGCGACCCGGCTCGTCGACCGGCTCACCGCGGACGGCGTCCCGGCCGCCGTCGTCGACCCGCACGACGAGCCGGAGCCCGAGGACGGGCGTGCGGTCGTCGATCTGACCGGCTGCGACGCCGTCGACGCGGAGGTCGATCCGGACTCCTGGCTGCCCGCGCTCGCCCGGCGGGCGGCGCGGGGCGAGCGGCTGCTGATCGCCGTCACCCGCGGCCTGGAACCGGTCGACGGGCCCGCGCCGGGGTCGGCCGCCCGCCCCAGCCCGGTCGTGCGCGCCCGCGCTGCACCGGGCACTGCAGAGCGAGTACCGGCGCCTGCGCACCCGCCACGTCGACCTCGACCCGGTCGCCGACGACGACGCCGCCGCCGACGCCCTCGTCAGGGAGCTCGCCGACACCGGCGAGACACCCGCGGTGGCGTGGCGCGCGGGCCGCCGGCTGCGGGCCGAGCTGGGCGACGTCGCCCTGCCCGCGCCGTCGGCGCGCCTCGTGGCGCCCGCCTTCGGGCCGGGGGAGACGCTGTGGGTCACCGGGGGTACGCGCGGGGTCGGTCTCGCCGTCGCCCGCCACGCCGTCGAGGCCTGGGGCGTGCGCCGCCTGGTGCTCACCGGCCGCGAGACCCTCCCCGAGCGCGACCGCTGGGCCGAGCTCGCGACCAGCGACGACCCGCGCGGGCGCAAGCTGCGCGACCTGCTCGCGCTCGCCGCGCAGGGCGTCGAGCTGCACGTCTCCCCGCTGCCGCTCGACGAGCCCGCCACGGTGACCGCCGCCGTGCGCGCCCTGCTCGACGCGACCGGACCGGTGCACGGGCTCGTCCACGCCGCCGGCGCGGTCGACACCGAGAACCTGGCCTTCCTGCGCAAGCCGGTCGACGCCGTGCGGCGCGTCCTCGCCCTGAAGGTCGGCGGCCTCGACGCGCTGCTCGCCGCCCTCGCCGGGCAACCCCTGCGCCTCGCGGTGCTGTGCTCCTCGGTCGCCGCGGCCGTGCCGGCCACCGCGGTCGGCCAGCTCGACTACGCCGCCGCGAACGCCGTCACCGATCACCTCGCCGCCGTCGGAGCACACGGGCTGCCGCTGGTCTCGGTGCGCTGGCCGAGCTGGGCCGGGGTGGGCATGGGCGAGGTCGACCCGGGACCGGGCTACCACCGCACCGGGCTCGCCGCGCTGCGCTCCGACCAGGCGACGGCACTGCTCGACCTCGTGCTGGCGCTGCCCCGCGACGTGGTCGGGCCGGTCGTGCTGCCCACCGTCGACGACGGCAGCGGGCGGCTCGTCCCGCCCGGCTGGGCGACCGCGCGACCGGCGGTGCCGCGCCCGCGGCGCCGGCGCGCGTACCGCGCCCACGGCGCCCACCGCCCCCGCCGCGCCCGACCTCGTCGCGACCGTCGCGGGCTGGGTCCTCGACCTCGCGGCCGCCGAGCTCGGCTTCGAGCGCGAGCGCCTGTCGGGCGGGACGCCGCTGTCCGACTACGGCACCGACTCGATCATGACGGTGCAGATCCAGCGGGCGCTCGGCGAGCGCCTCGGCGTCGACCTGGACCCCTCGGCGCTGATCGAGCACCCCGGCGCCGACGAGCTCGCCGCCTGGCTGGTCGCCACCCCCCCCGCCGCGGCGGCCGCGGCGGCCGGCACCGACGGCCCCGACGGCCCCGACGGCCCCGACAACCTCGCCCCCGCGGCGACCCCGACGGCCGCCGCCGCCCCGACCGGGTACGCCCGCGTGACCGCGGCCGTGACCGCGGGCCCCGGCGCCGCACCGGCTCCCGGCGACCCCGAGGAGCCCCTCGCCGTCGTCGGGATGGCGGCCCGCCTCCCCGGTGCCGCGGATCCCGAGGCGTACTGGGAGCTGCTCGCCGGCGGCGGCCGGGCCTCGGCCCGGTCCCCGCCGAGCGCTGGGGCGAGGCCGGCCACGTGGCGGGCGTCGTCGACGGCGTGGGCGAGTTCGACCCCGGGGCGTTCCTCCTCTCACCGACGCCGACGCCGCGGCGATGGACCCGCAGGCACTCGTGCTGCTCGAGGAGGTCCTGTTCGCACTGGCCGACGCCGGGCTCGACCGCGATGCCCTCAAGGGGCGCGACGTCGGGGTCTACGTCGGCGGGCGCAGCCGCCACCGGCCCGGCGCCGACCTGCTCGACCGCACCCGCAACCCGATCGTCGCCGTCGGCCAGAACTACCTCGCGGCCAACGTCGCGCACTTCTTCGACCTGCGTGGCCCCGCCGTCGTGGTGGACACCGCCTGCTCCTCGGCCCTGGTCGCCCTCGCGTCGGCCCAGGCCGCGGTGCGGGCGGGCGACGTCGAGGCGGCCGTCGTGGCCGGCGTGACGCTGCTCGACTCCGCCGAGGGCACCGGGTGTTCGCGAGCCGTGGCGCGCTGGCCGACGGGCCGGAGTTCCACGCCTTCGACCGTCGCGCGAGCGGCGTCGTCCTGTCCGAGGGCGTCGGGGTGCTGCTGGTCAAGCCGCTCGCGGCCGCCCGCGCCGCCGGCGACCGCGTCCGCGCGGTCATCACCGGGCTCGCGGTCAACAACGACGGGCGCTCGGCCGGTCCCGCCACACCCAACCCCGCCGCCCAGCAGGCCGTGATGGCCCGAGGCCCTCGCGCGCAGCGGTCGCCGCCCCGACGAGGTCGCCCACGTCGAGACCAACGCCTCGGGCACCCCGGTCACCGACCTGCTCGAGCTCAAGGCGCTCGCGGCGGTCTACGGCGGCGACCCGTCGTCCCCGCGCCACCTCGGGTCGGCGAAGCCGAACATCGGCCACCCCCAGTGCGCCGAGGGGATGGCCGGGCTGGTGAAGACGGTGCTGATGCTCGAGCACGGCGCGATCCCGCCGTTCCTCTCCGGCGGCGAGCCCCTCGCGCACATCGACCTGGAGCGTGCCGGGCTGCGCTTCGACCGCGAACTCACGCCGTGGCCCGCGGGCCCGCGCGTCGCGGCCGTGAGCTGCTTCGCCGACGGCGGCACCAACGCCCACGTCGTCGTCGAGGCCGCCGGGGCCCGCGGCGCCACCGGGCCCGGGCGACCGCCCCGCCCCCGGCCCGTGCTCGACCGGCGCCGGGTCACGCCGCGCCCCGGCGTCAGGCCGGCCGGACCGCCCGCAGTGTGCCGGCGTCGCCCGCCGACGAGCCGATCGCGATCGTCGGGATGGCCGGTCGCTACCCCGGGGCCCGCGACCTCGGCGAGTTCTGGACCAACCTGCTCGCGGGGCGCGACACCGTCACCACGGTGCCGCCCGAGCGGTGGTCGGGGGCCCGCACCGCGGGCATCCGCAGCGCCAACGGTCGGCCGGTGTCGACCGCGGGCGGCTTCGTCGACGACCCCGACCTGTTCGACGCGGCGTTCTTCCGCATCGCTCCGCCCGAGGCCGACATCACCGACCCGCAGGAGCGGCTGTTCCTCCAGACCTGCTGGGAGGCGATCGAGGACGCCGGGCACACCCCGGCCGGCCTCGCGACCGGTCCCGACGGGGTCCGGCGCGCGGTGGGCGTCTTCGCCGGGGTGATGCACAAGGACTACACGCTGGTCGGCGCCGAGGCCGCCGCGGCCACCGGCGAGGCCGTGCCGCTGGCGCTCAACCAGGGCCAGATCGCGAACCGGGTCTCGTTCCTCGCCGGGTTCACCGGCCCGAGCCTCGCGGTCGACACGCTGTGCTCGTCGTCGCTGACCGCGCTGCACCTGGCGTGCGAGAGCCTGCGCCGCGGCGAGAGCGCCGCCGCCGTCGTCGGCGGCGTCAACCTCTCGCTGCACCCCGCCAAGTACGTCACCTACGGCCTGGTGACGATGCACTCGACCGACGGGCGCTGCCGCTCGTTCGGCGACGGTGGCGACGGCTACGTCTCCTCCGACGGCGTGGGTGCGGTCGTGCTCAAGCCCCTGTCCGCGGCCGAGGCCGACGGCGACCACGTCTACGCCCTGGTGCGGTCGACGGCGGTCAACCACGGCGGGGCGGGCGGCGGCTTCGCCGTGCCCAACCCGGCGGCGCAGGCCGCGGTGATCACGACCGCGCTCGAGCGGGCAGGGGTCGACGCCCGCACCGTCGGCGCTCTCGAGGCGCACGGCACCGGGACCGCGCTCGGCGACCCGATCGAGGTCCGCGGCCTGACCAGCGCGTTCCGCGCGCACACCGACGACGTCGGGTTCTGCGCCCTCGGCTCGGTGAAGTCCGCGATCGGCCACACCGAGGGCGCGGCCGGCGTCGCCGGCCTGACCAAGGTCGCGCTGCAGCTGCACCACCGCACGCTCGCCCCGTCGTTGCACGCCGACCCGCCCAACGCCCTGCTCGACCTGCCCCGCACCCCGTTCCGCGTCCCGACCGGCGCCGAGCCGTGGGAGGCACCCGTCGTCGACGGGCGCACCGGGCCCCGCCGGGCCGGTCTGAGCTCCTTCGGCGCCACCGGGTCGAACGCGCACGCGGTGATCGAGGAGTACCGGCCCGCCGCGGTGCCGCGGCCCGCGCCCGGCCCGGTCGTGGTCGCGCTCGCCGCCCGCACCGACGACGAACTGCGGGCGGTCGCCCGCCGACTGCTCGCCGTCCTCGACGCGGACGGGCCGGCGGTGGTCGACGTCGCCCACACGCTGCAGGTCGGGCGGGTGCCGCTCGCGGTGCGTGCCGCGGCCGTCGTCGACGGGCCCGACGCGCTGCGCCGCGCCGTCGCCGCCGTCGCCGACCACGGCGCGGGCGCGCCCGTCGACCGCGCCGGACCCGACCCGCTCTCCGCGGCGGCCGCCCGCTGGGCCGACGGCGGCGTCGTGGACTGGGCCGCGCTCGGGCGCCGGGTACCGGGCGGCGGATCAGCCTGCCGACCTATCCTTCGCCGGCGAGCGCCACTGGGTCGCCGGAGCGGCCGTCGACGCCACCGGACTGCTCTCGGTGCCCGGGTGGACCGAGCACCCGGCACCTGCGGCGCCCACGACCCCGGCGCGCACGGTCGTGGTCGCCGCCGACGCGGGCGGGCGGCCGCTCGCCGACGCGCTCGCGGCGCACCACGCCCGCGCCGGTGCGGCCGTCGTCACCCACGACCTCGCGGCGGTACCGCGCGGCGCGGGCCCGCGCGACCTCCTGCCCGCGGGCCTGCCCGCCGACGCGGCCGCCGACGCCCTGGTGGTCGTGGGCCCCGACGGCGGACCGTCCGGCGGCCCCGACCCGGCGGTCGCGGTCCTGCGGCTCGTCCAGGGACTGCGCGACGGCGGGCTCGCCACCGTCACCGACGCCGTGCTGGTCACCCACGACACGCAGGCGCTCCGCCCCGGCGACGCGGTGTCGGCGCACGGGGCCGGCGTCGCGGGGCCGCGCACTTCCTCGCCCGCGACGAGCCGCGCCTGCGCCTCCGCCTCGTCGACCTCGACGCGGCCGACGCCCTCGACACCCGGCTCGCCGGCGTGCTCGGCGAGCCCGCGAGCCCGGACGCCGCGCCGGTCGTGCTCCGCGCCGGGCGCCGCCACGTCCAGGAGTTCACCCCGGTCTCCGCGCCCGACCCCGCCGTCGTCGCGGCGCACGGGCCGCGCCGCGGCGGCGTGCACGTCGTTGTGGGCGGCGCCGGGACGGTCGGGCGGGTCGTCACCCGGCACCTGATCACCCGGCACGACGCCCGGGTGGTGTGGCTCGGGCGCCGTCCCGCCGACGACCCCGACGTGCGGGCCGCGGTCCGCGACGCGACCCCGACGGTGCCCGGTCGCCGTGGTACCTGGCGGCCGACGTCCTGCGGCCCGCGGACCTGCGCGCGGCACTCGGGCGGGTCCGCGACGAGCTGGGACCCGTGGCGGGCGCGATCTACTCGGCGAGCCGCATGGGCGGGTCGGACAGCCCGCGTGCCGGGCTCGACGAGGACGTCTTCACCGAGGTGCTCTCCCTCAAGGCCGACGGCGCCCGCAACCTGCTCGACGCCCTCGACGGTCACGACCCCGACCACGTGTGCTTCTTCTCCTCGGTCGAGGGCTTCCCGGCCGGCACCACCCACCCCGCGTACGCCGCGGGCATCACCGCTGCCGACGCGCTCGCCCGCGCGGCGTCCGCCGACGAGGGCGGGGCCGGGTTCCCGGTCGGCGTGATCAACTGGGGCGCCTG
The DNA here is from genome assembly GCA_030449875.1 of Aegle marmelos. Taxonomy (NCBI): domain Eukaryota; kingdom Viridiplantae; phylum Streptophyta; class Magnoliopsida; order Sapindales; family Rutaceae; genus Aegle; species Aegle marmelos. Next base: position 61,299 of record JASUUL010000038.1, on the reverse strand, counting down.
GCGCGCCCTGTTCGGCGGGCGGGCCGACGAGGTCACCGCCGCGGGCTTCCTCGGCGACGCCGAGGCCTGCGCCGGGTACGACGCCGCCGTCGCGATGCTGCGCTCCGGGGCCCTCGCCAGGTGCTCTGCCTGGGCCCGACGGCGTTGCTCCGCGACCGTGCGGAACCCCCGCCCGCCGCACCGGCCGGCACCGGGACGCCGACCCCGGCCGCTGCCGGGACGCCGGCCCTGGCCGCGACGGGCCGGGTCACGCCGGCGCGGGTCGACGCCGGCGCGGACGTCGAGCGCATCCGGGCGCTGCTCGTCGAGCGGCTCGCCGCCGCCCTGCGGATCCCGGCCTCCCGGATCACGCCCGACTCGGCGTTCGCCGACCTCGGCGTCGACTCGATCACCGGCATGGCCTTCGCCTCCGAGGTCGGAGAGGAGCTGGGGCTCTCGCTCAACGGCACCGTGCTCTACGACCACGTCTCGGTCGACCGCCTGGCCGCCTACCTCGCGGAGCGCGCCGACCCGCACGCCGACCCGTCGACCGACCCGCCGGGGCGGGACGGGGACCGGAGCGGGGAGCCGGCGGTCGCGGCCGGCGGACCGGCACCCGCCGTCCTCGCCTCCCTGGAGGCCCGATTCCTCGACGGCGAGATCGACGCCGACGAGGTGCTCCGCATCCTCGACGCCGCTGGAGGAGTGCCGCGATGACCCGAGCCGACTTCCGATCCGTCGTGGACGGCTACGTGTCCGGCGCCGTCGACGCGGAGCGCGCCCGCGCCCTGCTCAGGGCGGCCCGCACGACCGACGCGCCGTCCGCGTCCACGACGCCCGCCGCGCCCGCCGCGCCCGCCGGACCCGCCGCGCCCGCGGGCGGCGTCCCGGTCCCCGTGGCCGTCGTCGGTATGGCCGGGCAGTTCCCGGGGGCCAGCGACGTCGACGGGTTCTGGCGCAACCTCGCCGCCGGGCGGGTGTGCACCGGCGAGCTGCCCGCCCCCTACCTGGCGTGCGACGGCAGCGGCTACCGGTGGGGCGGCGCCGTCGCCGACCGCGACCGGTTCGACGCCGCGTTCTTCGACATCAGCGGCGCCGAGGCCGACTCGATGAACCACCACCAGCGGCTGGTGCTGCAGGAGGCTGGCACGCGTTCGAGGACGCCGGCATCGACCCGCGGGCACTGCGCGGGACCGCCACCGGGGTGTTCGTCGGCGCCGAGCCGACGGGCTGGGTGCACGAGACCCTCAGCGGGGCCAACGACGCCATGGTCGCGACCCGGCTGTCGTACTTCCTCGACCTGCACGGGCCGGCGCTCGTGGTCAACACCGCCTGCTCGTCCTCGCTGGTCGCCGTGCACTCGGCCTGCGAGAGCCTGCGCACGGGGAGTCCTCGCTGGCCCTCGCGGGCGGCGCCTGCGTGGGCCTGCACCACGAGTGGCTGGACGCGCTCGCCGAGAGCGGGATGCTCTCGCCGCGCGGCCGGTGCCGGACGTTCGACGCGGGCGCCGACGGCACCGTGTTCTCCGAGGCCGTCGCGATGGTGGTCCTCAAGCTGCTGCCCGACGCCGTCGCCGACGGCGACCGGGTGCTCGGGGTGATCCGCGGGTCGGGGATCAACCAGGACGGCGCGAGCAACGGCATCACCGCGCCCAGCGGCGCCGCCCAGGAGCGGCTGCTGCGCGCGGTCCACCGTCGCGCGGGCGTCGACCGCTCCGCGATCTCCTGCGTCGAGGCGCACGGCACCGCCACCCCGCTCGGTGACCCCGTCGAGGCGAACTCCCTCGCCCGGGTCTTCTCCGACCTGCCGGACGGCGCCCCGCCGGTCGTCGTCGGCAGCGCGAAGGCACACGTCGGTCACACCGGCGCCGCCTCCGGGGTCGTGGGCCTGATCAAGGTGCTGCTGTCGATGCGCCACGGCCGCCACGCGGGCCTGCCGACGTTCGAGCAGCTCAGCCCGATGATCGATCTCGCCGGCTCGCCGCTGGTCGTCGACGGTCCCGACGGCCGCCCGTGGGACGAGGCCGACGGGCGCCCGAGGGTCGCGGTGGTGACCTCGCTCGGCATCAGCGGGACCAACGCCCACCTCGTGGTCGAGGCCGGCCCCGCGCCGGAGCCGGCCGCGGCCCCGGCGGGCGGCGCCGCCGGCTGGTGCCGCTGTCGGCGCGCGACCCCGAGCGGCTGCAGGTCCTGGCCGACCGGCTGGCCACCGCGTTGGACGCGCCGGACCCGGCCGAGCCGGCCGAGCCGCCGAGCCGGTGGGGTCGGCCCGGCCCGGTGCGGCGTCGCCCAGGGCGGCCGCCTGGCGGCCCTGGTCGCCGGGGTCCTCGGGGTCGACGTCGCCGAGGTCGACCCGGCCCGCTCGCTCGACGACCACGGACTCGACGCCGTGCACCTGACGCGGCTCGCCGAGGCCGTCGCCGCCGAGCCGGGCGTCACCCCGGCGTCGCGGTCCACCTCGACCCGCAGCGCACCATCGCGCGGACGGCGGCCCTGCTGGCCGGGCCGCGCGCCCCCGAGGCCCCGCCCGCGTCCACCGCCGGTCCGGCGCTCGACGACGTCGCCCACACCCTGCAGCGCGGCCGGGCGGCCCTGCCGGAGCGGGCCGTGCTGCTGGTCGAGGACCGCGCGCAGCTGGTGTCCGGGCTGCGCGCGCTCGCCGCGGGGCGCCGCACGCCGCGCTGCGCCGCGGCGCGCCGACGCGCACGACACCCTCGTCGCGCTGTTCGGCACCGACCCCGACCTCCGCGGCGTGGTCGACCGCTGGCTCGCCGCCGCACCCCGAGCCGGTCGCCGACCTCTGGGTCCGTGGTGCGGCGATCGACTGGCCCGCGCCGCCCGACGCGCACCGCCCCCGGCGCAGCGGCCTGCCCGGCTACCCCTTCGCGCCCGAGCGGCACGGCACGGACGGCACACGGGACGGCGGGGCCGAGGCCGGGCTCGTGGCCTCCGCGCCCGCCGGCGCCGACTTCCTCCGCGAGGCTCCCGCGCCGACGTCCGCGGCGAGTGCCCCCGCCGACCCCTTCCCGCCCGCCGCCGCCCCGCCCGCCGAGCCCGCCGCGCCCGAGCCCCAACCCGCTGCGCTCCTCGAGCGGGTCCTGGCCAGTTGCGCGCCCTGGTGGCCGACACGGTCGGTGTGCCGGAGGCCGACCTCGGCGCCCGCGACGCCCTCGAGGGCCACGGCGTCGACTCGATCGCCCGGACCCGCATGAACCACCAGCTGGCGATCGCCTTCCCGGGCGCCTCCCACACGCTGCTCTTCGAGTTCGACGACCTCACGAGCCTCGCCACCCACCTCGTCGAGGGTTCCCGGCGTCGGCCCGCGAGATCGTCGGCGCCGAGCCGTCCGACGCCGCCCCGGTCCCGACGGCCCCGGTGGTCGCCGCCCCGCCGCCCGCGCGCGGCCCGGAGCCCGCCGACGACCAGCCCGCCGACGACCGTGCCGACGACCGTGCCGTCGCCGTCATCGGGATGAGCGCGCGGTTCCCAGGCTCGCCCGGTCTCGAGGGCTACTGGGACGACCTGGTCGCCGGGCGCAGCGCCGTCACCGAGATCCCGGCCCGCCGCTGGGACTGGCGTGCGCACTACGACCCCCGGCCGACCGGCCTCGACCGGTTCCGCCGCAGCCACTCGCGCTGGGGTGCCTTCCTCGACGGCTTCGACGAGTTCGACCCGCTGTTCTTCGGGATGACGCCCCAGGAGGCGCGCAACGTCGACCCGCAGGAACGGCTCTTCCTCCAGGAGTGCTGGCGGGCACTCGAGGACGCGGGGCGCGCGGCACCGACCCTCGACCCGGCGGTCCGGCGCGCACCGGCGTCTTCGCGGGCGCGGCGAAGCACGGCTTCGAGCGCCTCGGCGTCGAGGGGCACCTCGAGCTGGCCCGGACCTCGTTCGGCGGGATGGTCAACCGCGTCTCCCACCAGCTCGACCTCGGCGGGCCCAGCCAGCCGGTCGACACCGCCTGCTCCTCGGCCCTGGTCGCGCTGCACGAGGCGTGCGAGAGCCTGCGCTCCGGCCGGTGCGACCTGGCGCTCGCGGGCGGCGTGAACCTCTACCTGCACCCCGCCACCTACGTCGAGCTCGGCGCGGCGCTGATGCTGTCCGACGGCCCGACCTGCGACGCGTTCGGCGCGGGCGCGAACGGCATCGTCCCCGGCGAGGGCGTCGGCGTCGTGGTGCTCAAGCCGCTGGCGGCGGCGCTGCGCGACGGCGACACCGTCCACGCCGTGGTGCGCGGCACCGCGGTCAACCACAACGGGCACACCAGCGGGTTCACCACGCCGAGCCCCGTACGGCAGGCCGAGGTGATCCGCGCCGCGCTGGCCCGCGGCGGCGTCGACCCGCGGACCGTCGCCTACGTCGAGAGCGCGGCCAACGGCTCCGAGGTCGGCGACGCCGTCGAGGTGTCGGGCCTCACGCAGGTGTTCGCCGACCGCCGCGGGGTCGAGGGGGCGCTGCGGGTCGGGTCGGTGAAGCCGAACGTCGGGCACGGCGAGGCCAGCTCGGGCATGGCCCAGCTCGTCAAGGTGCTCCTCGCGCTGCGGCACCGCACCCTGCCCGCGACGCTGCTGCCCGAGAGCGCCAACCCCGCGATCGACCCGGCACGGCTGCCCTTCTCGCTGCTCGACCGGACGGTGCCGTGGACGCCCCTCGTCGTCGACGGGGTGACCGTGCCGCGCCGGGCCGGCGTCACCGGGGTCGGGGCGGGCGGCGTGAACGCCCACGTGGTGCTCGAGGAGCCGTCCGGACCCCCGGCGCCCGTGACCGCCCCGCACGGGCCGGCGTTGGTCGTGCTCTCCGCGCGGACCGCGGAGGCCCTGGACGGGGCGCTCGCCGCGTGGCGCGGCCACCTCGGGCGCCACCGCGACCTCGACCCGCGGACCGTCGCGCCGAGCCTCGCGCTCGGACGCGCGGCCCTCGCGCACCGGTTCGCCGCCGTCGTCGACGACGCGGCCGACCTCGCCGCGGCGCTCGCCGACCCCGACCACCACCCGCGGGCGTTCCGCGGTACGGCGGGCGGCGGCGTGCCGCCCGCGCCGACGGGCACGACCGTCCCGGGGGACGCCGTGGCGACCGCCCGGCACTGGGTCGCGGGCCACGAGGTCGACTGGCGGGCCCGGTACCCCGACCCCGCCCCGCCGCCACCGGGTCTGCCCACCTACGCCTTCGAGCGGCGCTCGTACTGGATCGAGCAGCCGCCGCACCGACCCCGGTCGCCGCGACCGTCGGCATCGCGGGCGTGCCGGGCGACGAGCCCCGTGACGTGGGCGGTCCCGGGCCGGGCGTGGTGGTGCCGCTGGCCTCGCCCCCGCCGGCTTCTCGATCAGCCGCGGCCTGCGGGGCGACCCGGCGTCCGCCGCCGTGCTCGGGGCGGGACGCGCCGCGTTGCGGGCGGTCCTGCTCGCGGGGGTGCCGATGGACCGGGTGCGCGCGGTGCTCGTCGTCTGCGTCGACGACCCGCCCGGGCGACGACCCCGGGGACGTCGCCGCGATCGCGGAGGCGCACCCGCACCTGGTCGTGCACGGCCTGAGCGACGACCCCGCCCGCACGCGGCGCGCGAGACGCCGCGCTGGCCCGGCGCGGGCTCGCGGACCGGGCCCTGGTGTTCGACGGCACCGCCGCCGGGCCCTTCCCGGCCACCTACGACCTCGCCGTCGGCGTCGAGACCGCCCTGCGCGGCGCCGACCTCGACGCGGTCCTCGCCGCGCTCGACGTCGCCGTGGTCGACGGCGGGTGGGTCGTCCTCGCCGACCAGGTGGCCCACGGCCGCGGCGACCTCGTCGACCCGGCGAGCGGCGTCCGCGTCCGCACCACCGACGGCTGGGTCCGCGCGCTGGCCCGCCACCACCTCGCGGTCGACGAGGTCGTCGACGCCTCGACCGAGGTCGCCGCGGCCCTCGACGACCCCCAGGGCCCCGACGGGCCGGACGGGCCGGGGCCCTGCGGGACCGCTGGCGCACGTTCCTGCACCAGGGCCGTGCCCTGCGCGAGCGCTGGACCGGGTGGTGGGTGTGGCGCCTGCGCGTCGACGGCACCGCCGGCGCCGACGGCGAGCTCGCCCGGCGCGCCGCGGCGGCCGAGCGTGCCGTCACCCCCACCCCTGGGCCGAGGCCGCCGGTTCCGGCGCCACCGAGAGCCACGCCCGTGTCTGAGCAGAGAGGACCTGCCGTGTCGACGGTTCGCGAGACGCTCGAGGACATCGCCGTCCGCGTCCTGGGGGTGCGCTCCGAGGACCTCGCCGGCGCGACGCTGTCCGACCTCGGGCTCACCTCGGTGACGGCGGTCGTGCTGGTCGAGGAGATCAACGCCGCACTCGGGCGCGACCTGCCCTCCAGCGTTGCGTTCGAGTTCGGCGACCTCGACGCCCTCGCCGCGCACCTCGAGCGCCCGTCCGCCACGCCGCGCGTGGTGAGCGGCGCGCCGAGCGTGCCCGCCGCCGACGACGACGTGGCCGTGGTCGGGCTCGCCGCCCGCGCCGCGGGCGCCCCCGACGCGGACGCGCTCTGGGAGCTGGTCCGCCGCGGCGAGGACGGCACCGAGGACCTCACCGACGGCGACGCCCTCGCGCTGTTCCGCTCGCAGTTCCCGAGGCACGCCCCGCGCTACGGCCGGGTGGCCGACGCCGACGCGTTCGACGCGGCCTTCTTCCGCATCTCGCCGCGCCAGGCGGAGGCCATGGACGCGGCCCAGCGGGTGCTGCTCGAGGAGTGCTACCACGCGCTGGAGGACGCGGGGGCCGACCCGGCCTCGCTCGCGGGCCGGTCGGTGGCCACGGTCGTCGGGTCGACGGGCCTGCCGCCCCAGACCGACTTCTCGGCGCACGCGATGCTCGGCGCCGACGCCAGCGTGATGGCCGCGCGCCTGGCCTACCACCTCGACCTCGCCGGGCCCGCGCTCGCGATCGACACCGCGTGCTCGTCGTCGCTGGTGGCCCTCGACACCGCCCGCCGGCTGCTGCGCTCGGGCGAGGTCGACGTCGCGCTCTGCGCCGGCGTCACCCTCTACACCCACCCCGGGGTCTTCACGACCATGGAGGGCCTCGGCTTCCTGTCGCCCTCGCGGCGTTGCCGGCCGTTCGATCGCGACGCCGACGGCATGCTGCTCGGCGAGGGCGTCGGGGTGCTCGTCCTCAAGCGGCTCTCCGACGCCCGCCGCGACCACGACCGCGTCGTCGCGGTCCTGCGCGGCAGCGGCACCAACCAGGACGGCCGGACCTCGGGCATCACCGCGCCGAGCGGGCTCGCCCAGACCCGCCTGATCCGGGACGTCCACCGCCGGTCCGGTGTCGACGTCGACGAGATCGGTTACGTCGAGGCGCACGGCACGGGCACCGTGCTCGGCGACCCGATCGAGGTCGCGGCCCTCACCGACGCCCTGGTCGCGGCCGGTCGGCGCGCCGGGCCGTGCCCGGTCGGCTCGGTCAAGGGCGCCGTCGGGCACACCACCGCGGCCGCCGGGGTGCTCGGCGCCGTCACCGCGCTGCAGGCCATGAGCCACGGCCGCACCCGCCCGCGACCGGGTTCCGCGCCCTCAACGAGCGCATCGACCTCCGGGCGGGCGCGCTGCGGGTCACCACCGACGGCCCGTGGCCGACGACGGCCCGCGGCACCCGGGCGTGCGCGGTCAGCTCCTTCGGCTACAGCGGCACCAACGCCCACGCGGTGTTCGAGCAGGTCCCCGACCCGCGCGACGCCCGCGGCGCCACGCTGCCCGCCCCCGGCGGCCCGCACGTGGTGCCGCTCTCGGCGCAGCGCCCCGACCAGCTGCTGCGCAAGGCGCGCGACCTCGTCGCCGCCCTCGACCGCGCCGGCTCGAACGGCACCGCGCCGCCGCGGCTGGGCGACGTGGCCTACACGCTGGCGACCGGACGCGAGGCGATGCCCGAGCGCCTCGCCGTCGTCGCCACGACCCTCGAGGACCTGCTGCACCGGCTGCGCGGGGTGATCGACCGCGCCGCCGCCTCGGGCGACCCCGCCGCCGCCCCCGCCGACGGGGTGCACCGCGGTCGCGTCGGCCGCGGGTCCACCGGCGGGCAGGCCACGAACGGCACGGGCAGCGCGAACGGCACGGGCACCGCGAACGGCACGGGACCGGTGGACGCGGCGGGCGCCGCGGCGGCGTGGTGCGCCGGCACGCCGGTCGACTGGGCGCGCCTGCACACCGGCAGCGACCCGCGCCGGATCGCCCTGCCCGGCCACCCGTTCGACCGCACCCGCTTCGCGCCCCGCGCCGACCCGCGGCCGGCGGGCGTCCCCGCGCCCCGGGCGGGTGCGGTGCCCTCGCTGCTGCCCGAGGTCGACCGGATCGCCGAGGACTACCTCACGCACCGGCCCGAGTCGGTCAGCGCCGACGCCGCGCGCCGCAACGACGAGGTCGGCGGCGAGCTCAACGACCTGTGCCGGTCGATGATGCTCGAGGCGCTCTCGCGGGCGGGCGGGTTCGCCGCGGCCGGCGAGCGCCGCCGCGCCGACGAGCTCGCCGACGCGCTGGGGGTCGTCGCCGAGCACCGCGTCCTCGTCGCCGCGGTGCTCGAGGTCCTCGCCGAGCACGGCCTGCTCGCCCGCGAGGCCGACGCCTACGTCGCGACGCCGACGACGATCGAGACCCGCCGGCGCTGGGACCGCGAGGCGCTGCAGGAGCGCACCCGTGAGCTCGCCGGGCGGTACCCCGACCTCGCGGGCTTCCTGCGGCTGCTCGGTGAGTGCGTCGACGCCCTGCCCGACATCCTGACGGGGCGACGCAAGGCCCACGAGGTGCTCTTCCCCGGCGGCTCGTTCGAGGCCCTCGAGGACGTGTACTACAGCAACGAGGGCACGAACGCGCTGGTCGCGGCCATGGTGTCGGGGTACGCGAGCAGACGGCTCGACGCCGACCCCGCCGCCGCGCTCACCGTCCTCGAGGTCGGTGCCGGCACGGGCGGGACCAGCCGCGCGGTGCTGCCGGCCCTCGACCCGGTCGCCGCGCGGGCGGGCGGGCGGCTGCGCTACCTCTACACCGACGTCTCGCGCAGCTTCACCCGCTTCGGCCAGAACCGCTTCGGCGCCGACCACCCCTTCGCCGAGTTCGTGCCCTTCGACGTCGAGCGCCCGCCGGGCGACCAGGACCTCCCCGTCGGCACCGCCGACGTCGTCCTCGCGAGCAACGTCCTGCACGCGACCCGCTCGATGGACCGCACCCTCGGCCACGTCGCGCAGGTGCTGCGCCCGGGCGGGCTGCTGGTGCTCATGGAGGCGACCCGGGTGCAGGAGTTCTTCACCCTCACCTTCGGTCTCACCCCGGGCTGGTGGAACGCCGAGGACGAGCGCCTGCCGGGGTCGCCGCTGCTGTCGGCCGGCATGTGGCGCCGCGCCCTCGAGCGCGCCGGCCTCGGCGGGGTCCGCGTCCTCTCGCTGCTGCCGTTCCGGGAGGACCGCGCGCCCGAGGCCGTCGTCGTCGCCGAGCGCGACGACGCCGCCGTGTCGGCGCCCGGCGCCGTTCCCGCGGCCTTCCCGCGGCCGTTGCCGACGCCGTTGCCGACGCCGTGCCCGCCGTCGTGGCCGAGCCCCCGTCCCCGCCGCGCCCGCCGGGGAGGACCGGTCCGGCGGCGAGGGCGGGGCCGTCGAGGCGCTCGTCGTCGAGGCGTGGAAGGACGTCCTGGGCCTGCCCGCGGTGGGACGCGACGCGGACTTCGCCGACCTCGGCGGCGACTCGATCCTCGCCACCCAGATCATCTCGCGGCTCAAGAGCAACTTCCCCTTCGAGCTGGAGCTCTCCGCGCTGTTCGAGGCGGCGACCGTCGCCGAGATGGCCCGGCTGGTCGAGGAGGAGCTGGTCGAGCGCATCGACGAGCTGCCCGACGACACCGTCCGCGCCCTGCTGGTCTGACCGGCCGTCCCGCACCACCCACCTGCACCGCCACATCCACCGCGAGGAGAGAACCCGATGTCGCTGGACGAGGCCCACGGGTCGCGCCGCGCGCGGCTGTCGCCGGCCAAGCGTGCCCTGCTCGAGCGGCTGACGGCCCGCGACGCGGGCGGCGACGGGGCCACGGCTTCCCGCACCGGTTCCTGCCCCGACCCCGTCCCGGCTCCCCAGACCCGCCGCCCGGCTCCGCCGGCCGCCGAGCCCGCGCGCCGCCGGCCGCCGGCCGCCCGAGCTCCGCGCCGGCCGCCGTGCCCGCGGTCCGCGAGCGCCGCACCACGATCCCGCGCCGCCCGGCGGGGAGCGCCCGCCGCTGTCGTTCGCCCAGCACCGGCTGTGGTTCCTCGACCGGATGGTGCCCGGCAGCCCCGCCTACAACGTGCCGATGAGCTTCCGGCTGCGGGGGCGGCTGCGCGTGGACGTCCTGCAGCGCGGCGTCGACGAGATCGTCCGCCGGCACGAGGCGCTGCGCACCACGCTGCCCGACGACGACGGCGTCCCGTGGCAGCGGATCGCCGAGCACCAGCCGCTGCCGGTCGCCGAGGTCGACCTCACCGCGCTCCCGGAGGCCGGGCGCGAGGCCGAGCTGGCGCGGCGCATCAGGGCCGAGGCGCGCACCCCGTTCGACCTCGCCGAGGGCCCGCTGATGCGGGTCACCGTGTTCCACCTCGGGCCCGAGAGCGCGGTCGTGCTGCTCGACGCGCACCACATCGTCGTCGACGGCTGGTCGCTCGGGCTGTTCTGGCAGGAGCTGCTCACCCTCTACGGCGCGTTCGTCGTGGGGCGGGAATCGCCGCTGCCCGAGCTGCCGGTGCAGTACGCCGACTTCGCCGTGTGGCAGCGCGAGCGCCTGGCCGGGGAGCGGCTGGCCGAGCAGGTGCGCTGGTGGAGCGAGCGGCTCGGCGGCGGCGCCGAGACCCTCGACCTGCCCTGGACCGGCCCCGCCCGCCGGTGCAGACCTTCGAGGGCGGCCACCTCGTGCGCAGCGTCCCCGCGCTGCGGCGCCGCCCGCTCGTCGATGCCGCCCGCCGCGAGGGCGTCAGCCTGTTCGTGGTGCTCATGGGCGCGCTCGGTGTGGTGCTGCACCGCTACTCCGGGCAGCGGCGGGTGGCGCTGGGCTCGCCCTCGACCAACCGCACCCTGCTCGAGATCGAGCCGATGATCGGGCTGTTCGTCAACACGCTGGTCTACCAGCTCGACATCGACCCCGACGCGGGCTTCCGCGCCGTCCTGCGCGCGGTCCAGGAGGCCGCCACCGGCGCGCAGCAGCACCAGGAGGTGCCGTTCGAGGCCCTGGTCGACGCGCTGGCGCCGGAGCGGTACCTGAGCCAGAACCCGCTGTTCCAGGTGTGCTTCAGCTTCCTGCCCGGCCGGAGCCTGCAGGACGCGGGCGAGCTGGTCGTCGAGGACATCCAGGGCATCCGCAACGACACCGCCAAGTTCGACCTCTGGATCAGCGTGGTCGACCGCGAGGACGAGCTCCTCGTGGAGTTCGAGTACAACGCGGCGGTCTTCGACGCGAGCACCGTCGCGCGGCTCTTCGACCACTGGTGGGTGGTGCTCGAGGCGGCCGTCGCCGACCCCGGACGCCCGTCGTCGACCTGCCCGTCATGCCCGAGCACGAGTACCGCCGGGTGGTCGACGAGTGGAACGCGACCGGCCGCGACTACCCGGGCGCGGGGTCGACCCTCGCGGAGCTGGTCGCCGAGCAGATCACGCGCACCCCGACCGGCTCGCCGTCGTCGACCGCAGCGAGCGCCTCGACTACGCGGCGCTCGACCGTCGGGTCGCCGCCCTCGCCGCGCGGCTGTGCGCCGCGGGGGCGGGCCCGGAGACGTTCGTCGGGGTCTGCGCCGAGCGCGGTGTCGACATGGTCGTCGCGCTGCTGGCCGTCCAGCGCGCGGGCGCCGCCTACGTCCCCGTCGACCCGTACCACCCCGCGGAGCGCCAGGAGCTGGTCCTCACCGACGCCGACCCGGCGCTGCTGGTGACCCAGGCCCACCTCGCCGACACCCTGCCGCGCACCGGCACGCCGGTCCTGCTCGTCGACGAACCCGACCCCGCCGCGCACGGCGACGGGGCGACCGCCGCCCCGGGCCCGGGGCCCGACACGGCCGCGTACGTCATCTACACCTCCGGGTCGACCGGGCGTCCCAAGGGCGTCGTCAACACCCACCGCGGCGTGGTCAACCGGCTGCTGTGGATGCAGGACCACCTCGGGCTCGGCCCCGACGACCGGGTCCTGCAGAAGACGCCCTACGGCTTCGACGTGTCGGTGTGGGAGTTCTTCTGGCCGCTGATCACCGGCGCGCGGCTCGTCGTGGCCGATCCGGAGAGCCACAAGGATCCCGCCGCACTGGCCCGGGTGATCGCCGACGAGGGCGTCACCACGGTGCACTTCGTGCCCTCGATGCTCGCCGCGTTCCTCGCCGACGAGACCGGCGGTCCCGGCGGGGCGGCCGAGCTCGCCCGGCCCCACCTGCGGCGGGTCGTGGTCAGCGGCGAGGCGCTGTCGCGCTCGCTGCAGCACCGGTTCTTCGAGCGGCTGCCCGGGGTCGAGCTGCACAACCTCTACGGGCCCACCGAGGCGGCCATCGACGTGACCGCGTGGCAGTGCCGCGCCGGTGACCCTGAGACCGTCGTGCCGATCGGGCGGCCCGTCGCCAACACCCGCATCCACGTCCTCGACGGTCGCGGGCGGCCCGTGCCCGTCGGCGTCGTGGGCGAGCTGCACATCGGTGGCGTCCAGCTCGCCCGCGGCTACCACGCCCGTCCGGAGCTGACCGACGAGCGCTTCGTCCCCGACCCGTTCGCCCCGCGCCTGCCGACGGCCGGGCCCCGGCACGGCTCTACCGCAGCGGCGACCTCGCCCGGTTCCGGCCGGACGGGGTGGTCGAGTGGCGCGGGCGCATCGACGACCAGGTCAAGGTGCGCGGCATCCGCATCGAGCCGGGCGAGGTCGAGAGCACCCTCGCGGCGCACCCCGAGGTCCGCGAGGCGGCGGTGGTGCTGCGCGAGGACCCGCAGGAGGCGGGGCACCACCGGCTCGTCGCGTACGTCGTCCCCGGGCCCGACGCCGGCACCGGGGCCGCCACCGGCGCGCGGCCCGACGGACGGTGAGCCCGGCGGGGCCGGTGGCTGGGCCGAGGTCTTCGACCGCGCCTACGTCGACACCGTCGCCACCGGCGGGGGCGAGGCCGACTTCAACATCGTCGGCTGGAACTCCAGCTACACCGGCGAGCCCCTCCCGGCCGAGGACATGCGCGAGTGGGTCGACGGGACGGTCGACCGGATCCTCGCGCTGCGGCCCCGGCGGGTGCTCGAGGTCGGCTGCGGCACGGGGCTGCTGCTCGCCCGCATCGCCCCGCACTGCGCGGGCTACCACGGCATCGACGTGTCGAGCGCCGCGCTCGACGTCGTGCGCACCCGCCTGCTGCCCGGCGGGGACGACCGCGCGCACGTCTCGCGCGCCCCCGGCGCGGCCGACGACCTCGACCGCGTGCGCGCCGACGCCGGCGGCGGCTTCGACGTCGTCGTGCTCAACTCGGTGGTCCAGTACTTCCCCGACGGCGAGTACCTCGCGACGGTCGTCGACCGGGTGCTCGACCTGGTGACCCCCGACGGCGCGGTGTTCGTCGGCGACGTCCGCGACCTCACCACCCTCGAGGTGTTCCACACCGACGTCGAGGTGAGCCGCGCCCCGCGGACCTCCCCGTCGAGCGGCTGCGCGCCCGCGTGGCGCGCCGTGCCGCCGCCGAGGGCGAGCTGGCCGTCGACCCCGCGTGGTTCCGCCGCCTGGCCCGCGACGACGACCGACTGCAGCGGGCCGACCTCGCGCGCCGGCGCGGGCGGCGCGTCAACGAGCTCACCCGCTACCGCTACGACGCGGTGCTCTCCCGCGCCGCGGCGACCGGCACACCCGCGGCCGTCGTCACCCTCGACGGGACCCCGACCGTCGACGAGGTCGCCGCCCGCGCCGAGCAGGACCCGGCGTCGGTCCTGGTGGTGCCCGGGTCGCCGACACCCGGGTCGCGCCCGCGGTCGAGCAGCACCGGATCCTGGCCGCCAAGGACGACCGCGAGCTGGTCGGCGAGCTCAAGCGCCGCTTCACCGCCGAGGCCGCGGGGGACCCCCACGCGGTCGACCCCGAGCGGTGGTGGGAGCTGGGGGAGCGGACGGGTCGCGTCGTGCGCGTCGAGCCCGACCCGGGCGTGCCCGGACGGAACACCGTGGTGCTCGCTCCCGCGGGCTGCGCCGCGGTGGCCGTCGGCGCCGGGACCGCCCCCGCGGGCGAGCCCACCAACGACCCGTCGTTCGCCCGCCGCGGCCGGGCGCTGGTGCCGGTGCTGCGCGAGCACGTGCGCGACCACCTGCCGGACTACATGGTGCCGCAGGCGATCGTGCCGCTGCGCCGGCTGCCGGTCACCGCCAACGGCAAGCTCGACCGCGACGCGCTGCCCGCCCCGGCCGCGCCGCCGCCCGCCGAGGAGGGCGGCGCCCCGGCCACCCCCACCGAGCAGGTCCTCGCCGAGATCTGGGCCGAGGTGCTCGGGCTCGAGGCCGTGGGCACGGCCGGCAACTTCTTCGAGCTCGGCGGCCACTCGATCCACAGCATCCGGGTCGTCTCCCGCGCACAGGCCGCGGGGCTCGACCTGACCCCGCCGATGGTGTTCCGCTACGGCACCCTCGCGGCGCTCGCCGCGGCCCTCGACGAGCGCGCCGCCGCGGCGGTGGAGCCCGGGGCCGACGACCCGGCCGCGCCGGCCGAGGCCGGCGACGACCCCGCCGTCGCGGCGCTGCGGGCCGACCCCGACGTCGAGGACGTCTACCCGCTCACCCCGTTCCAGCGCTGGGCGCTCGGGCGCTGGCGGACCCACCCCGAGCCCGGCCTGTTCCTGGTCCACCGCCTGGAGCTGATGGCGATGGCCGGCGTCGACGAGGAGCAGTTCGTGACCGCGCTGCGCCACGCGATCGCCACCTACCCGCTGCTGCGCACCTCGTTCCGCGGGGAGGGCCTCGCCGAGCCCGTCCAGGTCGTGCACGGGCGCGCCGAGCCCGAGGTCGTCGTCGAGGACTGGCGCGGGCTCGGTGAGGCCGAGCAGGACGCCCGGCTCGAACGCCACCTCGCCGCCGACCGCACCCGGGGCATCGACCCGGGCACCGTCAGCGCCCTGCGCTACTTCCTCGCCCGCCGCGACGGCGGTGGCGTGCTCGCGGTGGTCAGCATGAACTACCTCTGCCTCGACGGGTGGAGCTTCGACATCGTCACCAGCGACATGCTCGAGGTGCTCGGCGCGGCCGCCGCCGGGCGCGCCCTGCCCGCCCCGGCGCCGCGGACGCCGCTGTCGCGCTTCGTCGCCCACGTCCGCCGCCGCGACCCCGCCGACGACGAGCGCTACTGGCGCGCGAGCCTCGCCGGGTTCTCCGCGACCGTGCCGCTCGCCGCCGCCGCCCGCCGCCTGGTCGACGTCGCCGAGGGCGTCGAGGAGGGCTTCGCGCGCCAGGCGCTGAGCCTGCCCCAGGAGCTGGCGATGGGGCTGCGCGAGGCCGCCCGCGAGCACCGCGTCACCCTCAACGCGCTGGTCCAGGCCGCGTGGGTCGCCACGGTGGCGGCGATCGCCGGCACCACCGACGTCGTGCACACCCTGCTCGTCGCCGGGCGGTCGGCCGCCGAGGGCGGGATCGACGGGCTCGACGGGATGGTCGGACCCGCGTTCACCATGCTGCCGCTCCGGACGCGCCTCGACCCCGGGGACCCGGTGGCGACGATGCTGCCGCGGCTCATGGGCGACCTCGTCGAGATGGCCACCCACGAGAACACGCTGCTCGACGACGTCCTGGCCTGGAGCGACCTGCCCGACGACGGCCTGCCCAGCGACGACTACATCGTGTTCCAGAACGTCGGCGTCGACGCGATGGAGCGCTCGGGCGAGGCCTTCTTCGTCTCGAAGATGGGCTTCCCGCTGCGGGTCGACGTCTTCCCGACCAACGTGATCAGCATCCACCTCTCCCACCACCGGGAGGTGTTCCCCGACGCGGCGGTCACGCGGTTGACCACCGCGTTCACCGCCGCGCTCGCCGCGCTCGCCGGCGGTGGCGCGGGAACCGTCGGCGACCTGCTCGCCGCGGCGCGCCGTGACGCGCCGGCGCCCGACGGGCTGCGCTGCTACCGCGAGGGCGCCCTGCACGTCCGGGAGATCGGGTGAGCGCCGGCGCGGGGAGACCGTCGACGGCGGGGCGGGGACCTCCGACGTCGCCATCGTCGCCATGGTCGGACGCTTCCCCGGCGCCGACGACGTCGACGCGTTCTGGCGGCTGATCCGGGAGGGCCGCGAGGGCCTGTCGCACTTCGACGACGCCGAGCTGGCACGCGCCGGGGTGTCACCCGAGCTGCTGATCCGCCCGGAGTACGTGAAGGCCCACGGCGTGCTCCCCGACGCCGACCTGTTCGACACCCGGTTCTTCGAGTTCACCCCGTTCGAGGCGCAGTTCACCGACCCGCAGCACCGGCTGTTCCTCCAGTACTGCCACGCCGCGCTGGAGACCGCGGGCTACGACCCGCGGCGCCACGACGGCCTGATCAGCGTCTACGCGGGCGCGGCGATCAACACCTACCTGCAGCGCCACGTGCTGCCCAACGTCGACCAGGCATCACCTCGACCCACTTCGAGGTGATGGTGGGCAACGACAAGGACTACCTCGCCACCCGCGTGGCCTACAAGCTCGACCTCACCGGTCCGAGCTACAGCGTGCAGACGGCCTGCTCGACCTCGCTGGTGGCGCTGCACCTCGCCTGCCAGGGGCTGCTCAACGGCGAGTGCGACCTCGCCCTCGCGGGCGGGATCACCGTCAAGGTGCCGCAGACGCGCGGTTACCTGCACGAGGAGGGCACGATCCTGTCCGCGGACGGCCACGTCCGCACCTTCGACGCCGACGCGAGCGGCACGGTGCTCGGCAACGGCGTCGGTGTCGTCGTGCTCAAGCTGCTCGCCGACGCGGTGGCCGACGGCGACACCGTGCTCGCCGTGGTCAAGGGCTCGGCCACCAACAACGACGGCGCCTCGAAGGTCAGCTACGCGGCGCCGGGCAAGGACGGCCAGGCCGCCGTCATCTCCGAGGCGCAGGCGGTCGCCGGGGTCGACCCCGCGACGATCGGCGACGTCGAGGCCCACGGCACCGCCACCCGCCTCGGCGACCCGGTCGAGGTGTCGGCCCTGACCGAGGCGTTCCGCCGCGCCACCACCGCCCGCGGCTTCTGCGCGATCGGGTCGGTGAAGTCGAACGTCGGCCACCTCGACGCCGCCGCCGGGATCGCCGGCGTGATCAAGGCGGTGCAGGTGCTCGGGCACCGCGAGGTGCCGCCCGCGGTGAACTTCCGCGCGCCGAACCCGGCGATCGACTTCGCGGCGAGCCCGTTCTACGTCCCCCGCGAGCTGCGCGACTGGCCGTCGGAGGGGCCCCGCCGGGTCGGGGTCAGCTCGTTCGGGATCGGGGGCACCAACGCGCACGCCGTGCTCGAGGAGGCCCCGCCGCCCGAGCCGTCGACCCCCGCCGCGGGGCCCTGGCTGGTGCAGCTCTCCGCGCACACCCCGACCGCCCTCGAGCGGCTCACCGACCGCCTCGTCGACCACCTGCGCGGCCACCCCGACCTCGACCCGGGCGACGTGGCCTTCACCCTCGCCGTGGGCCGCGGCCGGCACGAGCACCGTCGCGCGGTCATCGCCGACACCCTCGTCGGCCTCGCCGACGCCCTCGACGCCCGCGCCGAGCCCGCGTGCGCGAGCGCCACGGCGCGCTCCGCGTCCACGGTCGTGCTGGTCCTCGACGACGAGGTCGACGACGCCGAGGCGACGGCCCTGCGCTGGACGGACGACCCGACGACGGCGCCGTCGCCCGCCGTCGCCGACACGGTGCGCCGATGCCGTGACGCGGGCGCCGTCGGGCCCGCGGGCTCGGCGTTCGCGCTGCAGTACGCGGTCGGCGAGGCCTGGCTCGCGGCGGGCCTCGTCGTCGCCGCGGCCTACGGCCGGGGACCGGCGAGATCGTCGGCGCCTGCCTCGCCGGCGTGGTCGACCTCGCGGCCGCGGTCGCGCTGCTGCCGCACGACGGCGACCGGCGCGACCGGCTGCGATCGGCCGGGAGCCGCTTCCCGGTGCGCTCCCGCGAGCAGGACACCCCCGGCGACGGCGACGTCGTGGTCCGGTTCGGGACCGACGGGCACCGCCCCCCGCTCGACGTCGTGCGCCGGGTCTGGCTGGCCGGCGGCGACGTCGACGACGCGGCGCGCTTCCCGGGCCAGCGCCGCCGCCTGCCCCTGCCGACCTATCCCTTCGAGGGCCGCAGCCACTGGATGGCCGCCGACCGCGCGCTGCCCGTCGGCGGGGCCGCCGAGGCCCGCCCGCACCCGCTCATCGACGCGAACGTCTCGACGCTCGGGACGCAGCGCTACGCCGCCTCGCGCACCGGTGAGGAGTTCTACCTCGTCGACCACCGGGTCGGGGGCGAGCGGGTCCTGCCCGCCGCGGCGATGCTCGAGATGGCGCGGGTCGCGGGGCGCTCGCCGCGCCGTCGTGGACGGTGCGGGCCCTGCGTGACGTCGAGTTCGTGCGGATGCTCTCGCTCGCCGGCGGCACCCGGACGCTCACCCTCGACCTCGACACCCGCAGCGACGCGGTCGGCTTCGTCCTCGGCGTCGACCCGCCGGGCGTCGAGCTCGACGTGCGCCCGGGCCCGCTGGCCCGCCACGAGCCGAGCGCGTCGGACGGCGCCGCCGAGACCGTCGCCCGCGGTGAGCTCGTGCTGGCCCGCGGCACCGACCGCCCGGCCGAGCCCGCGCGCACGCGGCTCGACACCGTCCGCGCCCGCTGCGACCGCGCCGTCGACCCCGTCGCCTGCTACGCGCTGCTCGCCGCGCGCGGCTCGACTACGGGCCGAGCTTCCGCCCGCTGCGCGACCTCCGTCTCGGCGACCGCGAGGCCGTCGCCACCCTGACCCTGCCGCCGCCGTGCCGGGGCACCGCGACCGAATGGGTGCTGCACCCCTCGCTCCTCGACGGTGCGCTGCAGGCCGCCGTGATGGTGCTCGCCGACCCCGCCGCCGACCCGGGGCCGAGTCGTTCCTGCCGTTGCGGCTCGACGAGCTCGTGGTCGGCTCGGGCACGCCGACCGACGGCGCGGTATACGTGACCGTCCGCGAGGGCGGGTCCGTGGGCGCCCGCGTCCACACCGTCGACGCCGTCATCACCGATCCCACAGGCCGGGTCGCGGTGACGTTGCGCGGGCTCGTCGTGCGCCGCCTCACCGGCGCCCCGATCCCGGCCCCGTCGCCCCGTCGGCCCCGTCGACCGGCGCGGCCGACCCGGAGCCCACCCCGGACCGCCCACCCACCCCGCGGGCCCTCCGATGCCGACCCCGTCGCCGCGCCCCCGCCTCCCGGCTGCTCCTGGCCCGCCCGGAGTGGGTCGAGGCGCCGCCCGTGCCGTCCTCGGGCGGCGCGCCCGAGTCCGCCGCGCACGCCCTGGGCCCGGTGCTGCTCCTGCACCACGACCCGGCGCAGCGCGAGGCGCTCGTCGACGCGCTCGAGGAGGTCGGCGAGCACGACCCGAGCGTCACCCTCGCGCGGCCCGGCACCGCCTACGCCTGGACCGGCCCGCACGTCGTCGAGCTCGCCGGCCACGACGTCGACGACCACGCCCGCCTGCTCGCCGAGCTCGCCGACCGCGGCGTCGCCCCGCGCACCGTCGTCCACGCGTGGTGCACCCCGGTGGACCCCGACCTGCCCTCCGCCGACGTCGACGAGTCCGTGAGCGGTCTCGTGGCGCTCACGCGAGCCCTGGTCACCGACCGGGCGGTGCGCGACGTGCGGCTGCTCGTCGCCGTACCGGCCGGTCCCGACGGGCCCGCGCCCGCCCACGAGGGCCTCGCCGGCTTCGCACGCAGCCTGCGCCAGGAGGAACCCGACCTGCGGGCGACCGTCGTCGCGCTCCCCGCGGTGCCGCCGGCCTCCCGCTGCTGCTCACCGAGGCCGTCGACGACACCGAGACCCTGGTGCGTCGCGACCGCGACGAACGGCTCGTCCCGCGCCACCGGCTCGTGGCGCCCGAGACGCGCACGGACCGCGGCGGCGACGCCACCGGGGACGGCGCGCGGTTCCGGGCCGGCGGCACCTACGTGGTCACCGGCGGACTGGGCGCCCTGGGGCTGCTCGTCGCCGAGCACGTCACCGCGCGGGTCGACGCCCACCTGGTGCTCGTCGGGCGCGGCGAGCCGTCGCCGCGGGCCCGAGAGCGGATCGCCGCGATGGTCGCGCGCGGCTCGGAGGTCGAGCACGCCCGGGTCGACGTCACCGACGCCGACGCCCTCGCCGGCCTGCTGGCCCGGCTGCGCGCCGAGCGCGGCGGCATCACCGGCGTCGTGCACGCGGCCGGCGTCCTCGCCGACGCCTACGTCGCCCGGTCGACACCGGCGGGTGTCGCGGAGGTGCTCGACCCCAAGGTCCGCGGCACCCTGCTGCTCGACGCGCTGACCCGCGACGACCCGCTGGAGCTCTTCCTCACCTTCTCCTCGGTCGCGGCCACGTTCGGCACGGTCGGCCAGACCGCCTACGCCACCGCCAACGCCGTCCTCGACGCCCACGCCGCGCGCCGCGCCGCGCTGGTGGCGGCGGGGGAGCGCGCGGGCCACACCGCCGCGATCGCCTGGCCGGCCTGGGAGGACGGCACGATGGCGCCCGACGCGGCCGCCGAGGAGGCCCTGCGGCGCCGCCTGGGCCTCGTCGCCGTCACCACCGCCGAGGCCCTCGAGGTCCTCGACCGTGCGCTGGACCTGCCGCCCGGCCCGGTACTCGTGCTGGCCGGTGACCGCGAGCGGCTCGTCGCCGCGCTCGATCGCCGCCGCGCCGCGCCGCCGGCCCCGCCCGCCCCCGCCGAGCTCGTGCCGTCCGGCGCGGGAGCCGGGGCGTCCGACCTGCAGGAGGTGGCCGAGGAGCTGCTGGTCGGCGCGCTGAGCGCCCGCACCGGTACGCCGCGGGCCGACGTCGAGCCCGACGTCGCGTTCGAGGCCTTCGGCGTCGACTCGATGATGATCACGCGGCTGAACGCCGACCTCGAGGAGGTCCTCGGGGCGCTGTCGAAGACGCTGTTCTTCGAGTACGACACGGTCCGCGACCTCGCGGGCCACCTCGTCGAGCGCCACGGGCCCCGCCTGCGCGAGCACGCCGAGCGCACCCGCCCCGCCGCCCCGCCGGCCCCGCCGGCCGTCCCGGCCCCGTCGACCGTCCCGGCCCCGTCGACCGGTGGTGCCGACCGGCCGGTGGAGCCGACCGGTGGTGCCGTTCGGTCGGAACCGGTCGTGGTGCCCGCGCGCCACGCCGGCGACGCGGCGTGGCCCGACGACGCGGTGGCCGTGATCGGGCTCGCGGGGCGCTACCCCCGCTCCGACGACCTCGACGAGCTCTGGGAGCACCTGCTCGCGGGCGACGACTGCATCGAGGAGGTCCCCGCCGAGCGCTGGGACCACGCCCGCTTCGTGCATCCCGAGCCCGGGACACCCGGCGCCACCTACGGGCGCTGGGGCGGCTTCGTCCGCGACGCCGACTGCTTCGACCCGCTGTTCTTCGCCGTCTCGCCCCGCGAGGCCGAGCTGATGGACCCCCAGGAGCGGCTGTTCCTCGAGACCTGCTGGCACGCGGTCGAGGACGCCGGCTACCGGCGCGCCGACCTCGCCGCCGGCCCGGTCGGGGTGTTCGCCGGGGTCATGTACGGCGAGTACCAGTTCTACGGCGCCACCGACGTGCTGCGGGGCGACCGCCCCGTCACCGGCTCGTCGTACGCCTCGATCGCCAACCGCGTGTCGTACACGATGGGCCTCGAGGGCCCGAGCCTCGCCGTCGACACGATGTGCTCGTCGTCGCTGACCGCGCTGCACCTCGCGTGCGCGAGCCTGCGGGAGGGCGAGTGCGACGTCGCGCTGGCCGGCGGGGTCAACCTGTCGCTGCACCCCTACAAGTACGTCTTCCTCGCCCAGGGCCGCTACCTCGCCACCGACGGCCGCTGCCGCTCCTTCGGTGCCGGGGGCAGCGGGTACGTGCCCGGCGAGGGCGTGGGTGCGGTGCTGCTCAAGCCGCTCGCGCGGGCCCTCGCCGACGGCGACCACGTGCACGGCGTGCTGCTCGGCTCCGCGGTCAACCACGGCGGTCGCACCCGCGGGTACACCGTCCCGAACCCCCGCGCGCAGCAGCGGGTCGTCGCGCAGGCGTTCGCGCGCTCCGGCGCCGACCCGCGGACGCTCGGCTACGTCGAGGCGCACGGCTCGGGCACCGCGCTCGGCGACGCCATCGAGGTCACCGGCCTGACCGCCGCACTCCCGGCGGGGCGCCCCCGGCCGCTGCCCATCGGGTCGGTGAAGTCGAACGTCGGGCACCTCGAGTCGGCCGCGGGCGTCGTGGGCCTGACGAAGGTGCTGCTGCAGATGCGCCACGGCACCCTCGTGCCGTCGCTGCACGCCGCCGAGCCCAACCCGAACCTCGACCTCGACGAGGCGGGCCTCGCCGTCCAGCGCACCGCCGCGCCCTGGCCACGCCCCGTGGTCGACGGCCACACCCGACCCCGGCTCGCGGGGCTGAGCTCCTTCGGGGCCGGCGGGTCGAACGCCCACGTCGTCGTCGCCGAGCACCTCGGGGCGGGCGACGACGCGGACACCTCGCCCGCCGCCGCGCGCGACACCGGCGCGTCCGGACCGCTGGTGTTCGCCCTAAGCGCCCGCGACGACGAGCGCCTCGGCGTCGCGGCGGGGCGGCTGGCCCGGTTCCTGCGGACCCGTCCCGCCGAGCTCGCGGACGTCGCGCACACGCTGCGGGTCGGCCGCGAGGAGATGGGCGCTCGCCTCGCCGTCGTCACCGCCGACGGCGAGCGACTGGCCGCCGCCCTCACGGAGGTGTCCGACGCGGCACCCGGTGCCGCCGTCGACGGGGTGCTGCGCCCGACGAGCCCGCCCCGGCGCCGACCGACCCCTGGTCGACGCCGCCGCCCGCTGGGTGGCGGGCGGCCCCGCCGCGTGGCCCGCCCCGGCCGCCACCAGCGACGGCTCCCGGCCGGCCCGCCGGACCCCGCTGCCGACCTACCCGTTCGCCCGGGAGCGCTACCGGCCCGACAGCGCGCGGGTCGACGGCGTCCGCGTCGTCGACGCCGCCCCGGCCGTGCCCACCCCGGATGCCGCCGACGCCGCCGTCGACGGCGCCGCCCGTTCCGACGCCGGCACGGGCGCGCCGGTGCGCGTCACAGTGCGCCCCGACGAGCCACTGGTCGTCGACCACGTGATCGGCGGGCGTCGGCTGCTGCCCGGCACGGCCCTCCTCGAGATCGTGCGGTCCGCCGAGCCCTCCTCGACCGTGGTGCGCGACCTGTTCTGGGGCCGACCCGTCGAGCTCGACGGGACCCCCGTGCCGCTCACCGTCACGCTCGACGGCTCGGGTGACGGCGCCGTCACCGTGACCGGGCCGGACGGACGGTGCACGTGCGGGCCCGTCGCGGCGGGTCCGCCACCGCCCCGCCGCGATCGACCCGGTGGCCGTGCGCGGTCGGCTGCGCCACCACCACGACCGTGGCGCGCTCGCCCGCGCCTACCGGCGGGCCGGTTTCGCCTACGGACCCGCCTTCGACGTCGTGGCCGGCGTCGACACCGACGGCGACGAGGCGCTGGTCGCCCTCCGCCCGCCGGCCGACTCCGCCGCGACCACCGGCACCGACGTCGTCGCCGCCCTGCTCGACGGCGCGCTGCGGGGCTGCCACTGGGTCGGCGTCCCCGCCGGGGCGAGCCCCCGGCGCCGGCGGTGCCGTTCGCGCTCGGGAACGCCACCGTCGTCGGGCCCCTGGACCGCGCCGCGTGGGCGCACGTCACCGCCCGCGGCAGTGGCGAGGCCGCCGGTTCCGGGTCGTCGTCGCCGACGCGGACGGGGCGGCGCTCGCGGTCCTCGACGACTTCGCGGGCCGGGTGCTCCCCGGCACGCGGGGCACGGACGGCGCCGAGCGGGTCGCCACGCCGCTGCTCGAGCCGGTCTGGGTCGCCGAGGCGCCGCCCGCGGGCACGGACCCGGGCGACGCCCTCGTCGTGGTCACCGACATCGCCGGCTGCGCGGCCCGCATCGCCGCCGGCCACCGCGCCCCCGCCGTGGAGGTGCCGGTCGCCGGGCTCGACGGACCCGGAGGCGAGACCGCGCTGCGCCGCGCCCTCGACGGCGTCGACCTGCCGCCCGGGGCGCGGCTCGACGTCGTCCTCGCCCTCGACGCCGATCGGCCCGAGGGCATCGCCGACGTCGCCGCCGTGGCCGACAGCGGCGACGGCGGTGCCGACGGCGTCCTCGCCCGGTTCGACCGCGCCGTCGCCGCGTCCCTGCACCCCGCCCTCGCCGTGCTCCGGGCGGTCACCGCGACGGCCACCGACCGCCGTCGGCGCGCCCGCCTCGTGGTGGGCTGGGTGGAGCCGGCCGGGGTGGGCGTCGCGGGCGACCCCGCCGCCGAGACGGTCGCCGGGCTGCTGGCGTCGGTCGCGGCGGTGAGCGCGGCCGTCGAGACGGCGACCGTCCGGGTCGCCGACCCCGCCGCGCTCGCGCCGGCGCTCGCGACCGAGCTGGTGTCGCCGGTCCCGCCGCGCGGCGCGGAGGTCCGCGTCGACGGCACCCGGCGCCTGGCCCGCCGCGTCGCCCCGCTGCCGACGGCGCGCCCCGGGAACGACGTGCTCCCGCCGGGTGCGGTGTGCCTGGTGACCGGCGCGACCGGCGCGCTCGGGCGGGTCGTCACCGAGCACCTGCTCGACCGGGGCGCGCGGGTCGTGCCCGGCGCCCGGTCCGTGCCGGCCGGCGCGCCGGAGCACGCCGCGGAGCTGGTGCGCGCCGACGTCGCCACCGCCGACGGCGCCCGCGCCGCGGTCGCCGCCGCGGTCGGGCGGTACGGGCGGGCCGACGCCGTCGTGCACCTCGCGGGCACCGTCGACACCGTCCCGTTCACCGACGCCGACCCCGCCCGGTTCGACCGGGTGCTCGCGGCCAAGGCGCGCGGCGCGGTCGCGCTCGACCTGGCGACCCGCGACCAGCCGCTCTCGTTGTTCCTCGTGTTCTCGTCGGTGTCCTCGCTGCTCGGCGACACCGGGTCGGGCAGCTACGCCGCCGCGAACCGCCTCGTCGACGCCTGGGCCGGCGGACGGTCCGGCCCGGGCCGCACCGTGAGCGTCGACTGGCCGCTGTGGGACCTCGGCGGCGTCGACGCCGCGGTGTCGCCCGAGCAGCGTCGCCGCCTGACCGGGCCACCGGCCTCGCGTCGCTGGGCGCCGGCGACGGGCTCGCCGTGCTCGACGACGCGCTCGCCGCCGCGACCGCCCACGACCGGGCGTGGATCGTCCCCGCCCACGGCGACCCGGCGCTGATCACCCGGGCGCTCGGCGGCGAGGCGCCCGCGACCCCGCTGCCCCGGAGCCCGCCGTACCCGCCGTACCCGCCGCCCCCGTCCGCCGCGCCCGGGGCCCTGCTCGAGCGGGTCGTCGACGAGCTGCGCGCGACCGTCGCCGAGGTGCTCCGGGTGCCGGTCGGCCGGCTCGACCCGCGGCCGCCCTCGGCGACTACGGGCTGGAGTCGGTCGCGGTGATGGAGCTGACCGACCGGGTGCGCACCCACGTGCCGGAGCTGTCGGCGACCGCCTTCTTCGAGCACCGCAGCGTGCGCGAACTGGCCCGCCACGTCGTCGAGCAGCACCCCGCGGACGCCACCCGGGCGTGGGCGGACGCCCGCCGGACCGACCGCGCCCGCCGGACCGACCGCGCCCGCCGGACCGACCGCGCCCGCCGGACCGACCGCGCCCGCCCGGTCGACCGGCCGCCCCGACCGTCCCCGTCGCCGTCCCCGTCGCCCTCGAGCAGCCCGCGCCGGCCCACCGCCCGGAGGACGACGGGCGCATCGCGATCGTCGGCATCAGCGGCCGCTACCCGCACGCGGCCGATCTGGCCGAGTTCTGGGCCAACCTCCTGGCGGGGCGCGACTGCGTCGACGAGGTGCCCGCCGACCGGTGGGACGTCGACGCCTTCCACGACCCCGACCCGCGGCCCCGGGGAGGACCTACGGCCGGTGGGGCGGGTTCCTCGACGACGTCGCCGGGTTCGACTCGCTGTTCTTCCGGATCTCCCGGCGCAGGCCAAGCAGATGGACCCCCAGGAGCGGCTGTTCCTCGAGTGCGCGTGGGCGGCGATGGAGGACGCCGGGTACCGGCCCGACACGCTGCCCTCCGCCCCCGGTGGTCACGGGCGCGACGTCGGCGTGTTCGCCGGCGTGATGTGGGACGACTACGCGCTGCTCGGCGCCGAGGAGTCGCTGCGGGGCCACCCCGTGGTGGCGATGGCGACCCGGTCGTCGGTGGCCAACCAGGTGTCCTACGCCGGCGACTTCCGCGGCCCCAGCATCGTCGTCGACACCGCCTGCTCGTCGTCGCTGGTCGCCATGCACCAGGCGTGCGAGAGCCTGCGGCACGGCGAGTGCGCCGCGGCCCTCGCGGGCGGGGTCAACGTCGCGGCGCACCCGCTGCGCTACGTCCACCTCGCCCGGCGCGGGATGCTCTCGAGCGACGGCCGCTGCCGGTCCTTCGGCGCCGGCGGCGACGGGTACGTGCCCGCCGAGGGCGTCGGGGTGGTGCTGCTCAAACGGCTCGCCGACGCGGAGGCCGACGGCGATCACGTGCACGCCGTGATCCGGTCGAGCGTGGTGAACCACGGCGGGCGCACCAGCGGCTACACCGTGCCCAACCCGCAGGCCCAGCAGCAGCTCGTCGTGCAGGCCCTCGACCGCGCCGGCGTCGCGCCCGCGAGCATCGGCTACGTCGAGGCCCACGGCACCGGCACGGCCCTCGGCGACCCCGTCGAGCACGCCGGGCTGCTCGGCGCCTTCTCCGGCGTCGCGCCCGGCACGGTCGCGCTGGGCTCGGTCAAGTCGTCGATCGGCCACGCCGAGGGCGCGGCCGGGATCGCCGGCGTGACGCGCGCGGTGCTGCAGCTCGCCGCCGGCCGGCTCGCGCCGTCGCTGCACGCCGCCGAGCCCAACCCGCTCATCGACTTCGCGCGCTCGCCGTTCGCGCTCGTCGGCGAACCGCTGCCCTGGCCGGCCCCGCTCGTCGCGCAGCCCGACGGCACCTGGGCCGACGGGCCACGGCGGGCCTGCGTCAGCTCCTTCGGCGCCGGCGGGACCAACGCCCACGTCGTCCTCGAGGAGCACCGCGCCCCGGCCGCGCCGCCCGCGAGCCCCGGACCCGAGCTGCTCGTGCTCTCCGCGCGCACCGAGGAGGCGCTGCGCGAGCAGGCGGCCCGGCTCGCCGGCTTCCTGCGCGGGACGGGACGCGCCCGGCGCCTGGCCGACGTCGCGTGGACCCTCCAGGTGGGCCGGGAGCCCCTGCGCGAGCGTCTCGCCCTCGTGGCGCGCGACGCGCCGGGCGCCGCGGCCGCCCTCGCCGACTTCGCCGGCTCCGGGAGGCCCCCGACCCCGAGGCGGGGGCGCGCGGCGCGGTCGACGCGCGGCCGGCCCTGCGCGACCTGTTCTCCGGCGGCCGCGCGGCCGCGACCTCCTCACCGACGCCGTCGCGAGCGGGCGGGAGGCGACGCTCGCGCACCTGTGGGTGAGCGGGGTCGAGCTCGACTGGGAGGCGCTCGGCCGCGCCCGGCCCCGCCACCGGCGCCGCGTCCCGCTGCCGACGTACCCCTTCGCGCGGGTGCGGCACTGGATCGCCGAGCACGCCCGTCACCGGCGGGCCTGCCGTCGAAGCCGGCCTGCCGGCCGGCCGGGGGTCGCGGTGGCACCGGTGACCGGAGCGCCCGCCGTCGCCCGCCACGTCGTCGACCCCACCGACCCCGTCGTCGACCACCACCTCGTCAGGGCACCCGCATCCTGCCCGGCGTCGGCCACCTCGACCTGGTGCTGCGCTCGCTCCCGGCCACGGCGGGCCGCAGGCGCTCGACCGGGTCGCCTGGACCGCGCCCGTGGTCGTCGGGGCCGTCCCGGTGACGCTCGCGGTGACCGTCGACGACCACGCCGGCGCCGTCGCGTTCCGGGTCCGCGCGGGCGCCGAGGACGGGCCGGTGCACTCGGAGGGCGTCGTCGTCGACCTCGCGCCGGTCGCCGAGACCCTCGACCTCGACGGCCTGCGCGCGCCGCTGCCCCGACACCGTCGGGAGCGACGAAGGTCTACGACCGGCTGCGCGCGCAGGGCCTGGACTACGGACCGTTCTTCCGCGGCATCGCCCGGCTGCACCGCGGCGACGGCGAGGTCCTCGGCGAGCTGGCGGCGCCGGGCGGCACCCTCGCCGGCGACCACCGGCTGCACCCCGGGATGGCCGACGCCGCGCTGCAGACCCTGGTCGGCCTGCTGGGCGACGGCGACGGGGACGGCCCGCTGCTGCCCTTCGCCGCCGACCGCGTCGAGGTGCGGGGACCCCTCACCCCCACCGGGTGGGCGCACACCACCCGGCGCCCCGACGGCCGCTTCGACGTCACCCTCGCCGACCCGGACGGACACGTGCTCGCGCGCTTCTCCGGGCTCATGTGCCGCGACCGGCGCCGTACGGGCGCGGGCCCCACATCGCCCACCGCCCGAGCTGGGTCCCGGCGGGAGCCGTCGTCCCGGACGGTGACCCCACCCCGGCCTCGGTGCTCGTGGCGGGTCCGGACGGCGCGCTCGCCGACGCCCTGGTCCGGGCTCACCCGGGCGCGGTGCACGCGCTCGTCCACCCCGACGGCGCGGTCGACGTCGACGCCGCCCTCGCCGGGCGGCCCACGCCTGACCTGGTCTACCTCGTCGGTCCCGGCGTCGGCGACGACGACCCGCTCGACCTCGGCGACGGCGAGGCGGGGGGCACCCGGGAGTCCGCCGCACCGGCGGCGCTGCGCGTGCTGCGCGCACTCGCCCGCCGCGGGGCGCTCGTCGCGCCGCTGCGGGTCAAGGTCGTCACCACCGACGCCGTCCCGATCGGTGCGGGCGAGCCCGCCGCGCCGTGGTCGGCCGGTCTGGCCGGCATCGCCGCCGTGCTCGACAAGGAGTACCCGGCGGTGCGGGTCGCCCACGTCGACGTCCGCAGCACCGATCCCGGCGGCGACGCGCTGGCCGCGCGCGTCGTCGCCGAGCCGTGCGGGCCGCGGCTGCGGGCCGTCGCGCTGCGCGGCGTGCTGCGCCTCGTGCGCCGCCTCGACCCCGTCGAGCTGCCCGCCTCGGCCGCCGGGCCGTGGCGCCGTCGCGGCGTGTACCTGCTGGTGGGGGGCCTCGGCGCGGTCGGCTCGGACACCGCCCACCACCTCGCCCGGTACGGCGCGCGCCTGGTGGTCCTCGGGCGCTCGCCCGCCACGGGCCCGCGCGCCGAGCAGGTCGCCGCCCTCGAGGCCGCCGGCGCCGAGGTCGAGTACGTGGCCGGCGACGCCACCGACCCGGCCGTGGTCCGCGGCGCCGTCGCCCGGGCGCGGGAACGCTTCGGGGCCCTGCACGGAGCCGTGCACGCCGCGATGGTGCTGGGAACCGCGCGACTGGCCGACCTCGACGAGGACACCTTCCGCGCCGCCTACGACGTCAAGACCCGCAGCGTCGCGGCCCTGCTCTCGGCCCTGCGCGACGAGGCCCGACGTGGTGCTCCTGCACTCCTCCGCCGTCACCCTCGAGGGAACGCCGGTCAGTGGGGCTACGCCACCGGGTGCGCCGTCGCCGACGCTCTCGCCCACCACGCCGCCGCCCACCTGCCGGTCAGGGTGATCGACTGGGGTACTGGCACGCCGCGGGCCGCGCCGATCGCGTGGCGGTGCTCGACCGCCTGCGCGGCGCGGGTGTCGTCCCCATCGAGGCGGTCGAGGGCATGCGGGTGGTCGACGGCGTGGTCGCCGCGGGACTCGACCGCGTCGCCGCGGTGAAGGCCGACCGGCGCGTGCTCGACGGCCTCGGCGCGACCGCCGGGCCGGGCCTGCGCGCGGCGCCCGCGGCCGGGCCGCCGACCGAGCCCGCCGCCGGTCTCGTCCCCGACGGCACCGGGCTCGCCGAGCACCTGCGGGCGATGCGGGAGGTCGAGCACCTCGCGGCGCGGCTGGCTCTGCGTGCCCTCGGGCGCGCCGGGATGGCGACCGCGCCGGGCGACCGGACCGAGCGGCGGACCCTCGCCGACCGCCTCGCCGTCGTGCCGCGCCACCGCCGCCTGCTCGACGCCGTCGTGGCGGTGCTCGTCGACGCGGGCCTCCTGCGCGCCGAGGGCGACGACGTCGTGGTCGCCGACGCCGCGCCCGAGGAGGTGACGGGCACCGCCGGGCCCGACCCCGACCACGCCGCGCGTCTGCTGCACGAGCGCCGGCCCGAGGCCAGGGCGACCCTCGACGCCCTCCTGCCCGCCCTCGACGCCCTGCCCGGCGTGCTGCGCGGCGAGGTCAACCCGCTCGAGGTGCTCTTCCCCGGCGGGTCCACCGCGCGGGTCTCCGCGCTCTACCGCGGCAGCGCGGTCACCGACCGGTCCAACGAGCTCGCCGCCCGCGCCGTCGCGGCCGAGGTCGGGCGACGCGCGCCGGGACCCGTGCGCGTCCTGGAGATCGGCGCCGGCACCGGCGGCACGACCCGCGCGGTCCTCGACGCCCTCGCCCCGCACGCGGACTCCGTGCGCTACGACGTCACCGACGTGTCCCCGGGCTTCGTGCGCGCGGCCCGGGCGCGCCTCGCCGACGCCCACCCGTTCGCGGACTTCCGCGTGCTCGACGTCGGCGACGTCGGCGACGTGGGAGACGACGAGGCCTACGACGTCGTGCTGGCGGCCAACGTCCTGCACGCGACCCCGCGCCTGGAGGACACCCTCTCGCCGGGGTCGAGCGGCTCCTGCGCCCCGGTGGCGTCCTGGCCCTCATCGAGGGCATGCGACCCGACCCGGTGATGACGCTGGTCTTCGGCCTCACCGAGGGCTGGTGGCTCGCGGAGGACCCCGACCTGCGGCTGCCGCGCTCGCCGCTGGCCGACCCGACGACCTGGCACGACCTGCTGGTCTCGCGCGGCTTCACCGGCGTGCGCGTGGTCGACCTGCCCGACACCGGGGCCGGCCCGCGAACCAGTCACTGCTGCTCGGCAGGCGCGGCCCGCTCACGCCCCTCGCCGCGGGGCCCGCTCCCGCCGCCCGGGCCACCGCCCCGGCCGCCGCCTCGCCCGCCACCGTGCCGGTCCCCACGCCGGCGCCGGCGACCGCGCCGGTGGTCGCGCCGGTGGTCGCCGAGGACACCGAGGTCCTCGCCGAGCGCTACCTGCGCGCGACCTTCGGCCGGGCGCTCGAGATGGCCCCGGAGCAGTTCGACGCCCACGCGACCTTCGAGAACTACGGCGTCGACTCGCTCGTCGTCGTCCAGATCACCCGCGCGATCGAGCAGGAGATCGGGCCCGCCCCCGCGACCCTGCTCTTCGAGCGCATCACCATCGCCGAGCTCGCCCGCTGGCTCGCCGCCGAGCACGGGGCGGCGCTGCGTGCCCGCACCGGCGACGCCGCCGCGCCGGACGCGCCCGCCGCCCCGCCGACCCCGGCCGACCCACCCACCGCACCCCCCACCGCACCCCCACCGCACCCGCCCACCGCACCGCCCACCGCACCGCCCACCGCACCGCCCCCGGCTGCGCCGGAGGCCACCGCGGACCCCCTGGCCGCGACCGTGGCCGCGCTCAGCGACGAGGAGGTCGACCGGATGCTGGCCGCGCTCGGAGCCGGGCCGCGTGGAGGGAACGGGCACCGACCCGCCGGGAGGACGGGATGACCACCACCGAGACGACCGCGCCCCGCGACCTCCTCGTGGGGGGCACCGGGCTGCTCGTGGAGTGCGCCGAGCTGCTCCTCGAGGCCGGCCACGAGATCGCCGCGGTCGCGTCCGGCGACGACGACGTCCGTCGCTGGTGCGCCGAGCGCGGCGTCGCCGTCGTGGCCCTCGACGATCTCGCCACGCAGGTCGGCCCCGTCGACCACCTGTTCAGCGTCGCGAACCTGCGGATGCTCGGCGACGACGTGCTCGCGCTGCCCCGCCGGCTCGCCGTGAACTACCACGACGGGCCGCTGCCGCCGCGGCACGCCGGACGGAACGCCCCCGCCTGGGCGATCGCCGGCGGCGACACCGAGCACGGCATCACCTGGCGTGATGACCGCCGAGGCGGACACCGGCGACGTGCTGGTCGCGCGCCGGGTGCCGGTCGGCGAGCGCGACACCACCCACGACCTCGACGTCCGGTGCTTCCACGCGGCGGTCGAGGCGTTCGCGGAACTCGTCGCCACCCTCGACGACGGCCCGCCGCGCACGCCCCAGGACCTCGACCGGCGCAGCTACCACGGGCGCCTCGACCCCCGCCCCACGGCGGGTGCTGTCGCCCGCGGGCACGGGGAGGAGCTCGACCGGGTCGTGCGGGCCTGCGACCTCGGCCCGCGGCCCAACGACTTCGGCGCCGCCCGGCTGCTCACCCCGCCGGGGGTGCTGCTCGCCCGCGACCCCGTCCCGGCGGGCCGTCGGCCGCCGCCCCGGCACGGTCACCGCCGTCGAGCCCGACGGCCGCCTCACCCTCGCCACCGCCACGGTCGACGTCACCGTCACCACGACCACGCCCGCGGGCGAGCCGGTCCCCGGCGCGGCGCTCGCGGCCTGGGGCGTCGTCCCCGGGCACGCGCTCCGGTCCCGACCGGCGAGCAGCGCGAGGCCGCACGGGCGCTGCTCGCCGAGGCCCGCGCCGACGAACCGGCCTGGGTGCGGCGGCTCGCCGGGTGCGGGTGCCGAGATCCCGTACCTGGGGGCGCCGACCGGCCGCGACGCCGATCGCGACGCCGACGGCCCGCGGGAGCTCGCCGTCACGGTCCCGACGCCCTGACCGGCGCCGCGGGCGGGCGTCCGCCCGGCGACCGGGTCCTCGCCGCGGTCCTCGGCTTCCTCGTGCGCGTCGGCGGCGGCGAGGAGCTCGACGTGGGCCTGCGCGTCGACCCGCCCGGCGGGCGCGACGACCTCGCCCCGCTCTTCGCCGACGCGGTGCCGCTCCGGGCCCCGTACCCGTGCCCGGCGGGACGACCGACGACCTGCTCGCCGCGCTCGCCACGCACCTCGACCCCCTGCTCGACGACGGGTCCCCGCTCGCCCGGCCCTCGGCGCGCGACCTCTGGGCACGCCACCCACGGCTGCGCGGCGCGGGCCACGACCGACTGCCGGTGCTCGTCGACCTGCGGCCGCGTCCGGGCGGGGGCGACGCGACGACGGCGCCCTGGAGATCCTCCTCGACCGCGAGACCGGCACGTGCCGCCTGCGGACCGCGGGCGGGGTCGCCCTCGACGCCCTCGGCGAGCACCTCGGGCGGTTCCTCGCCGGTCTCGCCGCCGACCCCGGCGCGCAGCCCGTCGGCGTCGACCTCCTCGACGACCACGACCGGACCCGGCTCGCGGCGTGGAACGCCACCGACGCCGACCTCGGCTCCGCCCTGGTGCCCGAGCTCCTCGCCGTCCAGGCCCTGCGGCGCCCCAGGGCGACGGCGGTGGTCGACGGCGACGGCGCGATCGACCACGCCACCCCTGCGCCCGCGCCCAGGCCTCGCGGCGTACCTCGCGGCGCGCGGTGTCGGCCCCGGCGACCTCGTGGGCGTCCACCTGCCGCGCTCGGTCGACCTCGTCGTCGCCCTGCTCGGGGTGCTGTGCTCCGGCGCGGCCTACGTCCCCCTCGACCCGATCTACCCCCGGGCCGCATCGGCGCGATGCTCGCCGACAGCGGCGTGCGCCTCGTCGTGACCCACGCCGCGCTGGTCGACGACCTCGCGGCCGCCGGTGGGGACGGCCCCTCCGGTGGTGCTCCTCGACCGCGACCGCGACGCCGTCGTCGCGGCGGCCGGCTGGACGGGCCCCCGCCGTCCGCGGCCCCCGACCCGGACGCCCCGCCTACGTCATCTACACCTCGGGCTCGACCGGACGTCCGAAGGGCGTGGTCGTCGGGCACCGGGCCCTCGCCAACCTGCTCGCCGCGATGGCCCGTGAGCCCGGCTGCGGCCCCGACGACCGGCTGCTCGCCGTCACCACCGTGTGCTTCGACATCGCGGCCCTCGAGCTGTTCCTGCCGCTCACCGTCGGCGGGTCGGTGCACGTGGCGAGCGCCGAGGACGCCGCCGACGGGTTCGCGCTCGCCGACCTGATCACCTCCAGCGGCGCGACGATGCTGCAGGCGACGCCGGCGACCTGGCGGATGCTGCTCGCGGCGGGCTGGGCGGGCTCGCCGCGCCTGCGTGCGCTGTGCGGCGGCGAGGCGCTCCCGCGCGACCTCGCCGACGCGCTGCTCTCCCGCGTCGCGCGCCTCTGGAACCTCTACGGGCCCACCGAGACCACGATCTGGTCGGCGACCGGTCCCGTCGGCCACGGCGAGCGCGTCACGGTCGGCCGCCCGATCGCGAACACCCGCCTGCACGTGCTCGACGCCTGGTCGAACCCGGTCCCGCCCGGCGTGCCCGGCGAGCTGTGGATCGGCGGTGCGGGCGTCGCCGACGGGTACCGCGACCGGCCCGAGCTCACCGCCGAACGCTTCCGACCCGGCCCCGACGGATTCCCGGCCTACCGCACCGGCGACCGGGTCCGGCAGCTGCCGGACGGCCGGGTGGAGTACCTCAGGCGCCTCGACACCCAGGTCAAGCTGCACGGCTACCGGATCGAGCTGGGCGAGGTGGAGTGCGCGCTGCGCCGGTGCGACCGGTCCGCGACGCGGTGGCCGTCGTCGAGCCCGACCCACCGCGGGCCCACGACTGGTGGCCCACGTCGTCAGCGAGGGCGCGGGCGCCGACCCGGCCGACCTGCGCGGGCGCCTCGCCGCCGAGCTGCCGGACTACATGGTGCCGTCGGTGATCTCGACGCTGCCGGCGATCCCGCTGACCGACAACGGAAGGTCGACCGCGCCGCGCTGCCCCGCGTGGGGGCGGACGCCCGCCCGGCCGCCCCGAGCGGGCGCTGCCCCCGCCCGCGCGTAGCGCGGACCCGGACCCGGACCCGGACCCGGCCCCGGCTCCTGCTCTCGCGCCGGCTCCCGCTCCCGCGCCCGCGCCGGTGGCCCCGTCCGTGACGCCGTCCCCGTCCGTGACGCCGTCCGCGCCCGCGACGACGGCGTCGGCGACCGACCCCAGGTCGACGCCGCCGCGGCCGCGGACGCGGAGCGCGCCGTCGCGGCCGTGTGGCGGGAGACGATCGGGGTCGACCACGTCGACCCCGACGCGACGTTCTTCGACGCCGGCGGGTCCTCGGTCCTGCTGGCCGCCGTGGTCCGGCGCCTGCGCGAGATCGACCCGACCCTCCGCCGGGTCGACGTGTTCGCCCACCCCACCGTCCGGACCCACGCCCGCCCCCTCGGCGGCCCGGTCTCCCCCCCGGCCCCCGAACCGGCCCCCTAACCGGACCCCGACCCGGCACCCGACCCCGCCCCCGAACCGGTGGCCGAGCCCGCTCCCGAACCGGTGACCGAGCCGTCCCCCGAACCGTCGGGGCCCCCACCTCCGGCGCTGCGGCGCCGGACGGGCGGGCGCACGCCGTGCGGCCACGGCGGGCTCCACGACCTGCGCCGCCGGCGCGCGGGTCGGCGATGACCGCCGACCCGGCGACCCCCGCCACCCCGACCGCCCCGCCCGATCCCGACGCGGCCGTCCCCGGAGGACCCCCGATGACCGCGTGCCAGGTGTGCTCGCTGAGCGCCGACCATCCCGGACTCGTTCTCGACGACGACGGCGTCTGCAATCTGTGCAACCTCGACGTCGCCCACGAACTGCTCGACAACTACACCTACACGAACGCGGTGTTCGAGGAGTTCCAGGCGGCCGAGGCCGACCCGGCGGCGAGCTACGACTGCCTGTTCATGTACAGCGGTGGCAAGGACAGCACCTACATGCTGGACAAGTTCGTCAACGAGTACGGCAAGCGCGTCCTCGCCTACACCTTCGACGTCCCCTTCGAGAGCAAGCACGCCGGCGACAACATGGCGCTCGCCCGCGAGAAGATCGCGGCCGACTTCGTGGTCGACGCGGACGACGAGAACATCAACCGCATGATGCGCGACGTGTTCAACCGGCCCGCGCCGCGCAAGCCCGGCAAATACCTGGACGAGAAGCTGCCGTGCATGTCGTGCCGGACGTTCTTCGTCATCCGCGCGATCCTGCACGCCTACGAGAACCGCATCCCCTACATCGCGCTCTGTGCCGACCCGCAGCAGATCCTGACGATGGAGTCCAACGTGCGGAAGGTGGTGCGCGGCTTCTACCAGAACTTCGGCAGGCAGCTCACCTCCGAACTGTTCGGCGAGCGGGTCCAGGCCGTGCTGTTCGCGCCCGACGAGGACCTCCCGAAGATCGTGTTCCCGTTCATCTCGATGCGCCACCAGTACGACCCCGACGCGATCGTCGAGGAACTGCGGGCGAAGGGGCTCTACACCTCGTCGCCGATGGAGACCCACTGCACGCTGTTCCCGCTGCTCAACTACTACTCGTTCCAGCACTGGGGCTGCATGTTCTACAAGCTCAACGCCTCGAGTCACCTGCGGGCGGTCGCGAAGAACGCCCAGTTCGACCGGTCGACGTTCGGCATCAAGTTCCCCCGTTCCGCCGACATCGGCGAGATCGAGGAGCAGCTGAAGGACGTGGTCTTCGAGATCGCCGCGGGCGAGGGCGACCGCGACCGCCAGCGGGCGGTGCTCGTCGACCTCTTCCGCCGCCTCGACGCCACCGAGGACGCCGCCGGGTTCGTCGCCGACAGCTTCCTCGACATGCGGCGGACCGCGGGCGACCTCGGGATCACGCTGGCCCGGACGGAGACGCGATGAGCGACGACGGGCAGGACGGCGGCGGGATGGACGTGGCGGTGGTGGGCATGGCCTGCCGCTTCCCCGGAGCGGCGAGCGTCGAGGACTTCTGGCGACTGCTCGACGAGGGCCGCGAGAGCACGACGTGGTTCACCGAGGAGGACCTGCTCGCGGCCGGGGTCGGCCGGGCCGAGCTCGACGACCCCCGCTACGTCCGGGCCGGTCAGGTGCCCGACGACGTCGAGGGTTCGACGCCGAGCTGTTCGGCATCCCCGGCGAGGAGGCCGAGATGCTCGACCCGCAGCACCGGCTGCTGCTCGAGTGCGCGCAGGAGGTGCTCGAGTCCGCGGGGCACGACCCTGCGCTCACCGAGGACGCGGTCGGCGTGTTCGCGGGGGTCGGGATGAACACCTACCTGCTGCGCAACCTCGCCGAGCGCTACCGGCGGGCGTCGCCGCTGGAGCACTACCGGCTGATGCTCACCAACGACAAGGACTTCGTCACCACCCGCGTGTCCTACCGGCTCGGCTGCGCGGCCCGAGCCTCGGCGTCGGCACGGCCTGCTCCACCGCGCTGGTCGCCGTGCACACCGCCTGCCTGAGCCTGCTCGCGGGCGAGAGCGACATGGCGATCGCGGGTGCCGCGCACGTCACGGTGCCGCAGGTCGAGGGCTACCTCCACCAGGAGGGGATGATCCGCTCCCCGGACGGGCACTGCCGCGCGTTCGACGCGAAGGCCGCCGGCACGGTGCTCGGCAGCGGCGCGGGCGTGGTGCTGCTCAAGCGCCTCGCCGACGCGCAGACCGACGGCGACACGGTGCACGCGGTGATCCGGGGCAGCGCGGTCAACAACGACGGCTCGCTCACGACCGGCTACACCGCGCCGAGCGTGGCCGGCCAGGCCGCGGTCATCGCGGAGGCGCAGGCCGTCGCCGGGGTCGGGCCGGACGGGGTCGACTACGTCGAGGCCCACGGCACCGGCACCCCGCTCGGCGACCCGGTGGAGGTCGAGGCCCTCGACGAGGTGTTCGCGGGCGCCCCGCTCGGCTCGGTCGGGCTGGGGTCGGCGAAGACCAACGTCGGTCACCTCGACACCGCCGCCGGCGTGGTGGGTCTGATCAAGGCCGTCCTCATGCTGCGCCACCGCCGGCTCGTGCCGAGCCTGCACTTCGACGTGCCCAACCCGGACATCCCCTTCGGCGAGAACGCGTTCCACGTCGTCACCGAGAGCACCGAGTGGCGCAGCGCGGGCCGGCCCCGCCGGGCGGGCGTGAGCTCCTTCGGCATCGGCGGCACCAACGCGCACGTCGTGCTCGAGGAACCGCCCGCGGTGCCGGAGCGCGAGCCCGACGACCGGCCCCGGCTGGTGCTGGTCTCGGCGCACACCACCGGCGCGCTCGACCGGCTCTGCGGCGAGCTGGGGCGCCACCTCAACGCCGCCCCCGAGCTGCGGCTGGGCGACGTGGCCCACACGCTCGCGGCGGGCCGGCCCGCGCGCCGGCACCGCCGGGCGCTGGTCGGCCTCGACGCGGGGGACGCGGCGCTCACCCTCGCGCTCGGCGACGAGGACCGGATCCGGGCGGGGGAGGCACCCGCCGAGCGGCCGTTGGTCGCCCTGCTCCTCGGCGACACCGTCGGCGACGCCGGATCCACGGCCCTCGCCGACCTGCTCGACGAGGTGCCCGCCTTCGCCGCCCACGCCGCGGAGGCGGTCGGGGCCGGGGTCTCCGCGGGCGTCCTCGACGCGGGCACCGACGCCGCAGCGGTCCTCGCCCGCGGCGACGCCACCGCCACCGTCGTCGGCTCCTGGGCGCTCGCCCGCCTGCTCGGCGCGTGGGGGGTCGAGGCCTCCGCGCTCGCGGGCCGGGGGACCGGGCGCCTGGTCGCCGCCGGGCTGGCCGGGGTGCTGACGCTGCCCGACGTGCTGCGCCTCGCCGCGGGCGGCACCGGGCCCATCACGGTCGCCGGGGCGGCGGCGATCCCGCTGCTCGACCCGGCCACCGGCGCGTGGACGACGCCCGAGCGTGCCGCCGACGCCGCCACCTGGACCACACCCGACCCCGACCGGGGCCGCCCCGCCGGGTGGGCGCCCGGGCACCTCGTGGTCGCGCTCGACACCCTGGCGCTCGAGGACGGCGACGACCGCGACCCCACCGGGGCCGACGCCGTGCCGGGCTCGTCCGGGGTCCGTCTGCTCGACCTGGTCGGGCGGCTCTGGGTCGCGGGCGTCGACGTCGACCGCGCCGCGCTGCACGCCGGGCAGGACGTGCGCCGGGTGGTGCTGCCGACCGTGCCCCACGAGCGCCGCCGGCACTGGATCGAGCCCGGTGCCACCGTGGGCGTCGTCGACGCGGCGACCGGCACCGACCTGCGCCGCCGGCTCGACGAGGCGGCCGACGACCAGGAGCGCGTGGAGCTGATCGGGGCTACCTCGCCGACGAGATCGCCCAGGTGCTCGCGCGGCCCGACGGCACCCCGCCCGACCGCGACCAGAACCTCTTCGACATGGGGCTGGAGTCGCTGGTGCTCATCGAGATCACCGCACGGCTCGCCGACGAGCTGGCCTACCCGGTCGCCCCGTCGGCGTTCGTCGAGTACCCGACCGTGCGCACCTTCACCGTCAACCTCGCCGAGGAGATGGGCTACCACCCGGTCACGACCACCGCGGGCCCTGCCGCGGCGCGGACCTCGCGGCGGGCGGCGCGGGCCCGCGACCGCCGATGACCGTGGCACCCGGCGTCGTCGCGACGAGCGCGACGGCGCCGGCCCCCGCACCGCCGCGCACCGTGTTCATGTTCTCCGGCCAGGGGTCGCAGTACGCACACATGGGCCGGCCGCTCTACGAGAGCGAACCGGTGTTCGCGGCGGCCCTCGACCGGCTCGACGTGGTCGCCACGACCGTGCTCGGGCACTCCGTCGTCGAGCGGCTGTACGACCCGGCCCGCGGGCGGGACGCGCCGTTCGAGGACACCGAGATCACCCACCCGGCGATCGTCATGGTGGAGCTCGCGCTCGCCGAGCTGGTCGCCGCCGAGGGCATCGAACCCGCGGTGCTGCTCGGGGCGAGCCTCGGTGAGTTCACCGCCGCCGTCCTCGCGGGCGTCCTGGACGTCGCCGACTGCCTGCACCTGCTCGTCGGCCAGGCGCGGGCGCTCGCGGGTGCCCGCCCGGCGGGATGCTGGCGGTGCTCGGCCCGGAGGAGGCGTGGGCGCGCGTGCCTGCGCTGCGCGACCACACCGAGGTCGCCGCACGCAACTACCCCCGGTCACTTCGTCGTGGCGGGCCCCGTCGACGCGCTGGCCGCGGGGGAGCGCGCGCTCGCCGGGAGGGGGGTCGTGGCCCAGCGGGTCCCGGTGCGCGAGGGCTTCCACTCCCACCTGATGGACCGCGCCCGACCGCGGCTCGACGAGCTCATGGCCTCGGTACCTCTCGGGCGGCCCCGCGTCCCGATCATGTCGTGCGCGACGGGCCCGGTCCTCGACCGGATCGACGCCGGGCACCTGTGGGAGGTGACGCGCGGGCCCGTCGAGTTCTCCCGGGCGCTCGCCGCCCTCGAGGCGGGGGGCCCCGCGCTCTACCTCGACCTCGGCCCGGCCGGCACCCTGCACAACTTCGTGCGCCAGGGGCTGGAGCCCTCGTCGGCGTCCCGGTCGATGCCCCTGCTCAGCCCGTTCTCCCGTGACGCGCGCCTGCTCGAGGAGCTGCGCGCCGTGCGGCCGCCCGAGCGCCGACCGACCCCGCGGGCCGAGGCGCCCGCACCGCGTCGTGGACAGGAGACCACCGTGCAGATCCTCGGCTTCCCCGGGCAGGGCGCACAGCGCATCGGCATGGGCGCCGAGCTCTTCGCGCGCTACCCCGACCTGGTCGCCACCGCCGACGACGTCCTCGGCTGGTCGGTCGTCGAGCTGTGTGCGGGCGACGCGCAGCGGCTCAAGGACACCCGGTTCACCCAGCCCGCGCTCTACGTCGTCGAGGCGCTCGGCCACCTCGCCCGCCGCGACGACGGCCACCCGGAGCCCGACGTGCTCGTCGGCCATTCGCTGGGCGAGTACCCGGCCCTGGTCGCCGCCGGCGCCTTCGACTTCGCCACCGGGCGGGAGCTGGTGCGGCGCCGCGGCGAGCTGATGTCGGACGCGGCCGACGGTGGGATGGCGGCGGTCGTGGGCTGCGACCTCGACACCCTGCGCGGCGCCCTGGAGTCGCGCCCGGAACTATCCGGGATCGACATCGCCAACCACAACGCGCCCGAGCAGTTCGTCCTCGCCGGCCCGCACGACCAGCTGCGCGCCGCCGGTCCGATCCTCACCGAGGTCGGCGCGCGGGTGGCGCCGCTCGCGGTCAGCGCGCCCTTCCACTCCCGCTACATGGCCGACACCGCCGAGCGCTTCCGCCGCGACCTCGCCGCCGCCACGATCCGCGACCCGCGCCTGCCGGTGATCGCGAACGTCGACGCGCGGCCCTACCGGCCCGGCGCGGTCCGCGAGACCCTCGCGCGCCAGATCGCCGAGCCGGTGCAGTGGCTCGACACCGTCCGCTCGCTCATGGGCACGGGCGGGTTCACCTTCGTCGAGGTGGGCCCGGGCACCGTGCTCACCAAGCTCGTCGAGCGCATCGCGCCGGGGCCACGCCGCTGCCGCCCCCCGTCCTCGCGCCACCGGCTCCCGCCGTGGAGCCGGCCGCGGACGCCGTCGCGCCTCCGGCCGCACCACCGGCCGCACCACCGGCCGCACCACCGGCCGCACCACCGGCCGCACCGCCCGCGGCGAGCGCCGTGGAGGCGGCGAGCGACCGGGCGAGGTCGCTGGGCGCAGCGGGCTTCCGGGACCGCTACGGGCTCGGCCTGGCCTACGTGGCGGGCTCGCTGTGCGGAGGGATCGCGTCGACCGAGCTCGTCGCCGGCGTGGCCCGGGCCGGTGGTCTCAGGATCCTCGGTACGGCGGGCCTCCCGCTCGCCGACGCCGAGGCCCTGCTCCTCGACGCCCGCCACCGGCTGGGTGGGGCGGCACCGCTCGCCGCCGGCGTCGTGTACCAGCACACGGCACCGGAGCGGGAGTCGGCGCTGGTCGAGCTGTTGCTGCGCCACGAGGTCGGCCTGCTCGAGGCCTCCGGCTTCCTGCGCATCACCCCCGCGCTCGTGCGCTGGCGCCTGGCGGGGGGCCGCGTGCTCGCGAAGGTCTCGCGCAGCGACCTCGCCGAGATGTTCCTGCGCCCACCGCCGCCCGCGATCGTCGCGCGGCTCGTCGAGCAGGGCGTCGTCAGCCCCGGGGAGGCCGAGGCGGGCCGGGAGCGGCCGATGGCCGACGACCTGTGCGTCGAGTGCGACCCCGGCTGGCTGA
This sequence comes from Aegle marmelos, assembly GCA_030449875.1. Taxonomy (NCBI): domain Eukaryota; kingdom Viridiplantae; phylum Streptophyta; class Magnoliopsida; order Sapindales; family Rutaceae; genus Aegle; species Aegle marmelos. The sequence continues at coordinate 19,280 of JASUUL010000038.1, read as the reverse complement.
CGACCGTCGGCTCGCTGCCCGCGGTGCTGCCCGCGGTGCTGGCCGCCCGCGACGAGCTCGCCCGCGACGGTCACCCGCCGGTGCACGTGGGCGCGTCGGGCGGCATCGGGACCCCCGCCGCCGCGGCCGCCGCGTTCGTCCTCGGCGCGGACTTCGTGCTCACCGGCTCGCTCAACCAGTGCACGCCGGAGGCGGCGACCAGTGACGCGGTCAAGGACGTCCTGGCCGGCCTGGAGGTGCAGGACGTGACCGCGGCGCCGTGGGTGCACGGGGCCGAGCTCGGCCTGCAGGCCCGCGTGGTCAAGCGGGGCAGCTTCTTCGCCGCGCGCGCGGCGAAGCTGCAGGCTCTCCTCGGAGCCCACGACCGTGCCGACGACCTGCGCGTCGACGATCGGGAGCACGTCGAGACGGTCCTGCTGCGCCGTCCGCTGGCCGCCGCCGTCGCCGTGACGCGAGAGCGCGAGCAGGCGGCGATCGGGGGGAGCGCCCCGGAGGCCGCGGCGCCGGACGTCGCGGGCAAGGCCGACCTCGCGGCGGCGTTCCGCACGTACCACGACGACGCCTTCGCGGCCGCGGTGTGCGGTGACGAAACCCGCCGCGTCGACTGGTTGGTCTACTGCGGGTCGGCGATGGGGGCCACGAACCGGTGGCTCCGGCACGGCGACCTGGGCCCCTGGCGGCACCGCCACGTCGACGAGCTCGCGCGGCGCCTGATGGACGGCGCCGCCGGGGTCGTCGCCGACGCGTGCGCGGCGCTCGGTGCCCGTCCACCCGGCGACGCGGACGCCTAGCGCCGTGCTCACCCCACCCTCCGCGCCCGACCACGCCCAGAGAGGAACCCGATGACGGACGAGGCGACGTCGACCCGGGACGAGACCGACCGGCCCGACGACCCGGCCCGCGATCCCGATCCGGGCCGCTGGGTCGCGGTGACGGTCATGCTCGTGGCCGTCTTCATGGACCTGCTCGACGTCAGCATCATCAACGTCGCCGTCCCCAGCATCCAGGTCGAGCTCGGTGCGACCTACGCGACGGTGCAGTGGACGACCGCGGGCTACACGCTCGCCTTCGCCGCGCTGCTGATCACCGGGGCCGCTTGGGCGACGTCGTCGGCCGCAAGCGACTGTTCGTCGTCGGGGTCGGCCTGTTCGTCGTGGCGTCACTGGCGTGCGGTGCCGCCACGGGCCCCGGGCTGCTCGTCGGTGGGCGCATCGCTCAGGGTGTGGGAGCGGCCCTCATGGTCCCGCAGGTGCTCGCCGCCATCGCGGTGACCTTCTCCGCCGAGGAGAGGGGAAGGTCGTCGGCCTCTACGGGCGGTGGCCGGGCTCGCGCTCGTCTCGGCCCGCTGCTCGGGGGCTCCTGGTCAGCGCCGACCTCTTCGGCCTCGGCTGGCGGACCGTGTTCCTGATCAACGTTCCGGTCGGGCTGGTGTGCATCGCGGTGGCCGCGCGGCACGTCCGCGAGTCGCGCGCCCCGCAGCGGCAGCGCATCGACTGGCTGGGACTCGTGCTCGCCGTCCTGGGACTCGTCCTGCTGGTGTTCCCCCTGGTCCAGGGACGGGAGCTCGGCTGGCCGCTCTGGATCCTCGCCCTCTTCGGCCTGGCGGCCGTCGTGCTCGCCGTCTTCGTGGTCCAGCAGGTCCGCACGAACCGGCGCGGCGACTCCGGCGTCCTGCCGCTGGTGGCCCTGGGGCCGTTCCGCAGCCGTAGCTACGTGGTCGGCCTGGTGGCCATCCTGCTGTTGCAGGCCGTCCCGGCGGGCTTCGCCCTCGTCTGGACGCTGCACGTCCAGCTCGGTCTCGGCTGGACGGCGTTGCACACCGGGCTGACGACCATCCCGACCTCCTGGCGGCCGCCGTGGTCGGGGCCTGTCGATGCAGGTGATCGTGCCGCGCACGGGTCGGGCCGCCCTGCTCGCCGGTCCCGTGCTCCTCGGCGTCGGCCTGGCGCTGTCGGCGTGGCTCGCCGCCACGTCCGGTGCGGCGCTGTCCTCGTGGGCCGTCGCCGGCCCGTTCGCGCTGATGGGGATCGGGCTCCGGGCTCATGATCGCCCGCTGACCAGCCTGGTGCTGCTCTACGTGGCGCCCCGGGACGCGGGCTCCGCCTCCGGCATGGTCAACACGACCCAGCAGCTCGGCGGCGCGATCGGCATCGCCCTGATCGGTGTCGTGTTCTTCGGCGTCCTCACCGGGCCGGGATCGGCCCGGCTCGACGAGCGGGACCTGCGTGCCGACCTCACCGCCGCCGGTCTCGTGGGCCCGGCTCAGGAGCAGCTCGTCACCGGGACGCGTGAGTGCGTGGTGCAGCGGCTCTCCGAGCAGGACCCGTCCGCGGCCGTGCCGGCGTGCCGGGCGCCCGACGGCCCGACCGCCGCGCCCGCGGTGCGTGCCGCCGTCGACCGGGCGATCGGCGACGCGCGGGCCGACGACTTCGGCGCGTCGTTCCGCACCGCGAGCTGGTGGCTGGTGGGCGCCCTGGTCGTCGCCCTCGGCCTGATGTTCCTGCTGCCGCGCGACTTCGGTCGGCAGTCGCCGGGTGGGCCCGACGGGTCCACGACCGGCACCCCGGAACCGTCGCCCTCGACGTGAGCACCGGCGGTCGGACCCGCGCGCGCCTCACCGGCCGGCCGCGTCCCGCGTCGGGTCAGCGCAGCGGGTCCAGGCGTTCCTGGAGCTCGGTCGGCAGCGCGGCGAACCACTGGTCCTCGTCGCCGGGGTCGGGCAGCGGACGCCCGAACTCGGCGATGTTCGCGCCGGGGATGTCGTTGATGTAGACCCACACCTCCTCGGGCGACACCCCGACGATCTCGCCGACCTCGGTGGTGATGCGCTCCAGCATCGCCTGCTTCTGCTCGTCGGTCCGACCGGCGCGGATGTCGGCGCGGACCCACACGTGAGCGGGGTCGGCGGGCTGCCCGGCGACGTACATCGAGCCCGGGGTCAGGTCGTTGAACACGACCTGGACGAAGTAGCGGGGCGCGAGGGCCACCTCGTGGTGGATCTCGGTCAGCGCGTCGACGATCCGCTTCCGGGACTCGACCGGGATCGTGTCGGCGGTGGCCCAGCAGGCGTAGGTCGGCATGGGGGCGCCCTCCGTGTCAGCGGTGGCGAGCGACGTCGCCACGGGAGTCCGACCGACGATAGCCGCGCGCGGCCGGCCGGTCGGTCCCCGATCGCGCCCGGCCGGGGGCGATGTCGTCCCGTGGGAGATCATGCGCCGGACATCAGCCGTCTCGCGGAGGACACGATGGTCTCGCTCCCTGCTCCCGTCGAGCGGTTCATGTTCGACACGCTGGCGCCCACGTTGATCGAGAACATCGGCACGGTGCCGGTGGCCGGCGCCGACGGCGTGGTGGCGCAGGTCTACGACCAGATGCGGCGGGAGTTCCAGCTCGTCCCCCCGGTGACCCTGCACGCGCCGAAGCCCGAGCTGCTGGCCGGGGTCTGGGGATGCTGCGCGAGACGATCGTGGCCGGCCCGGTCGACCGCATGCTGCGTGAGGTGGTGTGCGAGGCCGTCTCGCAGATCAACGAGTGCAGCTTCTGTGTGGACGCCCACAGCACCCTGCTCACCGGGGCCGCCCACGGGCCGACCAGCGCCGCGATCGCGGCGGACCGTCCCGCGCAGATCAGCGATCCGACGGTCCGCGCCCACGCGCAGTGGGCGCTGGCGAACCGCCGGCCGGGCGCCGACGTGCTCGCCCACCCGCCGTTCTCCGTGGAGGACGCTCCGGAGATCATCGGGTCGGCGGTGTGCTTCCACTACATCGACCGGATGGCCAGCGTCTTCCTGCCCGACGCACCCGTGCCCCTGCCGTCGCGGCTCCGGTGGTTGCGCGGCACGGTGATCCGGATCGCGGGCGCGACGGTCGGCCGGCGGATCATGTCGGTCACGGTCGAGCCGGGTGGCGCGGTCGGATCGCTTCCCGAGAGCGCGCCGTCACCGGAGTTCTCCTGGGCACTGCCGAAACCGGCGGTGGCGGCGGCGATCGGTCGGCTCGAAGCGGTGGTGGAGGCCGGCGGCGAGGAGGTGCTCTCCGCAGCGGTGCGGACCCTCGTCGTCGCGCGGGTGGCCGCGTGGGAGGGCGAGCACCCCGGCATCAGCCGGAGCTGGGTGGAGACCGCGGTCGACGGCCTCGAGGAGTCCGACCGGGCGGCCGGGCGGCTGGCGTTGCTGGTCGCGTTCGCTCCGTATCAGGTCGACGAGCCGATCCTGCGGGCGTTCCGCGAGGACCACCCGTCGGACAGCGCGCTGCTCGCCGCGACGGCCTGGGCCGGCTTCACCGCCACCCGGCGCATCGCCGGGTGGCTCACCCCGGCCGCGACAGCGGGGACGCACTGAGGAACGGCTCGGCCCCGACCTCGTCGCACGACAGCGGTCCGGCGAGCCCGTCGAACGATCGTGTAACCGGCGGTCTCGCGGCGCCGACCAGTGACGACGTTGTGGAGCGGGCGACAACTGCAGGGTCCGCGCGCGCGACGGGCCTGCCCGACGCAGCTCGGTTGCTCTAGGCTTACCGTTCGTGTCAGCTTACGGAGATGGCGGGCTCGGGTTGCTGGGCGACCCGATGCGCCGCGCGATCTTCGAGATGCTGGCGCGCCGCCCCAGCTCGGTGGGCGAGCTGGCCGACCAGCTCCCGATCAGCCGCCCGGCGGTGTCACAGCACCTCAAGGCGCTCAAGGACGGCGGACTGGTCGTCTCCCAGCCGCAGGGCACCCGCCGGGTCTACCGGCTCAACCCGCACGGCGTTGCGGCCCTGCGGAGCTGGCTCGACGGCGTGTGGGAGCACGCCCTGGCCGACTTCCACAAACTCGCCGAGCAGGCCGTCGCCAACGACGTCGCCGGCACCGACCATCACGCGGACCGACCCCACGGGGAGCAGCAATGAGCGCGCCGATCCCGGCGATCGAGGGCAAGACCACCGTCAACGTCGACCGTGACCGCGCGTTCGCGCTGTTCACCGGGTCGTTCGGGGCCTGGTGGCCTCGCCAGTACCACATCGGTACCGCTGAGGTCGCCGACATCATCCTCGAGCCGGGCGAGGGCGGCCGTTGGTTCGAGCGTGGTGTCGATGGCAGCGAATGCGACTGGGGTCGGGTCCTGAGCTGGGAGCCCCCGGCGCGGGTGGTGTTCACCTGGCAGATCGGCGGTGACTGGCAGTTCGATCCTGACCCCGCGCACGCGAGCGAGATCGAGGTCCGCTTCCACGCCGACGGACCGGAACAGACCACGGTCGAGGTCGCGCACCGGCACTTCGACCGCCTCGTCGGCGGAGACGGTGTCTACAGCGCGATCGAGCACGGCGGTGGCGGCTGGGTGGCGCTGCTCGCGGCGTACGCACAGATGGTGGAGGACGGGCAGTGAGCACGACAGCGGACACCATGGCCCTTGCGCGCGACGAGCGCACCGAGCTGGCCGCCTTCCTCGCGAGCCGGACCCCAGAGCAGTGGAACGCCCCGACGCTTTGCGAAGAGTGGCGAGTCCGCGACGTGGTCACCCACATCTAAAGCTACGAAGACCTGGGCTGGTTTGGACTGGCAGGACGCATGGCCAAGGCCGGCTTCAACCCCGACCGCGCGAACGCCATGGGGGTCGCGGACCACGTGGACAAGAGCCCGGGCGAGCTGATCCGCAGGGCGCGCGACCACATCCAGCCGACCGGGCTGACCGCCATGATGGGCGGTCGAATCGCGATCACCGACGGCACGATCCACCAGCAGGACATCCGCCGACCCCTCGGGCTGCCGCGCACGATCCCGGCCGCACGCCTCGTCGCCGCCCTCGACACCGCTCGCCGGGCACCCACCATCAGCGGCGCGAAGCGCGTCAAGGGCCTCCGGCTCGTCGCCACCGACGTCGACTGGACCCACGGCGACGGTGACGAGGTCCGCGGCACCGGCGAGGCCCTGCTCCTCGCCATCGCCGGCCGACGTGGCGTCGCCGCCGAACTCGACGGGCCGGGCGCGGCGACCCTGGCTGAGCGCGCCGCGAACTGAGCTGCGACGGTGTGGAGCGGGCGACGGGAATCGAACCCGCGTAGCCAGTTTGGAAGACTGGGGCTCTACCATTGAGCTACGCCCGCATGCTCCTCGCGGAGCCGCTCCCAGAGTAGCCGATTGCCCGATTCTGCTCGTGACCTCCTCTGAGGTCACGGTTCGGTAACGGCTGCGGGGTCGATGACCTCCGACCCCCGGTTGCGACGTCGTCTCCATCGAGAAGCGCTGCGGTGTCGGTGTGTCGTCGCCGACATGAACCGTTAAGGGTTCGTGTCCACCTGTCGATGCCGTGGCCCGGCCGGATACAACGGTCGTAGGAGATCGACGACGGAGGACGCCATGGGCATCACGGCCATCGAGACCGACCGCACCATCGAGATCGACGACGACCACATCGTGCGCGGGCTGGAGTGATCACCGGCCGGCGGTGAACGCGGCGGCCCCGCCGTCCGTATCCAGTCGACGAGGACGTCGAGAGGACACGGATGCGAGGACGCACGGCGCGACGGCCCGGGCGCACCACGGTCGACGCCGGGGTCCGCGACGAGGACGCCCTCGCGGCGGCCTACGCGGCCCACGGCGCCGAGCTCTACCGCTTCGCGCTGCGGCAGCTGCGCGACGAGGGTGCGGCGCAGGAGGTCGTGCAGGAGGTCTTCCTGCGCGCCTGGCGCCGGGCCGACACGTTCGACGGCACCGTCGCGAGCCTGCGTGCGTGGCTGTTCGCGATCGCGCGGAACGCGGTCGTCGACGAGGTCCGGCGGATCGCGGTGCGGCCGTGGCGGTCCGGTCTGACCGACGATCCCGAACCCGGCAACGCCGCGGTGGCCTCCTTCGACGCCTCCCTGCTCGACTCCTGGGTGGTCGAGGAGGCGTTGCGGACGCTCCGGGTCGAGCACCGGACGGCGATCGTCGAGTCCTACCTGCGGGGACGTCCCTACGCCGAGATCGCGGCGGAGGCGGGCGTCCCCGTCGGTACCGTGCGCAGTCGCGTGTTCTACGGCCTCAAGGCCCTCCGGCTGGCCATGGACGAGATGGGGGTCGAGCCGTGAGCGGCGAGCACCGGGCCGTGCGCGAGAGTCTCGGCGCCTTCGTCCTCGGTCATCTCGGCGCCGAGCAGGCCGCCGCGGTCCGCGCGCACCTCGACGGCTGCGCCGAGTGCCGCGCCGAGGCCGACGAGCTCGCGTCGGTGGTCCCGGCGCTGCGCGGCGTCGACCCCGCGGCCCTCGACGTGACGGCCTCGCCCCCGCCCGACCTCGGCGAGCGCATCCTCGAGCGCGCCCGCTCCGAGCGACGGCCGTGGCGGCGGGGGCCCCTGCTCGCGGTGGCCGCCGCGGCGGCGGTCGCGGTCGTCGCGGGCGGGGCCGGATACCTCGTCGGGGCGGCGCCGGACGACGGCCGTCCCGCGCGAGCCGGTCGCCGTGCGGGCCCTCGCGCCCGGGCTGCACGCGGCGGCGGTCGCGATCCCGCACACGTGGGGCGTGGAGATCACCCTGGACGCCGACGGGTTCGCCCCCGGCGCGGTCTACCGGGTCGTCGTGCGCGACGAGGGCGGCCGCACCGTCAGCGCGGGCGAGTTCATCGGCACCGGCGACGCGGCGATGCGCTGCAACCTCAACTCCTCGGTGCTGCGGGCCGACGCGAGCGGCTTCGAGGTGGTCGACGACCGCGGCGCGGTGGTCCTGCACGGCGAGCTGTGAGCGCTCACGCCGGCACGGCGTGCACCACGAGGTTGTCGGTGTAGCTGCGCGCGCCGCGGTCGAACGTGCCGGCGCAGGTCACGAGGCGCACGACGTCGTCGCGCGTCGTCCCGAACACCGCGAACGTCGGGAACCGGTCCTTGGCGACCTGCTCGGTGCGGGTCACGCGGTAGCGCGCCGTCGTGCCGTCGGAGCGCGCGAGATCGAGGACGTCGCCGGCGCGCAGGTCGCGCAGCCGGTAGAAGACCGCCGGGCCGGAGCGGGAGTCGACGTGGCCGAGCAGCACGGTCGGTCCCCGGCCCGGGCGGGCCCCGCCGTCGAACCAGCCCACCCGGTCGTAGTCGGTCGGGACCTCCGCCGCGCCGTCGGGCGCGATGCCCAGGCGCAGCAGGGTGTCCTCGACGTCGATGCTGGGCCGGCGCAGGGCCGCGGAGGACGACGCGCGCCGGCGCGTCGACCGGTGCGGACGTGGATGCGGACGTGGATGCGGACGTGGACGGGGGCGCCGCCGGGGCCGGGGACGGCGTGCCGGTCGCACAGGCCGTCACCGCGGCGAGGGCGAGCACGACGACGCCCGGGGCGAGTCGCCCCGGGCGTCGCGCGCGGATGGATCGACCCACGTCAGGAACGGGCACGGCTCCGGCGCACGGCGACGGTGCCCGCCGCCGCCGCGGCGACCAGCGCCCCGCGCCGAGGGCGATCGTCCCGGCGCCCACGCCCTCGTCGGCGCCTCCGGCCCCGGTCTCGACGCCGCCCATGGGCATGCGCGTCAGCTGGCCGCGGACCGTGCCCGCGGTGAAGCCCTGGGTGTGGGTGTCGCCGAAGAAGGCTCCCGGGTTCGCCTCGATCTCCTTGAGCGAGAAGCCGGTGCCGGTGTCCTGACCGTTGGCCATCACGCCGGTCGTGAACGGGCCCTTCAGGCAGCCCGAGCTCGTCTTCGTGCCCTCACCCGTGGGGTTCGGGAACGCGATGCGCGGCGGCCCCGACTGCCCCGGCTGCGCCTCGTGGATGTGCGTCGCGGTCCGCGCCGGGCTCGCGTACTCGCCGGTGAGGCCGGAGAGCTCGAGGTCGTAGCAGATGATCTCCTGGTCGCTGTTGATCCGGTAGTTGAACGTGCCGCTCGCGCCCTGCTGCCCGGGCGCGGGCTGGTTGTTCTGCCCGACGACCATGTCGGGGGTCGCCATCACGGAGAACATGCTGGTGAACGTGTCGGGCTCGCCGACGGGCTCCTCGGCGAGGGCGACGCCCGCCGAGAGCGCCAGGGTGCCGGCGGTGAGGGCGGACAGGACGGCGAGCTTGCGAGACGTGCGACGCACGAGGGCCCCTCTCGGAGGAATGTCCGGAACGCCCGTTGTGACGGACGGGCACGCACCTGCGTTCACCGGCCGCTCGATCCGCCGTACCGGCCCCTAGACTCGCCTGCACGGGGTGTGGCGCAGCTTGGTAGCGCACTCGCTTTGGGAGCGAGGGGCCGTGGGTTCGAATCCCGCCACCCCGACCGTGTCTGACCAGCAGTGATTCACGTGACCAGGGTCGACCCACCCGGGCCGAGTGAACAGCCTGACCATGGACATCAGCCCCCAGTCGATCCTCCCAGTCGATCGAGGGCGCTGACGCATGGCGTCGAGGTTGGTGTGGGCGTAGATCGCCATGGTCACGTCGATGTGCGCGTGGCGGGCGATGGCCTGCACCACGTGCGGCGGCGTCCCGAGGTCGAGCAGCAGGCTCACCACCGTGTGGCGCAGGTCGTGGAGCCGCACGGTCGGGAGCCGGCCCGGACGCGCAGCAGTCGAAGTCGCGGTTCAGCGCGCGGCTCGATCGGCGTGCCGATCTGGGTGGCGAACACCAGGCCGTGGTCCTGCCAGCACTCGGGGCCTCGACCGCTCGGCGTCCTGGCGCTCGCGGTGGGCCAACAACGCCTTCCGCGTCACCTTCGGCAGCGGGATCGTCGCCTCCGACGCCTCGGTCTTGGCCCGCTCGATGATCAGCCGCGGGCCGACGCGCTGGACGGTCTGCTCGACGGTCAGCGTGGCCCGGTCGAAGTCGATGTCCTGCCAGCGGAGGCCCAGCAGCTCGCCGTGGCGCAGCCCGAGCGTCGCCGGACCACGTAGGCCGGCCAGAAGCGGTGCCCGCTCGGCGGCGGTCAGCAGCGAGCGGGCCTGCACGACCGGCAGGCCCCTTGCCGACCTACCCGGTGTCTTGACCTTGACCAGCTTCGCGACGTTGCGCGCGGACCAGCTCCATGCGCTCGGCGTGCCCGAGGGCGTTGCGCAGCACGGCGTGGACGTACTGGACCTGGCGCACGGACGGGTTCGAGCCGCAGCAGCGCCCCGCCGAGCAGCACTGCTCCTCGGCGGGCTTGTGCTTGTCGCGACCGTTGGCGCAGCACAGGCACTTCTCGCGCAGCCCGGCCATGAACGCGCGGACCTCGGCGGCGGTGAGCTTCTGCGAGCCGCTTGCCGCCGAGCGCCGGCTTGATGTGCAGCCGGGCCGCCGACTCGTAGCCGCGCCAAGTCGTCGCGCGCTTCTCGGTCTCCACTTCCTTGAGCCACTCGTCGAGGAACTCGCCGAGCGGCGTGGCGCCGTCGGGTGCGGCCTCGCCGTTGGCCGACTTGGCCTTGAGCTGGTCGAGCTTGGCCCGGACCTCGTCGAAGCTGTGCCCGTAGACCCGCTTACGGCGGATCGCCCCCGAGTCGTGTGCCGTACGCCGCCCCGGTCAGCGGCCGTCAGGCGCTTGGCGATCGTTCCCTCGCCGTTGACCTTGCGGCGCCCCAGGCCCCGGCTCCGAGGTCGCCGGCCATCACGCGACCGCCTCCGCCTCGACGAGCTGGGCGACGTACTCCTCCAGCGCCGAGCGCGGGATGCGCCGGGAGCCGCCGATCTTGATGGAGCGCAGGTCCCGGTTGCGGAGCAGGTCGTAGACCTTGCAGCGGCTGATCTTGAGAATCTCGGCGGCCTCTTCGGCGGTGAACAGCAGCGGTCCATCAGGGTTCTCCTTCGTCGGCAGTACGGGTGACCGGGACGTCGGCGGCGCGGTCGGTGGCCCGCCGAGCTGGGTGGGCGAACTCCGCGGTCCCCTCGGTGACCGCGGGGCCGAGCGGTGGGAAGGCGGCGAAGAGCAGGACGACGGTCACGACGCCGCTGACGAGCGGGGCCGCGCGCCGGCTCTTCACGAGCAGGGCAGTGACGAGGGCGGCGACGATGACGACGGCGACGAGGTTCACGCCGGCCCCCAGCCGTCGGGCGCGCGGCGGGCGTGGGCGGCGAGGCGGTCGACGTACTCGCCGTGCTCGCCGAGGTAGGGGACGCGGATGCGTTCGCAGTCGCGGCCGAGCCCGGAAGGTAGGCGATGCCGGGGCGGCGTTGGCGTGCTCCTGGCCGAGCGCGTCCGTCGGCGCCGTGGAGCATCTCCAGTGAGTCCGCGGGCACGCGAAGGATGCGCAGCGCAAACTGGTCGCGGGCGTATCCGCCGCCCACCGCGGTGGCCTCGAAGCGCTGCGCGAGCATCAGCACCCGGAACGCCGCCTTGCGCCCCTCGGAGAGCAGCCGCAGCACGGCGACGCGGATGCGGTCCCCGAGCGCCGGCTGTCCCTTCGGTAGCTTCGGAAGGGCGTCGGCGGCGCGCAGCAGCCCGGGGAACTCCTCCAGGACCACAAGCACGGTCGGGACGGTGGGGAGCGGACGATCTTGTCGGCGCGCGGCCGGGATGTGCTCGAGGCGCCGGTCCATCTCGGCCACCAGGTCCTCGAGCAGCACCGCGTGCGCCGACAGATCGGCGGACCCGACGACCTGGTGGGCTCGGTGGGCGGTGCCATTCCAAGCGCGGCCGAGCAGCAGGCCGGTGATGTCCGATCCGGCGATGACGACGTCGTGGCGGCGCAGACCTGGCAGAGGATGCCGTTGACGAGCTTGGTCTTGCCCGACCCGTTCTGCGCCCTGCACGGCCATGTGCGCTTCGGCGGTGAGGTCGTGGGCGAGGGTGTCGCCGTCCTCGGTGCGGCCAATGAGCACGGGCTCGGAGGCGGTCAGGATGGTGACGTGGGGCAGGGCGAAGCCGTCGCGCAGCGGGTCCTGGTCGAGGACCACGAGCCGTACCCAGCGCCCCGCGAGAGGCTCGACCCGCAGGCCGTGTCCACCGAGGGAGTGGGCCAGGCGCGGGGCGTTCTCCTTGCGGGTGAAGTCGTAGCCCTCCTGGCCGGGCAGCAGCTCGACGGTGAACGACAGCGGCGGGCCGAGACGGACCTCTCCGACGCGCGGCGTGCGGACGGTGACCCCGGCGGCGACCTGGACGTACTGGCACAGGCGCAGGCCGGTGCAGGCCTCGCGGAACTCGCCCTTGAGGGCGTCGGCGAACCGAGGACCGACGCCTCGTAGTCGCGCTGTGCGCGGCGGGCCGGTGGCGCGCGAGGAATGACGCCGGGCCGCGCCGTAGGCCCGGAGCGATGGGATCGGGGGTTGGGTGGGACGTGGTCGACGGCGGTCATCACGGGGTCCTCTCTCGGCAGCGGGTGCACAGCTCGCCGTCGATGGCGGGCATCGGGAACAGCAGGTCGCAGGCCGAGCACATGGGCTCGACGTCGGCGACCAGGTCCGGCGTCCCGCTCTCCGGGCCCGCCGGATCGCGCGCCGGTCAGTCGGGGTGGTGGCGGCCCACAGGCCGTGGTTCTGGCCGGTGTCGAGGGCCCAGCGCAGGCAGTCGGTCGCGACCGGGCAGGCCGAGCAGATCGGCGCCACGGCGATCCGAGCCCGGGCCACGAGAACGGAGGTGTCGTCCTCGGAGGCGGGGAAGAACAGCTCCGGGTCGGCGTCGCGGCACGCCGCCCGGCTCTGCCACGTCACGACGCCTGCCCCTCGGACGGCGCCGCCTGGGCCTCACGGCGCCCGCGCGGGGCGGTCGAGGCGGTGGAGCGGACCTCCTGGCAGCGGTACCAGACCTGGGCGCCGGTGACGTTGCCGTTGCGGTCTTTCTTGTCCATGACGCCGATCTCGAAGCCGATCAGCTCCACCGGCGTCGCGGGCGCGAGGCCCTCGGCGGGACGCGCTCGGAGGTGAGTCCGACCTTGATGATCTCGTTGGTCGCGCGGCCGAACTGGCGGAAGCGGGCGACGAGCTGGGCCTCCCACTTGGGGATGCCGTCCTTGGTCGTCTCCTGCCGGAAGCTGTCCCCGAACGCCGTCTTGGCCTCGCAGGACAGGAACAGCAGCGACTCGAAGGTCGCGGCCTGGTCGATGGCGAAGTTTTGGATCACTGGTCTCGACTCCAAGTTGTCGGTTGCGGTCGTTCTGGCGCTAACTATAGCGCAAGAAAGAACGACAACACGAGCGGTTGGCGGACCGCGTGTTGCGTAGTTGGCGCGCCAGCCGGCGGCGCTAGAGTTGGCGCTGGTCAGAGCGGTTGCGAGGCACCAGGAGGCGCACGTGGCAGGGGAGTGGTCGGCCGTCGCGTCGGCGATCAAGTCCCGGCTCCGGCGAGCTCAGGTGGACGCAGCAGAGCTCTCGCAGCGGTCGTCGGTGAGCGTCGCGACGATCCGGCAGCTCCAGAACGACACATCGAGCACCAGGCGCCGGAACCCGCGCACACTGGTCGCGCTCTCCGAGGCGCTGGGCTGGTCTCCCGACCACCTGGCAGCGGTGGCCGGCGGGCGGGACCCGAGCGCGGACCCGGACGCCGACGACCCGGTCGTGTCAGAGCTGGCGACGATTAAGGAAGCGTTGGCGGTCATGGGGTCCCGCCTCGACGCGATCGAGCAGCAGCTAGCTGACGACGGCGAGCCAGGGCGAGACGGTCGGTCTGGCGGCTGAGGTTCTCGACCTCGCCTCGCAGCTCCGCGACGAAGGCGCAGCCGTCCAGTGCGACGTGCCGCGGGCGACCTCGCCGCGATTGGTGACCGGTTCTCGCTCATGGCGACAAGTCCAGTCGTCCGAGCTAGATCAACCAGGCCCAGCAGGTCCCAACCAGTACCCGGCGGTGGGGCCGAATCAGGGGACATCGAGGAGACATGGACGTCCCTGTCGTCCTCTCGGCCTACCGTGAGCCCATGGCACAGCCAGCCGCGGTACGTCCGGCGAACAGCGAGCTGATCGCGCTGCGCGAAGACGCCGGTCTGTCGCAGCAGGACCTCGCAGAGGCGCTAAGCCGGCTCTCCGGCGAGAAGTTCGACCGGGCCGTCGAGATCACTAAGAAGACCATCGGTCGATGGGAGCGCGGCGAGGTCGGTGGCGCAACCCTTCTACCGCCGGCTCCTTGCCGAGTACTTCGGCGTCGCGGTCGACGAGCTGGGCTTCCGCCGGCCCGACCCACAGAGCCTCCGCGCCAGCGCAGCGGCAGCGAGACCGGCGAGCTGATGGCGATCCTGGCCGACCCGGGGAGCAGGACCCGAGGTCCTCAGGACCAGGAGAACTGGAAGCCGCGCGTCAGCAGCTCGGCGGCTCGCGTCGCGCGCTCGCGGTGCTCGCCGAAGCAGCTCTACCCCAGTACCGCGTCCCTGGTCTGGAGAACACCGGCGTCATCGCGCACCCGTCGTGGATTCCGCCTGAGCCGATCCGCTGAACCAGGTAGTGCTCGACAAGCTGGAAGACTGGGCGAGCCCGCGATTAGCGGCTCCGAGCGTTCAAGCTGATCTCGTTCGCCCTCTGGCCTCGCCTGCCCACCGCTACAAGCGCTACAGCCACGCCGTCCGCGACCTCATGCCGCCGCGCCTCTTCGAGAACCGGCTGTGCTTCCGGCTGCTCGACGTCGACTGGACTCGACCGAGCGAACAACTGCGCTTCGGCACGATGGGTTTTTTCGACTCTATGGACACCAATGAGGCACTTGCTCACGAGACAGCGCTCCACCATGGACGAACCGGCGCCGACGGTAGTTACCAGCTCGGCCGGCCATCCTGGCGTCGGTTGTCATTCCGCAAGACATTGCCGACCCATTCGACCTCAACCGGGGCCCCTCATGAGCGCCATCAGGACGCTCATGATTCGTGCGGGCGAGTCGCCGAGCATGGTGCTTCATCAGCGCGACGGCACCAGCGTCGCCGGAGGCGGAGCATGCTCCACCTACTACCTGCTGGCATCTTCCAGCCAGCTCCGTAATGCCTGATTCTATCGCTAACGACTTCTCGATCTGGCGTAATATCCAGCGCGAATGCGCGGAAGAGTGCTCGGCCACTCCGAGTACGACGGAACAGGTCGGCCTATAGACTACGACTCCGAGCCCTTCTCGCTCATGGATGGCGATACAGGAAGGAAGTCTGCAGGTTTTCTGCTTGGGTGTCACCTCGATGCGCTGACACTGGCCGCAGACCTGTTGACAGTTGCGATTGTTGAGCCAGATTGTACGATCGGCTATTCGATCAGTCTGTAAGTACTAACGCAGAAGGGTCGATTCCAGTGAAACGTGCCATTTGAAGCTCATACATTAGATTCGTTGCGTTGGCATGGAGCACTGCAGGCCTCGCCTTCCCTAGCCCTATCTTGGAAGCATCGGGCTCCAGCTGCTGTGATGCCCGTTTAGAACGATCTGAGAATCAGTCTCGCTTCTTCAGTGCCCCGGCGATACTGGCCACGAAGAGGGCTGTAAGGACCCAGCCTAGTACCGTCAAAGACGAAGAAATCAATCAGCAAATTCAATGGCTACAAATCATCCTATCTCCTAAGATGGCTCTGGGAAAAGCGGGTCTAGTGCGTACCGGTATGGGGAGAACTCGATCTTGTCACCGGCCGATGCCGTTTTCACGATGAGGCCGTCGGCATTGGCGTGAGAGAAGTTTTCACCCGCGAACCAGATGGCCGCAGTGAACGGAATGATTCTTGCGGGATGGGTATCCTGGCCAGTCAATAAGTTGACAGTCAAGCTTACGGCCGGCCTTGCGACACCACCACCGGCGCTCAAATTCGATGCTGTGACCCCTGACAATTCTTGCGCCTTGCATCTCCATTTTTCGCGAGTGAGTCGGCGTATCGTGTGAGCGTCTCTGGCTTGAAGCCGTCCGCTTCTCGATCAAACCACTTCAGGCGATCGCTGGAAGTGACGCCGTCGGCCTCGATGCCGTCGTACTGGAAGCCTACGAGCAGGAGTCTGTTGGGCCAGTTTCTCGACTATCACGCCATTCCCCGACACGGAGACCGACGAGATCAGTGTTCCCGCGTGACGTTTTTGGGTTGAATAAGACGTCGAAATCTACAGCTCTTCGAAGTGACAACGCTATGCACTTGGGTGAAAAAAACGAGGCCGAGATAGCAACAAACTGCCCCTTGATGCGCGACTGAGGTAGGAGTACCTGTCCATCGAATTCGGCGTTAGCCATGCTGCAGCTGCGCATTTCGGTTTGGTCAGCTTGGAAAGCTATGTCGTCGGGATTACGAATACCCGCACTCTGTAGGTTTATAGCGCCTTCGATCGCTCCACCAATAAAGACACGCCCACGTGCGTTCAATCCGACCATGTTGAAATCACGACCGAAACGAATCCATCGAAAAAGGCGGCCGTTGCCTCAGGATTTAGGAGAGTCGACCTACTCAGGTCAACATCGCCGCTCACTTTCGCGCCGATTAGTCTCAGTTCACCAACCAACGTCGTATCTACGAGCTTGAGCGAGCCGTCAATCCGAATTCCATCAGCGACGACTGCTCGCCGCCCTGGGTTGCTCACCACTATGTCTGAGATTGCTAGCTGAGCGCCGACCTTGATGCCTAGGAGGTTTACCTCTCCCATGAACCAAGATTTGTGCTGTATGAAAAGTCCGCTATTGAACCTTCCGTGCTCTGCTCGAACGCACGTGTCAGCTGGAAGATTGAAGACTGCGCCAATTAACTCTGTTGCGCCGGTCACGCGTATGTTGGTAAGGACTAGCTGTCCGAGAAGTTGAGTCGCTCTCGCAAAGCTCGCCATCGATCTTTGCGCTTTCGAGGCTCAATGCGGCACGAGTCTTGGTGATGATGACAGCAGCGGCTACGGTAAACTGACCGGCGATGGTTGCTCCCGGAAAGTGGACGCCACCCGAGCACGCGAAACCGTCTTTCAGGTAGACACTTCCGTGACTGCAGCTCGATCGGCGGAGATTGCGCGATCGTCTTCCCGGTGTTATCTCAGCTGCTGAGAAGTCGGTTGTCCTTTTATTTCGCTTGCAATTAAGCTGACCAGTCCTGACTTAAATCCATCACACAAATAGTCCGCCACCGATCGTCGATCCGTTGGCGAGGAGCGACGACCGATGATCCGCGGAGCCAGCTCCGGCGCGATCGAGCCGAACCTGTCCGTGCACTGTTAGCTGCTGGAAGTCAACGTCTCCGCGTGTTCGAAGCGTGCGCCCTTCGAGTGTTCTCAACTTCGCCGTGGGACATATCGAGGGCGATAGGCGTTCCAAGCAGGCTAGCGGATCCGTTCGGCAAGATCTAGAATCTTGCGCTTGGATAGATCAACCTCCGTTGTGCATGTAAAGATGTCGCCGATGTCGAGATCGGTTTCGATCGTGATGTTTGCTGCGTCAAGTACGCTAGTCGAGCCTTTTAGACTAAGCCCAAGCAGCTTCGAGGAAGTCAACTCAAGTCCGTGTGTGAAGTAGCACTGTTCAAGCTTCAAAGTGCATGCTAAGTCCAGACCGCCGAGGTCGACCTCTCCTACAATTCGAGCACCTCGGATAATTAACTCAGTAGTGAGCGACGAATCGTGTGCTTTCAATGCCCAATGTTCTACCGCAGTGGCCGCAACAACTCGCGACGGCGGCCATTTGATCCCGACTGGTGCGTAGGACGTGGTGCCATCGGGGCGTAGGTCGATAACGACGCGCCTTTGGTTGAACTCGACGTCCGACTCCGCCTGATTAGGGGTGTCGTGGACTGCGTCCCCCGCCATATGTGAACAATACCGGGCGGCTCGTGCTGCAACCCTCGGCCATCACGGTCTGGCGACTGCTCTTCTCTCGTAGCTCGCCGCGCGTGCCGGGTCGCCCGCGCAACGAGTCAGGTCGGCAACGAAGCTGGGGCGTCGTTGACCGCGATCCAACCACGGTTGCCGTTGGTCATGAGGGCGGACGCCCCAGGTGCGGCTGCGGCAGTAGCGCACGCGCCCTGGCCCTGGTCGACGCGCTGCACCCACCGCGACTGCACGGCCCTGGGCGCGGGCCCAGCGGCAGGCGATGCGCCCGGCGCGGATGCCATCGGCAGGGGAGACGTGGACGGTGCGGACGGCCCGTTGGAGGTTCCAGACGCCCCAGAAGCGGCCGGGGCCAGTGCCGGGTTCGGACCACTCAGGCGGGACATGGTGCTGGTACTCCTTCGACGCCATCAGCCCGTGCTTGGTGAAATAGGCCGCGACCCGGCGCGGGTCGGTCGCTCGCAGGCCTTCGGCGTAATCCAGGCCGGTCCCGGCGCGCTCGTGGCGCCGGCGCTGCTCGGGGTCGGGTGGTTCACCACAGCGCCCAGGCGGCGGAGAGCCAGACCGCGAAGGTCTGCCCGTGGTCTGGGCGTGCCCGTGGGGTGGAGTGCAGAGCATGTGGACGTGCGGTGCGCCGCGGCGTTGGAATTCCAGCTTCCACACGCAGCTCCAGTCCTGGCCCCACGCGCGCTGGTAGCGCTTCCGGAGCGCCTTCATGTGGCGCTTCACCCACCCGCCGGTCAGGCGACGGTGAGCCAGTCACCGGGATAGGTCAGCGTCACCATCGCCGGAAGCCGCCCACCCTCGTAAAGCGGGGTGTAGTCCAGCTCGCAGAGCCGCCGGACCATGTTCGCCCGGCTCTTGCGCGACCAGGATGTGATCGCCGTCCGCGGCGTCGGCGGCTCGGGCCACTCGCCGGTGGCGATGAACGCGGCCACCGCGGCGTCGACGTCCTTCACCCGCGCCTGCCGGGCGCGCTCGGCGGTCGCTCGGCGGACCAGTCGCGGCAGGCGACGGCGAAGATGCCCGGTCCGATGGTCAGCTCCCACCGCGGCCCCTCGGCCAGCTCGCCGGGCGGGTCCTGGATCGCGGGCAGCAGCGCGGCCGCGGCGTCGACCATCTCCGGCGAGGGGAACCGCGGAGACCACAGCCCCGCCACCGAGTCGGGCACTGCGTCCGGGACCGTCGTCTCATCGAGGTCGGAGGCGGTGGTCGTGGCCTCGCGGCCCGATATGGCATAGAACAAGCCCAGGCGCGCGGCCCTCGGCGAGCGCCGGGGCGGCGGCCGGGTCGGACGCGCCCGGCTTCCGCCGGGCGCTCCTGTCTTCGACCCGCTGCGGCGGGCCAGGCACGCCTCCCCGGCCGCCACAGACGACAGCGAGGACGGCGCGGTGTTGTACGAGCGCCACGGATCGGGAAGCGCAGGCAGCGACGACCGCGACCGACGCGACGACGACGGCGGTCGGGACGGCGTGCTCGAGGTGGGGGAGTGGGACACCGGGCGGTCTCCTCGGGAGAGGCCGTCACGCGCGCTGACCGGAGGCGGACGCGCGGCATCGCCACCAGGACCCGTCAGGGTCTGCGGTCAGTGCGCGTCGGTGGGCCGTTCTCGCCGGCCCCGGGGTCAGGGCATCGGCGGGACGACGAGGCTGGTTGAGCCGGAGGGCGTTGGCGGCGGTGGCGTAGTCGCTCAGGGCCGCGGGGCCAGGCGAAGAACGGTGG
>JASUUL010000037.1:0-189092 GCA_030449875.1 Aegle marmelos | reverse complement strand
AGGTCGTCGAAGAACGCCTGCGACGACTCCTCCAGCAGCGCCGTGAGGATCGATCGGGTCATCCACGTCATCCACGGTGGAGGGCGTCATCATCGCCTCGACCGCGATCCGCGGCTTCACGTTCTGGTCCAGGGCGTCCCGGCAGGCGAGCACCGCCTCCAGCCTGCGCAGCGCGGACTCGGGCGACCACTCGTCGGCGGCGGCGCGGACGTCCCGCTCCCGGTCCGGGTTCGTCAGCGCGACGGCCGCGCCGGACCCGGCGACGAGCGTGTCCCGGTAGAAGCCGGCCAGGTCGACGAGCGCCCGGTCCAGCGCGTCGCGCTGGGTGCGGGTCGCCCGCGACTTCTGCCGCCTCTCCAGGTCTCGCTCGGCCGCCTTCGCCGCGCGGGCCGCCCCGGCGACGCCCTTCCCGGTGCCACCGGCGCCCATCGCGACGGCCAGCTCCTCGCGCTCGGTCTCGTCGCGCTGCTCGCGCAGCTCGTTCGCCTCCGCCTCGGCCGACGCGATCAGCGCGTCGGCGTACGCGAACGCGTCCCCGAGCCGCCGCAACGACATCGGGACGGCCAGGATGGACTCCCGGCGGGAACGCGCCTGCGGGTCGCGGGCCAGGCGTCGCGCGCGCCCGACGTGACCACCGGCGACCGACGCCGCCCAGTCCGCCTGGTCCGGGTCGACGCCGTCGCGCTCGCGCAGCACCCCGGCCACCGCCTCCGGGGCCGGTACCCGCAGCGCGACCGGGCGGCACCGCGAACGGATCGTGACTGGCACGTCGTCGGGATGGTCGGACGGCGCGCAGAGCAGGAACACCGTCTCCGGAGACGGCTCCTCCACGGCCTTGAGCAGCGCGTTCGACACACCCTCCGTGTGCCGGTCCGCATCGCCGATGATCACGATCTGCCACGGTGCGGTGGACGGCTTGCGCGCGGCGAGCTGGACCAGCGCGCGCATCTCGGCGACCGAGATGGACAGTCCCTCCGGGACGATCTCCCGGACGTCGGTGTGCGTGCCGGCCGCGACCGTCCGGCAGGACGGGCACTCGCCGCACCCCTGGTACGGGCACTGCAGGGCCGCGGCGAACGCCCGCGCCGCGTTCGAGCGCCCGGAGCCGGGCGGACCGGTGAACAACCACGCGTGGGTCATCGCGGACGGATCGGCCACCGCGGCGGACAGCTCGGCGACCACGGCCGGCTGCCCGACGACGTCCTGCCAGACCGACATCTCAGGCCGGCTCGGGGCCGGGCGGTCGCCCGCCGGCGACGGGCGACGGCATCAGGCCGAACACGCGACGTCACGGACGCGGGACCCGTTCGGCGACCTCGTCCTCGGTGCCGTCGGCGTCGACGACGACGTGGCGCTGCGGTTCCACCGCGACCATCCGGGCCAGCAGGCGCTGCACCCGTGCGTGTTCCTCGCCGGCCACCCGCGTCGGTGCCGTCGGCGGCTCGGGGCGCGGTCGAGCAGCACCGACATGTCGGGCGCAGCCGCCGGACGCCCAGCGGCCCAGCTGCTCCAGCTCGCCGTCGTCGGGAGCCGCACCCATCTGCTCGGCGGCGACGCCGAACTGCGCGAGCGGGCTGGACAGGAACCGGTCCATCACGACGACGGCGCCCTCGTCGAGCGCCGGGCGGATCACGCGTTCCACCAGGTCGCGCGCACCGCGGCCGCGGCCAGCGCCTTCGCCCGCGCGCCGGACAGGTTCGCCTCACGGGTGGCCGCCTCCAGCGGGCGGCGTCCCGCTCCCCGTCGTCCGGCTCCACGACCCGGTGCCCGCGCTCGCGCAGCGCGGCGGCGAGCCGCTCGGCCTGGCGCGCGGTCTCGGCCGGGGTGGCGCCCTCGACGGCCACCAGCAGGCCGGTCCCGGTGCGCAGCTCGCCGTGGCGCAGCGCGCCGACCAGGTCCCGAGCAGCGGCTCCAGCCGCCGGTCGTCCATCTGCCGGTAGGCGATCGTGCCGACCACCGCGGCCACGATCCCGCGCCGGCCAGCACGAACCGGGTGCCGTCGACGAGGTAGTTCGTGCCGTCGATCGTGATCGTGCGGGTGGCGACGACGCCCACCACGATCGGCACCAACGACATCGCACCCAGCAGCACGACCCGGACCAGCGACTGGACGAACGCGTTGATCCGGCCGCGGATCTCGTCCGCCACCTGCGTCCCGATGATCGTCAGACCGGTCAGGAACGCGACGCCGGCGAACCCGCCGACGAACATCACCGCGACGATCGCCATGAACAGGTGCACCGCGACCGCGACCACGGTCAGCGACAGCCCGGCCCCGACGATCGCGGTGCCGAACAGCCGGTTGTGCGGCAGCCGCAGGGCCAGCCGCGGGCCGACCGCCATGCCGAGCGCGAGCCCGCCGAACACGGACACGAACAGGATCGAGTACGCCGCGTCGCCGCCGCCGAGGCTCGACGAGTAGAGCTTCGCCGTCGCGATCACGGCGCCGCCCGCGGTGAACGCGCCGATGATGCCGATCACCAGGCCGCGCACCAGCGGCGTCGTCGCGACGAACGTGAACCCGTCCCGGAGCATGAACATCAGCGACGGCGGCGCCGACGCCCGCTCGGCCGGCGCGGTCTTCCCGGACAGCTCCGGGATCCGGAACCAGATCATCAGCGCGGAGAACAGGAACGCGAACGAGTTCACGAACAGCGCCAGGTAGACCGCGGTCGTCGGGGAGTCCGCGTCCACCAGCGGTCCGAACTTCGGGACCAGCGCGCACAGGCCGGCACCGCCGCCCACCGCGACGCCGTAGGTGACGACGAGCCCGAGCTGGGCCGCGGTCTCCATCTGGTCCGGGCGGCGCAGCAGGTTCGGCACCGCCGCGTCCTTCGCCGGGATCCAGAACATCGCGCACAGCTCGATCAGGAACGTGGCCGCCAGCAGCCACCACAGCGACCCGACGATCGGGATGGAGATCAGCAGCCCGAACTTCAGGATGTCGCACGTGGCCATCAGCTTGCGCCGGTCGAACCGGTCCGCCAGCGCACCGGCCAGCGGCCCGAACAGCAGCGACGGCAGCAGCTTGACCGCGACCGTGCCGCCGAGCGCGAAAGCTCTGCGCCGTGTAACCGGACCCGGCGGCCAGGTGCGTCGCCAGCGAGGTCAGCGCCAGGACCGACAGCCACTCACCGGTCGAGGTGATCGCCGTGACCGTCCACAGGCGGCGGAACGCCGGGATCGCCAGCACCGAGGAGACCCGGTGCGACGTGGGCGCGGACACCTGGGGGCTCGCGGGGGAACCGATCGCGGCTCACCTCCTCCTGGCGGGCCGGTCGCGGGAGGCGCGGCATCGATCGGCGCGCCGTCGCGGACGACATGGCGGTGGCGCCAGGGTAGTCGCCGGCCCCCGACAGGACGCCCGGAGGCCCGGGGCGGTAAGGCGGATCGGAACCGCGTCAGACGATCGAGGACCAGCGTCTGCACGCGATCAGGGCGAACACCAGCACGAAGAACAGCGTGAACAGCCGGGCACCGAGCCGGCCGCGGGTGTGCCGGGCGAAGCCGAACAGGGACGGGTCCGGGTCGATGCGCGGGCGGGCGGGCGTGGTCGGGACGGCCGCCCGGGATGCGACCGACGGTGGAGCGGCGGCGACGGCAGCGGCCGGCAGCGCCGGGCGGGCGGGGGACGGGCGACGGCGCCCGCGGGCGGCGCGGGCACCGGCCGAGGGGTCGGGTCCCCGGGACGACGGACATCTCGGCTGGCGATCCCGCGGCGGCGCGCGGCCCCCGCCGTCGTGCGACGACCAGCCCGCGACGGGGGCCGTCGGCGGTGGGCGCGGCGTTCGGGCGCGGCGTTCGACCACCGGCGGGGCGACGGGCCACGCCACCGGTCGCCGGTCCGGGCGCGGCGGGGCATCCACCGCTCCCCGCGGCGCGCGCGGCCACCGGAACCACATGGCGGCATGCTGGCCGCGCACGGTCCGGCGACGTCCACACGCGACCGACGGCGATCTGCCCCCGGAAGTGGTGACCAGCGCGACGCCGGAGGCCCCGCCGGGCGCCGGGCGCTGGTGTCGGCGGACCGGACGCGGGCGGGCCGGGGCGCCGGGACGGTGCCGGTGCTGATCTGCAGCGTCACCCGCTGGCCGGGCAGCGCGGTGCCGCGGGCGTCTGCCCGATCACGGTGCCCTCCGGGCCCGGTTGTCCACCTCCGCGCGTGATCACGGTCCAGCCGCCCTGCTCGAGCTCGGCGCGGGCGTCGTCGATCGGTCCCCGACGACGTCCGGGATCGCGACTCGAGCCGCCCTCGGGTAGCGCGCCTCGGTCGGTGGCAGCGGCGCACCGGCTGCCCGCCCAGCGGGTTCACCGCGCCGTACCAGGTCTCGGCGGGGTCTTGCCGCCGAAGATGTTGCCGTTGCCGCAGGGGAACGCGCGCGCCGCTGTCGCAGAGCGGGCGCGGGGAGTTCGAGTTGTCGAACGATCACCGCGCCCGGCCATCTGCGGGGATCGCCCCGACGAACGCGGCCGACTTGTTGTTCTGCGTCGTCCCGGTCTTGCCGGACATCGGGCGGTTCCAGCCCGCGCGCCGCCGCGGCGGCCGGTGCCGCTGATGTCGTCCTTGGCTCAGGCCGTTGACCAGCGTGTTCGCCAGACCGGGGTCGACGGCCTGCTGGCACGGCCTCGGTGATCGGCACCGGCTTGCCGTCCGCGTCGGTGATCGAGTCGATCGGCGTCGGCGGGCACCACTTCCCGCCGGAGGCGAGCGTGGCGCCGACGTTGGCCAGCTCCAGCACGCTCGTCGGCGTGACGCCGAGGGTGAACGACCAGCTTCTGGTCCTTGGTCACCTGCGCGATCGACTTGCCGGTGCGCTGCCCGGTGTTCGGGTCCGTGAACGGCGTGGTGGACAGCGACTTCAGCCCCAGCCGAGCCGCACCGACATGTCCACGACGTCGGGGACGCCGGTGTACTCCTCCAGCTTGATGAACGCCGTGTTCGGCGACGTCGCGAGCGCGTCGGTCATCGACAGCACCGGCGGGTAGGTGCCGGAGTTCCCGACCGGGATCGGGCGGGAGCTGCCGTCCAGGTAGATCGGCGACGCGTAGCCCGACGGCGGGATGTCCATCTGGTAGTTGATGCCCAGGCCCTTCTCCAGCGCGGTGGCCGCGGTGAAGATCTTGTAGACCGACCCGGCACCGAGATTCACCGGCTGGTAGGGCAGGCCGTAGCTGGTCTCCTCCTCGTCCGCGTCGAGCCCGAACGTCCGGTTGGCGCCCATCGCGAGCACCCGGTGCTTGTTCCTGGCCGGCTGGATCAGCGCCATCGCGTTCGCGACGTTCGGCGCGTCCGGCGACACCCGGTCCACCGAGTTCTTTGACTCGCGCATCGCGTTGCGGTCCAGCGTCGTGCGGATCGTGTAGCCGCCGCGGTTGATCTGCTCGGTGGAGAACCGGCCTCGGTCAGGTACTGCACGACGTACTTGCAGAAGAAGCCGGTGTCGCCCGCGCCGATGCACCCGTTCGGCACCTGGACCAGCGGGTTCGATCGCCCAGCCCGAGCGCGCCTGCTGGTCGTTGATCAGACGCGATCGCCTGCCGCGCCTGCTGGTCGTTGATCATCGGCCTGCTTGCGCGCACCATCCCGGCGATCACGACGTTGCGGCGTCAGCTCCAGGGTGTTGAAGCGTCCGCGGGTTCTGGATCGGGTCGAACTGCGTGGTGCCTTGACAGCTGCGCACCATCCCGGCCAGCAGCGCGGCTGCTGCGGGACGGTCAGCTTGTCCGGCGTCGTGTTGAAGTACGTGCGCGGGTCGCGGCGACGCCGTACGACCGTTGCCCAGGAACACGATGTTCAGGTAGCCCTGGAGGATCTCGTCCTTGGACAGCTGGCGCTCCAGCTGGCGCGATCCGCGCCTCCTTGAGCTTGCGCGCGGGCGTCTGCTCGGTGGCCTTGAGCCGCTCGGCCTCGGTCTGCGCCTCGACGTAGAGCATGTAGTTCTTCACGTACTGCTGGGTGATCGTCGAGGCGCCCTGCACGACGTCGCCGGACGCCGAGTTCGCGATCACCGCGCGGATCGTGCCCTGCCAGTCCACGCCCTGGTGCTCGTAGAACCGATGCGGTCCTCGATCGCCAGGATCGCCGCCTTCATCGCGGGCGCGATCTGGTCGTTGGCCACGTCCGTGCGGTTCTGCTCGAACAGGTAGCGATCGGCTGGCCCGCCGAGTCGGTCAACGTGGTGGTCAGCGGCGGCCGGGTGGTCCCAGGTCCGCCAGCTCGAGCTCACGCTGTCCCCGCCCACGTTGGACGAGCACTCCGAGCGCCGGCCGCCCCGAACGCCATCCCGGCGGTCACGACCCGGCGACCGACGGCCGGTCCAGCAGGCGCGGCCGAGCACCCGATCCCGAGGAGATGTTCGTCACCGGCACGAATCCAGCAGCAGTTCTGGGCCCGCGGTCAGGAACCCTGTCAGGTCGCGCGACCAGCAGATCGAGTTTTGCGTGGGGCACCCCGGCTTGAAGGATCGCGCCGACGGCCCGTCAGCACCCGGCCGAGCTGATCCCCGTGCCCGGACCGACCGGCCGGTTGACGCCGCGGCCGCGGGTCCGCCGGCGTCGGAGCCGGAACGCCCGCCTCCGTGCGGCCGGGGCGCCGCCGAAGCGACGCCGGCGTGGAACTGGCGGATCGCGGCGCGCTGCCGACGGCTGGACTCCGGGACCTGTTCGTCACCGCGGATGCGCGGGGTGGCGCAACGCGACTTCCTGCCTCGAACCTGCCCGGCTCCGGACCGAGTGCCTGGCGCACGCCCTGGACCAGCAGGTCGAGTTCGGCGTGTCTACGGCGGGACGACCACGTTGCGCCGCTGCTCGCCGCCGCCGGACGTCCTGGGCCGGGCTCTCCGGACGGTCGACCACGTCGTCGTCGCCGACCCGGGGGATCGCCGCCGACGCGTGACGTTCGGCTGGCGACGTGGCCTTGAACGGCGGACGCGGTCCCCGGACCGGACTACCGCGGTCGACGCCGATCCCCGGGCGGGCCCGGCCGCGTTGCGAGCCTGTTCCGACGGATCGCTCCGGCACGGTGTGCGGCACGACGATGGCGACCTGCCGTCGCTGGTCCCGTCGGGACTGGGTCCTGCAGCGCGTCGCCTCGGTGCGGCGGCCGGGTGCACCTCAGCGTCCGGCGCCACGACCGGTGGTGCGAACCGCGGCGCCTCGAGGTCGGGCACGTCTGGGGCCGGCTCCTGCGTGGCGCCCAAGAACCGCGCTGGTCGCGACGCTCGTCGACCTCGGCGCGGTGATCAAGCGCCGGACCGCCGGCTCGTGACCGATCCGTCCACCGCCGGTGGCTGTGCGCCGCCAGTCCGCTGCGGTCGAGTGGCCGGACCATCGCAGCTCGTGGTCGGCGCCACGGCGGTCCCGTGCGACGACAACGGCGCCGGTGCCACCTGAACGCGTTCGCGCTCGCCGTCGCCGTCGGTCCCCAGCCCTGCCGGGCCGGGCGTCCTCGAGGGCTCGACGACCGGCTGCCGCCCGTGCTCCGCGTCGACGTCGGCCTGCGGCCCGGCCCCGAACCCCTGCTCGTACCGTGCGGCCGCGTTCGACGACCGGCGCCGTCGCCGGTGGGCGTCGCGGACCGATCTCCCGGTCGCGGCCAGCTCCCGTGGGCAGGAACCGATCCGGCGCCTACGCCGGCCGACCCGGCGCCGGACACCGGACTTCAGAGGCCGCGTGGCCGTCGCCGATGGCCGAGCTGGAGCGGCATCCCTGCGCGTTCGCCGGCCGTGCTGCTCGTCGGCAGGCCACCACCGGGACCGCTGGTCGCCGGGTCAACCCACGGCCCCGGGGTCGACCCCGTCGAACCCTGTAGCAGCGGTCGACACAGGCGACCGTCGCGACAGTACTCCGCCCGGTCAGGCTGTCCGCCGCCTGCTCGACCGCCCGAGCGCCGCCGCGCTGACGGACGGATGCTGTGGACACGCCGTCGCGGCCGACCGCTGGACCCCGGACGCCGACCGTTCGTCCGGCATGCTGGCCGGAGCGCTGGGCCGCTCGAGCGCGCCCGCGTTCCAATGAGCCAGGGCCTGCGGGCCGGAGCGTCCGGGGCGGGGCGTGGGCCCGACGGTTGCCGAACCCTGCACGGGCCTGACTGGTCGCCCGCCCGCATCCCACGCCGTCGCAACGCCGGTCGTGGACGGCCCCGTCCCGACGTCCTGTTCGCCGCGGGTCGCGCCGGAGGCGACGCCGCGCGACGAGCCCGCAGGAGTGAGCAGACCTCCGACCTGGTCGCCGGTGGTCACCGAACTGCTCCTGCGCCGCACCGACGCGTCCACGGTGCCGACCTTCGGCGTCCACGGTGTCACCTTCGCGTCCCGGTGATCGCGTTCTGCCAGACCACCGTCGACCTTCGCCGGGTCCGTCCCCTCGCGTCCACGGCGCACCCCGATCCGACGATCGATCTTCCGCGTCGAGGTCATCGGTCATCCGCTCCGCCGGGCCACGCCGTCGACCGCCGGTCGAACTTCACGTCGACCGACGTAACATCACCGCCGGTCGAACTTCGCATCGAGGACGTCGATCCGCATGACCTTGGTGCAGGAGATCGGCGGTGGCGAGACGCTTCGCGTCCGACGACGACCGACCAGCTGGTCCGGCTCGTGACCGACTGGGTCGATGGCGGAACGGGACTTCTGACGTACCTCGGCGCTGGCCGACCGGCACCGCGGCTGCGACCCGACGACTCGACTATTCGCTCGACACGGCCGGCCGCCCGAGGCGTCGTCGACGGGCCGTTCACAGTCCGCGGCCTGGGCTGCCGGGATCACCCGCCGGACGCGACGGCGTCGCCCGGCGGTCACGTCGGCGCCCGCCAGCAGCTCACCGATCCGGCGCAGGCCGTCCAGGTCGGCGATGTCGCCGGCGACGGCCGGCACCCGCGCCACCGGCACCGACGGGTGCGCCCCGCAGAAGCGGGTGAGCAGGTGCTCCTCCCGCTCGGCGAGGTCGACGCGGTCGGCGTGCAGGCGCAGCACCGCCGCCGCGATCTGCGAGCCCGCGCCGCCGACGTTCTCCGCCGCCGTGCGCGCCCGCGCCGCCGACACCGGCGCCAGCACCGGGTGGGTCCGGTTCAGCACCAACCCGGCCAGCGGCATGTCCTCGCTGCTCAGCCGGTCGGTGAAGTACGCGGCCTCGCGCAGCGCGTCCGCCTCCGGCGCGGCCACCACCAGGAACGCCGTCCCCGGCGAGCGCAGCAGCGCGTACGTCTTCTGGGCCCGCTCCTGGAACCCGCCGAACATCGTGTCGAACGCCTGCACGAACGCCGACGCGTCGGCCAGCATCTGCCCGCCCAGGATCGTCCCGACCGCCTTCGCGAACAGCCCGAATCCGGCCCCGACGATCTTGCGCAGCCCCCGTCCACCGGCCCGCGCCGGCGACGACAGCAACCGGATCATCCGGCCGTCCAGGAACGTCGACATGCGCTGCGGCGCGTCCAGGAAGTCGAGCGCCGAGCGCGACGGCGGCGTGTCCACGACGACCAGGTCCCAGCGGCCCTCGGCGTCGAGCTGGCCGAGCTTCTCCATCGCCATGTACTCCTGCGTCCCGGAGAACGACGTGGAGATCGTCTGGTAGAAGGGTTCTCGATGATCTTCTGGGCGCGCGCTCGGCGGGGCGTGGCCGTGCACCATCTCGTCGAACGTGCGGCGCATGTCCAGCATCATCGCGTCGAGCCCGGTCCCCGACGGCGGCCCCCGGCCGACCGCGTGCGGCTCGTTGTCCAGCGCCTCCAGCCCGAGCGCCTGGGCCAGCCGTCGCGCCGGGTCGATGGTCAGCACGACGACGCTGCGCCCGCGCTCGGCGGCGCGCAGGGCGAGCGCGGCGGCGGTCGTCGTCTTGCCGACGCCGCCGGAGCCGCAGCAGACGACCACGCGGGTGGCGCGGTCGTCGAGCACCGCGTCGACGTCGAGGACGGGCGGCGTGCGGCTCACGAGCGATCCTCCAGACGCACGCCCTGCTCGGTCATCGACTCGGCCAGCTCGTAGAGCGAGCCCAGGTCGATCCCGCCCAGCACCTGCGGCAGCGTGACCCGCGGCAGCGGCGGGTCCGGCTCGGTGTCCAGCCGGTGCAGCGCCGCGGACTCGCCGGCGACCTGCACGGCGTGCTCGACGGTCTCCGCGACCAGCCCGTCGATCTCGTGCGGGGCGAGGTCCAGACCCGCCGCGGCCAGCCCGTTGCGCACCCGGCCGGCGTCCACGCGCCCGTGCGCGGCCGCGGTCAACGACCGGTCCGGCAGCCACTGCTCCCGCACCCGGTTCACGAACACGGTGCCCACCGGCAGCCCGGCGGCCGGTCCAGCTCGTCGACGTCTCCAGCGTCTCGGTGACCGGCAGGTCGGACAGCAGCGTGACCAGGTGCACGGCCGTGCGCGACGAGTGCAGCAGCTCCTCGACGCCCTTGGCCTGGCCGTGGATCGGCCCGGTGCGGGCCAGGTCGGCCATCGCGCGGGTCACGTCCAGGAACGTGACCAGCCGGCCGGTCGGCGGGGCGTCGAGCACGACGGCGTCGTAGACCGGGCGGCCGTTCTCGGTGCGCGAGACGCACTCCTTGGCCTTGCCGGTGAGCAGCACGTCGCGCAGGCCGGGGCGAGCGTCGTCGCGAACTCGACGCGCCCATCCGGCGCAGCGCGTGCCCGGCCATCCCGAGCCGGTAGAACATCTCGAAGTACTCCAGCAGCGCGGCCTCGGCGTCCACGGCCAGCGCCGCACCTCGCCGCCGCCCCGGGGCGACCGCGATCCGGCGCTCCTCGTACGGCAGCGGCGGCGAGTCGAACAGCCGGGCGATCCCCTGGCGGCCCTCGACCTCGCACAGCAGCACCGAGCGTCCCTCGGAGGCGAGCGCGGTGGCGAGCGCGGCGGCGACGGTGGTCTTGCCGGTGCCGCCCTTGCCGGTCACGACGTGCAGCCGCGGCCGACCGCAGCGGGATCGGGCCAGGGAGCGGACGCCCCCGTGCTCGTCACGCCGGCAGCCTACGGAGACCACGGGACCGTCGGCGCCGGTGACGACGTCGGACGTCGTCGCGCCGGGAGGTTCGACGAAAGTGATCATCACCGATGCCGTTACAGTTTTCTCACATGAGCTCCCCCGGCGTGACCAAGTGGGAATACCTCACCACCGGTGCTGATCCACAACACCAAAGGCGATCCTCGACAACTTCGGCTCGGACGGGTGGGAGCTCGTGACCATCACCAGCGGCGCCAACCCGGAGCAGCTCGTCGCGTTCTTCAAGCGGCCGGTGCCGGCGTGACCCCCACCGCACGGTTGCGCGAGCTGGGGCTTGAGCTCCCGTCCGTCGCGCGGCCCGCGGGTGCCTACGTCCCGGCGCGGCGCTCCGGGAACCTGGTGTTCACCGCGGGCCAGGTCCCGTTCGTGGACGGCGCGCTCCCGGCCATCGGCAAGATCGGCGGGGACGTGTCCGCCGAGCAGGCCTACGAGCTGGCCCGGATCTGCGCGTTGAACGCCCTGGCCGCCGTCGACGCGCTGGTCGGGCTGGACGCGGTCACCGGCGTCGTCAAGGTCGTCGGGTTCGTCGCCTCGTCGCCGGACTTCGGCGGGCAGCCGGGCGTGATCAACGGCGCGTCCGACCTGCTCGGCGAGGTGTTCGGCGAGGCCGGGGCGCACGCGCGCTCGCGGTCGGGGTGGCGGAGCTGCCGCTGAACGCCCGGTCGAGGTCGAGCTGATCGTCGAGGTCGGCTGAGCATGACCGACGTCGTCGAGCCGGGATCCGACGCGGCATCGCCGCCGGTCACGAGCTGCTGGTCCGGCTGGCCGGACGCCTGCCCGACGACGTGCTGTGGCGGCTGCGCGACTGGCTGGCCGCCGGGCGCGCTCGACTCGTCGGCGGCGTGCTGCCGCGGGCCCTGCTGCGCCACCGCCTCGGCGTCACCGACGACGAGCGGGAGCTGCTGTCCCGCTGCGTGGACGAGCGCTCGCCGTCGCGGCGGATGGTGGACACGGTGCTGCCGCTGCCGAGACCTCGACGACCCGGCCGTCGCGTTCGGCCCGGGGGACGGCGTGCCGGACCTCGCCGCGATGTCCGCGACGGCCGTCGTCGCCGGGCACCCCGGCGCCGAGGAGCTCCGCCAGACCTGGCGGGGCGCGCGCGGCGAGCAGCGCGTGCTGGTGGTGCTCGGGGCCGAACGGCCGTGGGACCTGACCGGCACCCTGCAGCGGGTGCTGCGGGTGCACGGCGACCGCACCCCGTGCGTCGAGGTGCTGGCGCTGGACATGGAGGTCCCCGCCTACCACCAGGCGGCCGTCGTCGGATCCCAGGTGTTGTGGGCGGCGCCGTCCGCCGTCCCCGACCCCGACCGACCCGCGGTCGCCCCCGGCCCGGTTGCGCTGACCGGGACCTGACCCGGTCGCCGCGAAGGAGGCCTCCATGTCCGACGCCGTGGCCCCGGTGGCGATGTCCGGGGCACGAGCTCCTGCTGGGGTTGGCCGGACGGGTGGACGACGACCTGCTCGCCATCGGCCGGGAGCTCGTCGCCGTCGGCGAGGAGACCGTGGCGCTGGAGCTGCTGGTCGCGTCGCTGGCCGCCGCCGGGACCCCGCTGCCGGACCCGGTGCGCGACGGCTGTCTCGCGGACGCCGTCGGAACGCTCGGCCGGGTTCGCCGCCATGCTGCCCCCGGGCGGCGCGCCGCCGGACCACGACCGCCACCGGTTCGTCGACGGACGCCGGGCGCGCCGGAGGCCACCGCGCGGATCGCCGACGTCGTCGACGGGCCTGGCGGTGGTCGCGCGCAGCGGGCGCCGCACGGCGCTGACCTGGCGGCTCACCCCGGCCGGGGCGGCACCCGGCCCGGTCCCGCACCCGGTCCTGCTGCTGGTGCTCGACGACCCGGCACCGGCCGAGGTGCTCGCCTACCAGGTCGGGCGGCGCTGGCCCGGGCCGGCATCCCGGCGTCGGTCGAGGCGTTCGTCGAAGGGCCCGCGCTCCCGCCCTACCAGCGGGCCGCGCTCGCGGCGTCGCCCTCCGGGACAGTGCGACGATGACCCGCCTCGGAGGTCGGCCGAGCAGGCGCGGGCGAGGGCCGACCACGACGACGTCCCCCGGCACGTCCTGCCGGACGTGGGCGATCGCACGGCCGTCGGCGACGGCCCGTCCGGGTCGACGGTCCCGCAGGACCCGACCGCCCCGGCGCCGTTCGTCGACCCGGTCGACCGACCGCCCCGGTCGCCGTTCCCGGGACACGTCCGACCGGCCCGGCCTGACGGCCCGACGACCGCCGCCCGGCCAGGGGATGGCGACCCGACCGGGCCGGACTGTCGGGTCCGGCGACCCGATCGACCCGGCGTCGACCGCCCGCAGGACCGACCGACGCCGCACCCGGACGGACCGGGCGGTCCGGCGACCGCGGCACCTCACGGCCCGGACCGGTCGCGGCACCCGCCGGCGGCGCGCCGCCGGACCGGGCCGACCTGCCCGGCCGGACCGGCGCCCGCACGGGGCGACGTCGTCGGCGCCCAGCCCCCGCACCCGACCGGCATCCGCCCGGTGTCAGCCGACCGCCCGCCGTCCCGGGCGCCGCCGGGGCCCGACATCCCGCGCCGCGTCCGGCGCCGCGACCGCGTTCCGCCCGCTGCCCGCCGACCGGGCCCGGACGACGCCCGGACCCGGCCCGACCGCGACGCCCGCCGGGCTCGACGGCCCCGGACCGGGGCCGGGCACCGGTCCGACACCGCCGGTGACGCCACGGCCCGACCGATCCGTCGCCGCGGTCTCCGGCGTCGCGTACCAGCAGTGGAGCCGTCGGGAGCCCCGACGATCGGGACCGACAACGCGGGCCGTCCGTCCAGCCCCGGCCCGGCCCGCCGCCGACCCGGTCCGACGCGGCCGAGCACTCCCCGACATCGACCGCCCGGACCCGACGCCGAGCCCCGACGGTCGAACCGGACCGATATCGCCGTGCCGGGTCGCCAGCCGGACGCCGCGCCGACGGCCCACCCTCGGCCGGACCCCGACCCGTCCCGGCCGGGCCGGCTCGACCTTCGCCCGACCGACCGGTCGGAGACCGACCGGCGCGGTGTCCGAGCCGCCCGGGACGCGTCGAGGACCGGGATCACTGGCCTCGAGGAGGGGCGGCTCCGGAGCCGGACCTCGGCGGGACCCGCCGCCGGGCGCCGGACCGCGCCGACCCGGACCCGTTCGCGACCTGCGGGCCGCGTCCGGACCTCGCTGATCCGACGCGACCACCCCGCCCGGACCCGCGGGACCGGCCGTCCCGACCGCCGGCCACCTCGACCCGACGGGCGTACCGCCGCCGCGTCGGACGACCCGCGGCACCGGACCGACCCGCCCCGACACCGCCGACTCGATCTCCGTCGACCAGGACCCGACCCGCGTGACCGACGCGGCGACCCCGACGGCCCGGCACCGCCAGCGGACGACCCTCCCCCGACCCGAGGCGCGCGTCCGGCATGCCGGACCATCGGTCCACGACGGCGGACCGACGTCGGACCACCGCGTCGGACCCGCCGGTGGTAGCAACGGCAACTGGTCGCCGGCGGTTCCCGAGCAGGAGGAGGCGACCCGCGACGTCGCCCACCGCCGGCCGGGGTCCCGGACGCGGCGGACATCGAACCGACGCCGTCGCGACGCCGAGCACCGCGCCCCGGCGGGTGCCCCGTCGCCGACGCGGTTCCGCCGGTCGACCCGGACGCGGCGGCGGCACCGGCCGGACCGGGCACGGCACCCGCCGTCGGCCCGCGGCACCGGCGGACCCCCGGAACCGGTCCCGACGGTCGACCTCGAGGCGGGACGTGCTGGAGACCCGCCTGACCCCGAACGAGCAGGAGCTGCTGCGACGGCTGCAGGACGAGCTGGCGCGCGGGCCGGGCGGCCGCCGCGCCGCCGCGCAACGGGGCCCCCGCCCGACCGGGCGACCCGGACCACGACCCCATGACGTGCGCCCGCACCGATGACCTAGGGTCGGTCATGGCGCACGACCGACGGGAGAACCGGTCGTCCCCGGCCGGCGGCCACCGTTCTGCTGGTGCGCGACGCCCCGGCCGGAACCAGGTGTTCCTGCAGCGGCGGGTGTCCGGGATGGCGTTCGCCGGCGGCATGACCGTGTTCCCCGGCGGCGGCGTCGCCGACTCCGACACCCCGGAGCCCGCCCGCTGGCACGGACCGGACCCGGCGTCGTGGGGCGAGCGGCTGGACTGCACGCCGGAGCTGGCCGCGTCGTTCGTGCAGGCGGCGATCCGGGAGACGTTCGAGGAGTGCGGGTGCTGCTGGCCGGGCCGGCCGACGGCCCCCCGGCACCCCGGACGCCGCGCGCTGGCGCGACGACCTGGACGAACGCCGTCGCACGCTGGCGAGATGCTCGACGACGCACGACCTGGTGCTGCGCGCGGACCTGCTGCGCGGCCTGGGCCCGGTGGATCACGCCGCCGTCAACCCGCCGCTACGACACCGCGTTCCTGGTCGCCCGCGTGCCCGGACGGCCAGCGCGCGGACGACCGGACGACCGAGGCCGTCGAGGCCCGCTGGTGGTCCCGGCGCGGCGCTGCGCGCGTTCGACGAACGGAGATCGAGCTGATGGCGCCGACCATGCGCACGCTGCAGGAGCTCGCCGAGCACGACCGACCGGGACGACCGATGCTGGCCGCCGCGGACGGGCGGACGATCACGCCGGTCATCCCGCGCGTGCGACGCGAGGGCGGTCGGTCGCCGTCGTGCTGCCCGGCGACCCGGACTGGGAGACCGCCGCCGACCACCTCACCCCGGAGGGACCCGTCCGATGACCGACACCCGCCTACGGCGTGCTGCGGCCGGTGCACGCCGCCGCGTCGGTGCTGCTGCAGGACAACCCGAACCACATGACGCTGGACGGGACGAACTCGTGGGTGCTGTCCGACCCGGGGCGGGCGACCGCGTCGTCGTCGACCCCGGCGAGGACGACGGCACGCACCTGGAGCGCTGGCCGACGGGCCGCCCGTCGCGCTCGTGCTGCTCACCCACCACCACCACGACCACGCCGGCGGCATCGACCGGTTCGCCGAGCTGACCGGGGCGCCGGTGCGCGCGCTCGCGCCCGGAGCTGTGCCGCGACGCCGAGCCGCTGACCGACGGCGAGACGCTGGCGTCGGCCGGGGTGGACCTGCGGGTGATCGCGACGCCCGGGCACACGGCGGACTCGGTGTCGTTCCTGATCGGCGGCAACGCCCGGCGCTGCTGACCGGGGACACGATCCTCGGCCGCGGCACGACGGTGATCGCGCACCCGGACGGCGCGCTCGGCCCTACCTGGACTCGCTGCGCCTGCTCGCCGAGCTGATGCCGGCGGGACGCCGGTGCTGCCCGGGCACGGCCCGAGCTGCCGGACGCCGCGCGACCGCCCGGAGTACCTGGCCCACCGCGAGCAGCGCCTGGACCAGGTCCGCGCCGCGCTGGAGCGGCTGGGCCCGGACGCGACGGCGCGCCAGGTCGTCGAGGTGGTCTACGCCGACGTCGACGAGAAGCTGTGGGACGCCGCGGGTGGTCGGTGCCCAGCTGGACCACCTGCGCGGCTGAACCGGGCCGACGACCGATCGGTCCGGCGGGCCGGACCGGATCCCGGTCGATCGACGACCGTGGGACGGACCGGCGCCAGCACCCCGGCCACGACCCGGCCCGAGCACCGACCGACCAGCGAACCCGGCCGGGCCGAACTCGTCGACGACACCGCCCGCCGGCCAGCGACTGCCCGGCCGACACCCCGATCACCGCGGACGTGACGATCCAGCTGAACGCCTCGGCCGCCGACGAGTCCGGTGCGTCAGGTCGACGCCGTGCGAGTGCGCGGTGACCTGCGGCGTGATCGTCGCGCCGGCCAGCAGCAGCGTCACGGCCAGCAGCGGGATCGACCCGAGCGGCGCGACCAGCGCCGTCGCCCCGACGAGGACGGCGAACGCCGCGAGCAGCACCGGCAGCCGTCGCCCCAGGGACCGGGGCCACGGGCGCAGCCCGTAGAGCAGCCCGGCCGCCACCGAGACCACCGACCACGCGGAGAGCAGGATGCCGCCTGCGGTATCCGAGCCCGCCGCCGTCGTCGCGGCCGGGATCCCGACCTCCACCGATCCGACGACCAGGCCGAACCCGAGCGAGGCCAGCGCGACCGTGCGCAGCCCGGGGCTCCGGATCACGCCGAGCATCCCGGGCCGGGCGGACGTCCCGCGCGCGGCGCGCTGCTCCCGCACCGCGCGGGACAGCGCGAACAGCGCGCTGCCGACGCTCATCGCCGCGACCGCGACGACGAGCGCGGTGCCGGGCCACGGCGTCGTCGCGACCAGGAGCGCGGCCAGGCCCGGACCCAGGATGAAGAACACCTCGAGGCTGATCGCCTCGTAGTTCAACGCCGCCTCGCGGACCCCGCCGGGCGGCGTCAGCTCCGACCACAGCGCCCGCGACGCCCTCGATCGCCGGGCTGAACAGCCCGTCGTGACCGCCAGCGGGACAGCACGGCGAGGCCCGCGCTGGTCGACGGCCGCCAGGCGGACGCCGGCCGACGCGAACAGCACCGCCACCACGAGCAGCGGCCGGGTGGAGCCGAACCGGTCGACGACCCGGCCCTGCACGATCATGCCGACCGCCGTCCCGGCGAGCACACCCGCGGACACGGCACCGCCGACCGCGAACGAGCCCTCCACCCGCTGCACGTAGAGCAGCACGGCGAGGCTGAGCATCGCGATCGGGAAGCGCCCGAGCGCGGACGCGCAGACCGGACCGATCGCCCCGGGGGTCGTCAGCGCCGTGCGGTAGTCACCCCAGGATGCGGCCACGCACCCAGCATCACACGAACTGGTACGGCCGTACCAGTCGTTCCGATCACGGCCGCGCCCGGCGGGCCAGCCGCTCCGGCTCCAGGATCAGCACGCTCTTGCCCTCCAGCCGCAGCCAGCCGCGGTGCGAAGTCGGCCAGCGCCTTGTTCACCGTCTCCCGGGAGGCGCCGACGAGCTGGGCGATCTCCTCCTGCGTGAGGTCGTGCGTGACCCGCAGCAGGCCGGACTCTTGCGACCCGAACTGCCGGGCCAGCTGGAGCAACGACTTCGCCACCCGGCCGGGGACGTCGGTGAAGATCAGGTCGGCCAGCATGTTGTTCGTCCGGCGCAGCGCCGGGCCAGCACCCGCAGCAGCTGCTCGGCGATCTCCGGGCGCTTGCCGATCCACTCGCGCAGGGCGGTGCGGTCCATCGTGTGCGTGCGGACCTCGGTCACCGCCGTCGCCGTGACGTGCGCGGCCCGGGTCGAAGATCGACAGCTCGCCGAACATGTCCGACGGGCCCGCGACCATCAGCAGGTTCTCCCGGCCGTCCGGCGACTTGCGGCCGAGCTTCACCTTGCCGCCGGAGACGATGTAGAGACGGTCGCCCGGCTCGCCCTCGGAGAAGATCACCTGGCCGCGGGAGAACTCGGCCGGCTCCAGCGCCTCGGCCAGCGCCTCCGCGGCCTGGGGCTCCACTCCCTGGAAGATCCCGGCCCTGATGAGAACCTCGTCCACTGAAACGCTCCTCGTTCACCGGCCGCACGGACGCGCAGCGGTCGTCGGCGCGCCAGTGTAGAGCCGACGGCGTCCGCGGTGCGCAGCGACAACCCGAACGGGCCGGAACCCACCGGCCCCACGCTCACCGTTCGGCTGGGCCATTGTCGAGGTGCGCGCGGTCCGGATAGCGTCAGGCGACGGGATGCGGCTGCGACGGGCGCCGCGGCGCCTGCTCCGGTTCCGCAGCCGGAACAGCTCGAGCGCGCGACCCGTCCCTTGACGGAACAGCGCGCGCAGCTCGTCCGGGCGTGGCTGCTCGAGCAGCTCGTCGAGCTCGTCCTGACGCACGGTGGACTCCCGCAACCGGGATTCGACGCGCTCCATGCCCAGCGCGAAGAACATCACCAGGAGCGGCACGAGGACGGACAACCAGGCAGTCATGACACGGGTGATCCTCCCGTACGGGGACGCGACTCGGTCGTCCGGGGTGCCGATGTCGAGGTCCCGATACGTAGTTGTGACCGGTCATCGGCGTGCGCGTCCGTCGTTACCGACGGTGGCCACCCCGCCCGTGGAACCGCACCGCCGGTGGGTCCCCCGTAGTCTCGGTGATGTGAGCACCGTGAGCCCCCGTCCGGCGCCCCCCCCGCGCGCGGCCGGACTCGCCGCCCGGGTGGAGGCCGGCGAGAGCGCGATCGGGCGGGCCCGCCGGGTCGGGCGGATCCTGCGGGCCCTCGCCGTCGCCTACCCGGACGCGCACTGCGAGCTGGACTTCCGCACCCCGCTGGACCTGGCCGTCGCGACGATCCTGTCCGCGCAGTGCACCGACGAGCGGGTCAACCAGGTCACGCCCGGGCCTGTTCGCGGCGTACCCGACGGCCGCGGACTACGCGGGCGCGGACCGGACCGAGCTGGAGGAGCGGATCCGGTCGACCGGCTTCTACCGGAACAAGACCACGTCGCTGATCGGGCTGGGCGCCGCCGTCGTGGAGCGGCACGGCGGCGAGCTGCCGGGCCGCCTCGAGGATCTCGTCAAGCTCCCGGGAATCGGCCGGAAGACGGCGAACGTCATCCTCGGCAACGCGTTCGACGTCCCCGGCATCACCGTGGACACCCACTTCGGCCGGCTGGTCCGCCGGTGGGGCTGGACCGACCGAGGAGGACCCGGTCAAGGTCGAGCACGCGATCGGCGAGCTCGTGCCGAAGCGGGACTGGACGATCGTCGCGCACCCCGGGATCTTCCACGGGCGCCGCGTCTGCCACGCGCGCAAGCCGGCCTGCGGCGCCTGCTCGCTGGCGTCGGACTGCCCGGCGTTCGGCGCCGGGCCGACCGATCCGGTCGAGGCGGCGAAGCTGGTCAAGGGCCCGGAGCGGCCGCACCTGCTGGAACTGGTCGGCCTCGGTGATCTCGACGGGGACGGGCGGTGAGCCGGCGGGCGCACCGGCGTCCCGGCCGAGATCGGGGCGACGGTCGCCGTCGTCGTGCTGGTGGTGCTCGCGGTCGTCGCGCTGTGGCCGTCCGTCCCCGGACGTCGACCGCCGACGACCGGCCCCGACGGCCGAGCGCGGCCGCCGGAACGGACCCGGCGTCCGCCGCCGACCCGCCGGCGCTGGCCGCGCCCGCGGCCGCGCCGGGCCGACCCCTGCCCGACCCGGCGGGCGCCCGGCCGCCGGTCCGCTGGCCGGGGTGACGGGTGCCGTGCCTGGGCGCGACGGCCGGTCGACGTCGGCGCCGCGCTGGCCGGGCGGCCCGGCGCTGGTCAACGTGTGGGCGTCCTGGTGCGCGCCGTGCCGCGACGGAGCTGCCCGCGCTGGCCGAGTACGCCGCCCGGCCGGGTCCGTGCCGGTGCTGACCGTCGACGTGCGCGACGACCCGGTCGCCGCCCTGCGGGCTGCTGCGCGAGCTGCGGTCGAGCTCCCGGCCGTGACCGACCCGGGCGGCGCGCTGCGGGCGGCGCTGGACGTGCCGCCCGCGCTGCCGGCCAGCTACGTCGTGCGCGCCGACGGGTCGGTGTCCCGGGTGGACCCGCCGACGCCGTTCCGGTCCGCGGACGAGGTCGCGGCCGCGGTGGAGCGGCTGTCGTGACCGCGGACCCGCCGTCGACGCCGGCGCGCCCGCCGTCGTTGCGCCCTGCTGCGACGGCGGCGGCAGAGCCTGGACCCGGCGTCGTTCGGCAGCCGGCGGGTCCGCCGTCGGACGGCGGCGCCGCCGCCGCTGATGCTGTTCGCCGACGACGGCGACGCCGGACGTCCTGCTCACCGAGCGCGCCGGGACGCTGCGGGCGCACGCCGGGCAGGTCGCGTTCCCCGGCGGCGCGATCGACCCCGGCGACGACGGGCCGGTCGGTGCCGCGCTGCGCGAGGCGCAGGAGGAGACCGGACTGGACCCCGACGGCGTCGTCCCGCTCGCCGTCCTGCCCGAGCTGCTGATCCCGCCGACCGGATTCGTCGGTCACGCCGGTGCTGGCGCACTGGGCGCGCCCGGCCCCGGTCGGGTGGTCGACCGGGCGAGACCGAACGGGTGCTGCGGGTGCCGGTGGAGACGCTCGTCGACCCGGCCAACCGGATCATGGTGCGCGGCCCGCGCGGTCACGTCGGACCGGCGTTCCGGATCTCGGGGCTGGTGATCTGGGGATTCACCGGGGGCCTATTGTCCGCTCTGCTGCACCGCTCCGGCTGGGAACGTTCGTGGGACGCGACCCGCACGGAGGACGTGGACCACGCCTGGGCACGGGCCCGGGCCGAGTACGCCGAGGGCCGGGGGTCGTCAACGTGAGCTGGGTGGACCTGGTCGTCGTCGTGCTGGCGCTGCTGGCCGCGGTGTCCGGGTGGCGGCACGGGGTCGCCGTGGCGCTGCTGTCGTTCGTCGGTGTCCTGGCGGGCGCGATCCTCGGTCTGCGCCTGGCCCCGCTGCTGGCCGGGGGCGTCGAGTCTCAGCAGGCCAAGATCCTGATCAGCCTCGCCGCCGTCGTCGCTGCTGGTCGCGCTCGGCGAGGCCACCGGCGTCTACTTCGGCCGGCGTATCCGGGACCGGATCCGCGGCGAGGGGACGCTCAAGGTGGACTCCGCGCTGGGCGCCGCGGTGCAGGCCGTCGCCGTGGTGATCGCGGCCTGGCTGATCGCGCTGCCGCTGGCGTCGACGAGCCTGACCGGGCTGACCCAGGGCGTGCGCGGGTCCCAGGTGCTGGCCGCCGTGGACTCGGTGATGCCCGGCCGCCGCGCAGCTCCCGGCCGAGCTGCGCCAGATCCTGGACAGCTCCGGGTTCCCGGACGTGGTCAGCCCGTTCTCCCGGACGCCGGTCGCCGCCGTCGGCCCGCCGGACGCCGGCGCTGGCCGACTCGCAGGTCGTCCGGGACGTGCGGCCGAGCGTGCTCAAGGTGCGCGGGCGGGCGCCGTCGTGCAGCAAGGCGCTGGAGGGCACCGGGTTCGTCGTCGCCCCGCAGCGCGTGATGACGAACGCGCACGTGGTGGCCGGGACGTCGACGACGAGCGTCGAGGTCACCCGTCGTTCCGGCGGCACCCGCCAGCTGGACGCCACGGTGATCAGCTACGACCCGGAGGTCGACGTCGCGGTGCTCGACGTGCCGGACCTGGAGCCGACCCGCTGCAGTTCAGCCCGGACCCGGCGGGCGTCGGGGACGACGCGATCATCCTCGGCTACCCGCTGGACGGCCCGTACACGATCACCCCGGCAAGGTCCGGGAGCGGATCCGGCTGCGCGGCCCGGACATCTACGACCAGGGCAGCGTCACCCGCGACGTCTACACCGTGCGCGCCGTCGTCCGGTCCGGGAACTCCGGCGGCCCGATGATCGCCCCCGACGGCCGGGTGCTGGGCGTGGTGTTCGGGGCGGCGCTGGACGACTCGGAGACCGGGTTCGTGCTCACCGCCGAGCAGGTCGGGCGGCGCTGAACGCGGCCGCGGGCGGCGACGACGCCGGAGGTCGAGACGGGGACTGCGCGGCCTGACGTTCCCACTCATTCCCACGTCGTCACTGGGTGGGAATGCGTCGTGGTGGCGGACCCGTCGCGTCGGGCTCGTGCCGACCACCGTGTCCGCGTCCCGACGGCGCTGGCTCGTGCTCGCGATCGGCGTGTTCGCGCAGACCGCGGCGTTCGCGTTCGCCTACGGCATGCCGTTCCTGGTCCCCGTGCTGCGGGACACCTACCGGCTGTCGTTGTCCGCGGTGGGCACCTACGTCGCCGCCCCGACGGCCGGGCTGCTGATCGCGCTCGTCGCCTGGGGCGCGGCGGCCGACCGCTGGGGCGAGCGCGTGATCATGGCGGTCGGCTGGCCACGACGGCGCTCGCCTCGGCGCGGCGGCTGCGCCGCACCCGGGCCGCGGACCGCTGATCGCTGGTCGCGCTCGTCGGCGTCGGTGTCGCCGCGAGCGGCCGGCCGATGGGCTGGGGCCGAGCGCGGGCTGCGATGGGGATCCGCAGACGTCGCAGCCGCTCGGCGTCGCCGTCGCCGGGTCGCTGCCGCGCTGGCCGCCGGCACCCCGGCCGCTGCTGTTCCCGGCCGCTGGCCTGCCGGAGCCCGTTCGCGGGCGACGCTGGCGTTCCCGCCGCGTCGGTGCCGGCGGCGTCGGAACGGACCGGCTCGCCGTACCGCGCCGTGCTCTGCGGGTCCGCGGCGAGCGCGATGCTCGTCGTCGCGATGCGTTCGCACCGAGTACCTGGTGCGCGAGCAGGGCGGGCGCGGGGCCGCCGCTGGCGGGGTCGGCGTGGCGGTGCGCCGGCCGGATCGGGACCGGTCGCTGGCGACCCGGCTGCGCCCGATGCGCCGCGCTGCGCGGCGGTCCCGCTGCGGTGTTGTGCGGCGACGCCGGCCGGCTGGCTGGCCGTGGCGACGCGCTCGCGCCGGGCGCGATCGTGACGGTCCGCCGAACGGGCTGGCGTTCACCGCCACCGCCGAGATCGCGGGCTCCTCGTGGTCCGGGCGGGCGCTGGGGATCCAGAACACCGGCCAGAACGTCGTCGCGTCGGTGGTGCCGGTCGCGCTCGGCGCCCTGGTCGGCGCCACCGGCTACGCCCCGGCTCGTCGTGCCGCCCTCGCCCCGCTCGCCGCCGTGGTTCCCCGGGAATCCGCCGCCCCGTACCAGCCCCACTAACTGGTGCGCCGCTCCGGCCGCCTGGTGGGGAAAGCAGGCACGTCCGCGGGTCGGGTTCAGCCGCGTCGGTCGTCGGGCTTCGCCGGCCGGGCCGGATCGGGACACGGTCGGGCCCTGTGGTCCCGGGACTCAGGTCGGGGGCCCGGTTGCGCCCGATGCGCAGGCCCGCGTCGCGGCCGGGCGACGGTGGTCGTGCGGCTGCCCACGGTGGTCGCGCTCGGTCGCCACGCCGTCGCCGGCTGGCTGGCCCGTGCAGCTCCTTCGGCGCTGGCGCTGGGCGCGATCGTCGAGTGGCCGCCACCGAACGGGCTGGCGTTCACGAGCTGCCGGCGCGACGGCGGGCCGATCCGCGGGACGGATCGCCGCGTTGCCGTTCGGGCGGCCCGTCGACGCGGCGACGGTCGTCGGGGTGCAGAACGTTGGACCAGAACCAGCGGTCGCCTCGGCAGCCCGGTCCCGGGATCGCGCTCGGCGCGCACGGCCGATCGCGTCGACGCCACCGCGGCGCCGCGACGGCGGTCTCCACCGGGCGCCTCGACCGTCGCCGGGCCCTGGCCGCCAGCTCAGCCGGAGCGCCCGCCCGCCGCCGAGGCTCACCTGCCCGCTCCCCTTGGTTCGCCCCGCGCACCCAGACCGACGGACGCGACCGTCGTTCCAGCATGCGACCTCCGCGCTGGTCGAGATCGCCCCTCACCGATCCACGGTCGAGATCCCCAGCGCTGGTCATCGCAGCCGCCGGCTCACCACGGTTGAGATCCTCGCCGACGGCTGTGGACCGATCGGACCGCCGTGATCGTCAGACCTCGCGGGTGATCGTCTGGTCCCGGCCGGGGCCGACGCCGATCGCGGAGACCGGCGCGTTCACCAGCTCCTCGAGGCGGTGCACGTAGTCGCGCGCGGCGGCCGGGAGCTCGTCGAACTCCCGGCAGGCGGAGAGGTCCTCGAACCAGCCGGGCATCTCCTCGTACACCGGGGTGGCGTGGTGCAGGTCGGTCTGGGTCATCGGCATCTCGTCGACCCGGCGGCCGTCGATCCTCGTAGCCGACGCACACCGGCACCTTCTCCAGCCCGGTGAGCACGTCGAGCTTGGTCAGCACGAAGTCGGTGACGCCGTTGATGCGCGCGGCGTAGCGGGCGATCACCGCGTCGTACCAGCCGCAGCGGCGCGGACGTCCCGTGGTGGTGCCGTACTCGGCGCCGACCTTGCGCAGGCGCTCGCCCATCTCGTCGTGCAGCTCGGTGGGGAACGGCCCCTCGCCCACGCGCGTCGTGTAGCCTTGGGATGCCGATCACCCGACGATCCGGGTCGGCCGATGCCGGAGCCGACGTCGCGCGCGCCCGCCGTCGGGTTCGACGACGTCACGAACGGGTAGGTGCCGTGGTCGACGTCGAGCAGCGCGCCCTGCGCGCCCTCGAACAGGATCGTCTCGCCGCGCTCAAG
Source organism: Aegle marmelos (assembly GCA_030449875.1). Classification (NCBI taxonomy): domain Eukaryota; kingdom Viridiplantae; phylum Streptophyta; class Magnoliopsida; order Sapindales; family Rutaceae; genus Aegle; species Aegle marmelos. Next base: position 164,075 of record JASUUL010000037.1, on the reverse strand, counting down.
GGCCTGGTTCAGCAGCAGCCGGGTGTCGACGATCTTCTCGGCGCAACGCTCGGCGATCCAGGACCGGTCGTCGACGACCGCGTCGACCTCGATGGCGCGGCGGTTGTAGACCTTGACCGCAGCTGGTTCTTCAGCTCCAGCAGCCGCCTCGACCTTCTGGTGCAGGATCTTCTCGTCCAGCAGGTCCGCGACCCGGATCGCCGACGCCGCGCGACCTTGTCCTCGTAGGCCGGGCCGATGCCGCGCCGGTCGGTGCCGATCTTGGCCTTGCCCGAGGTAGCGCTCTCGCGACCCGGTCGAGCGCGGTGGACGGCATGATCAGGTGCGCGTCGGGCGATCAGGCAGGCCGGACGTGTCGACCCCCCGCGCTCCAGCCCGGCGATCTCGTCGATCAGCGCCTCGGGGTCGAGCACCACGCCGTTGCCGATCACGTTCTGCACGCCCGGCGACAGGATCCCGGACGGGATCAGCTTCAGCGCGAAGTCCCGGCCGTCCGGCGTGACGACGGTGTGCCCGGCGTTGTTGCCGCCCTGGTAGCGCACGACCAGCCGTCGGCGCTGCCGAGCAGCCAGTCGACGATCTTGCCCTTGCCCTCGTCGCCCCACTGGGCGCCGAACGGTGCCGTCGGTCACGCTCGGCCCGCGCCGGGCCGGACGAGATCGACCCGGTGCTCGCCGACGCCCCGCGGCGCCTGGTCGTGCACGGCACCGACGCCGACCTGCCGCCGTGCTGGTGCGGGTGCTGCGCAAGGGAGATGCTCGGCTCCGTCGAGGTCGGGTTCGTCCCGGCCGGACGGCGCTTCGGCCGCGGCCCGCGCGTGGGGCTGCCGCGGCGGCCCGGACGACGCCGCGGAGCTCGCGCTCACCGGCCGCGCGTCGCCGGTCCCGCTGATCCGCGACGACGCCGGCGGCGTCTCGCCGGGCGCGGCGAGATCCGCGACCTGCACGGCGAGGCCTACTGCGACGCCACCCGCGTGCTGCGCGGCGACCGTGCGCCGGCTGCGGGTCGACGCCGGCCCGGACGGCGTGTCGGTGCTCGCCGACCGCGGCGTCCGGGCCGCCACCGGGCGCGCCGTGCAGATCGGGTCCACCGGCGCCGGGTGGTCACGACGGCGTCGAGCACCCGCGGAGAGCACCCGCTGGGCCTGGTACCGGCACACCGAGCCGTGGCTGCTCGTCCCTGAGGCCGGCGGTGAACCGCGTCGACCCCGGGGCCGGCCGGCGTGCGGCGGCTCGACGGTCGGCGAGGTCGCGTCCGGCGCCGGTGGTAGCTGTCCACGTAGACCTGGCCGGACAGGTCCGCGATCGCGCTCATGATCTCGTCGGTGACCGCCCGGCGGATCGCCGCGGCGCCCTCCAGACCCTCGTAGCGGCTGAACTCCAGCGGGCGTCCGAAGCGGACCTCGACCCGCCGGACCCGTGGGATCCGGCGCCCCACCGGCTGGACCCGCTCGGTTCCGACCAGCGCGACCGGCACGACCACGGCACCGGTGGACAGCGCCAGCGACGCGACGCCGGTGTGCCCGCGGTGCAGCCGCCCGTCCAGCGAGCGGGTGCCCTCCGGGTAGATGCCGAACACGCCGCCGCCGCGCAGCACCCGGCGACCGGCGTCCAGCGCGGCCAGCCCGGCCTTCGCGTTGGCGCGGTCCACCGGCACGTAGCCGAGCGCGCCAGGAACGCCGCGACCAGCCGCCCTTCGGCCCGCGCCCGGTGAAGTACTCCGCCTTGCCGAGGAACGCGACCGGCCGCGGGGTGACGAGCGGGATGAACGCCGTGTCCACCGCCGCGCGGTGGTTGGCGGCCAGGATGACCGGGCCGGTCGGCGGGATCCGGTCGGCGCCGCGCACCCGCGGGCGCCAGACCAGTCGCACCAGGGGGCGAAGCACGAACCTGATCAGCAACTGCTGCACCGGGACCTCGAGACTCTGGACGGGACGGTTTCGACGGCCACCACCGCGTCGTGGGTGGGACGGACGGGTCCCTGCGTCGGATCGGTGTCGGATCTGCCCCTGTCCGTCCGGATAGGGAATCCCCCGTCTCAACCCCCGGACGGGTGCACGTCCGGTCACGACGGTCGCGCATCTCCCGGAGGAGCCGCCTCGCGGTCGAGACCGCTGGTGGCCTGCAACAGGTCCACCGCGACCGAGCGCACCTGGGCGACGAGCACCGCGGCCGTCGGGAGCCGCGGATGGGTCGGGGTCCTCGACGAGCACCGGGCGCGCGTGCACGACGTCCAGGATCGGACGTCGCGCCCGCTCCCGGTCACCGTCGGTCGCCGAGCTCGCGGGTCAGGGCGTCGACGGCGGTGGACAGCCCGGCGATCGCGTCCGCCAGCTCGTCGGGCACCGGTTCGCCGTCCTCCAGCGCGGTCAGCGAGCGGCGGACGAGCACCCGGCGTTGCGCATCGCGTAGTCGGTGCGCATCGGCCAGCTCGCGGTAGCGGTGCAGCATCCGGCGGCGCGGCGGCGCAGCGGGGAGACCGACGCGACCTCGCCGGCCGAGGACGACGGCCGCGCGCAGCTCGTCGATCAGCGGCTGGGTGTCCCGGGCGCGCTCCAACGCCCGCCCGGCGCGGTCGACGGTCCCGCTCGCGCAGCGCCGTCGCGACGCTCCAGCAGGACGGCGGCCAGCTCGTCGAGCAGGCGGCGGGCCTCCCGGCGCACGATCCGGACCGGGTTCACCGGGATCAGCGCCGCGACCAGGATCCCGGCCGCCCGCCGATCAGGGCGTCCACGCAGCGGTCGATCCCGCCGGACTCGCCGGGCGGCAGCAGCGTGGTGACCAGCACCGGCCGACGCGCCGGCCTGCGCGACGATCAGCGCGCCGCCGTCGGTGAACACGGCGATCGTCATGGCCAGCGCGACGACCAGCATCAGCTGCCAGACCCCGCTGCCGATCTGCGCGATCAGCAGGTCGCCCACCAGCACGCCGAGGCTGACCCGACGACCAGCTCGACGCCCGTCGCAGCCGGGAGTTCAGCGAGACCCCGAGGCTGATCACGGCCGCGATCGGGCGAAGAACGGCCGGGTGTGCCCGACCAGGTCCCCGGCGACGTACAGCGCGAGACCGGCCGCGAACGCGCACTGCAGGATCGGCAGCGCGGACGCCCGCACCCGGAGCCGGTCCCGCCGAGCGAGCCGGCCGCGCACCCGCCGTCCGAGACGGCGAGGGCGTCATCGGGTCGGGGCCACCGGACCCGGCGGGCATCCGCGATCAGGACAGGCCGAGGGCCGGCAGTGCGGCCGGGTCCGAGTCGGAGATCAGCGTGCGCAGCCGCTCCACCTCGTCGGACTCGCCGAACTCGGTCGCCGCACGCTGCAGCGCGCCGCACGCCCGCAGGAACCCGCGGTTGGGCTCGTGCGACCACGGCACCGGGCCGAACCCCTTCCACCCGTTGCGCCGCAGCTGGTCCAGACCCGGTGGTAGCCGGTGCGGGCGAACGCGTAGGCGGACACGGCGTCCCCGGCGTCGAGGGCCCGCTCGGCCAGCGCGGCCCAGGCGAACGAGGAGGTGGGCCGCGCCGCCGCGATCGCGGCCGGGTCGGTGCCGCCGTCCAGCTCGCCGGTGGCCGGGTCGACCGGCAGGCGCGTGTCGTCCGGCTCGAGCAGGTTGCCGTGCAGACTCATGCGTCCATTCTCGCCTCCGGCGTGACCCCGCGGCGAACGAGGGGCACCGCCGCGCAGTGGGGCGGCGCTCGAAGGTGCCGTTCGTTCGACCGGGACAGGTCAGCCCAGCGCCTTGCCCGCCGACTTGAGGGACTCGCAGGCCTCGACGACGCGGTCGGCCATCGCGCCCTCGGCGACCTTGAGGTAGGAGCGCGGGTCGTAGACCTTCTTGTTGCCGACCTCGCCGTCGACCTTCAGGACGCCCTCGTAGCTGGTCAGCATGTAGCCGGCGACGGGGCGGGTGAAGGCGTACTGGGTGTCGGTGTCGACGTTCATCTTCACGACGCCGTAGCCGAGCGCCTCGTGGATCTCCTCGGGCAGCGAGCCCGACCCGCCGTGGAAGACCAGGTCGAACGGCTTGTCGCCGGCGCCGGCCGAGCTTCTCGCGGGCCACCTCCTGGCCCTGCTTGAGGATCTCCGGGCGGAGCTTGACGTTGCCCGGCTTGTAGACGCCGTGGACGTTGCCGAACGTCGCGGCCAGCAGGTAGCGGCCCTTCTCGCCGGCGCCGAGCACCTCGACGGTGCGCTCGTAGTCGCCGGGGGCGGTGTAGAGCTTGTCGTTGATCTCGTGGGCGACGCCGTCCTCCTCGCCGCCGACGACGCCGATCTCCACCTCGAGGATGATCTTCGCCTTGACCGCCTGCTCGAGCAGTTCGGCGGCGATCTTCAGGTTCTCCTCGAGCTCGGTCGCCGAGCCGTCCCACATGTGCGACTGGAACAGCGGGTTCTCGCCCCGGTTCACGCGCTCCTGGCTGATCGCGATCAGCGGGCGGACGAACGAGTCCAGCTTGTCCTTCGGGCAGTGGTCGGTGTGCAGCGCCACCTGGACCGGGTACCTGTCCGCGACGACGTGCGCGAACTCCGCCAGGCCGACCGAGCCGGTGACCATGTCCTTCACCCGCGTCCCGGACAGGAACTCCGCGCCGCCGGTGGAGACCTGCACGATGCCGTCCGACCCGCGTCGGCGAACCCGCGCAGGGCGGCGTTCAGCGTCTCGGTGCTCGGTCACGTTGATCGCGGGTAGGCGAACTCGCCGTTCTTGGCGTTGTCCAGCATCTGGTTGTAGATCTCGGGCGTGGCGATCGGCATCGGGGACCTCCTCGTCGTCGGCGGCTGCTGACGCAGTATTCCGTACTCCGGGCGGCACCGGGTGCGCCGGACGATCACGGGGGTCGCGCGGCGGACCGACCGGTAAGCCCGGCTCGCCCGTTACCCTGGTGGCGTGGAGGAGCCGCTGGCGGAGAACGCCGTCGAACGGACGCTGGGCCGGCTCCGCCGTATCGACAGCACGCCGAGCCCGGAGGCCCCGCCCGCGGTGGTCTCCGACACCGGCGCGCGCCGCGGCGCAGCCGCTCACGCTGGCCGACCTGTACCGCGACCACCGCCTGCGGCTGATGCGCCTGGCCATGCTGCTGGTGGACATCCCGGCCACGGCCGAGGACGTCGTGCAGGAGGCGTTCGCCGGGCTGCACCGGCACTGGTCCGGCCTGCGCGACGAGGCGGCCGCGCTGGCCTATCTGCGGGCTGCGGTGGTGAACGGGTCGCGGTCGGTGCTGCGCCGTCGTCGCACCGCACGGGAGTACGTGCCGCCGCACGCGGCGAACGCGCGGTCCGCGGAGTCGCTCGCGATGCGGTCCGCCGAGCACCAGGCCGTCGTCGACGCGCTGTCCGACCTGCCGCCGCGCCAGCGCGAGGTGCTGGTCCTGCGCTACTACGGCGGCATGTCCGAGGCCGAGATCGCGGAGGCCACCGGCATCAGCCGCGGCACCGTGAAGTCGACCGCCAGCCGCGCGCTGGACGCGGTCGCGCGGATCATGGACGAGCGCTCCGGGCGCCGGACGGATGGAGCCCGTGACCCACCCGACGACGCCGGACGCCGGCTGAGCGAGGCGCTGCACGCCCAGGCGTCCCGCGGGCCGCTGCCCCGCCCGCCGCCCGGCCGCGCCCCGCGCGCCGCCCGCCGCCGCCCCGGGCACCCGGCCGGATGCCGCCGCCCGCCCGCGACCGGTCCCCCGCAGCCGGCACCCCCGCAGCCCGGCCGCGGCCGGGCGCCGGTCCGGCCGGTTCGAACGTCCGCCAGATCGCGTGGGCACTCGTCGTCACGCTGCTCGTCGGGGCCGATGCTGGGCGGCGGGCTCGCCCTGCTCTCGGTGCTGCTGCCGGGGATCTGCCCGCGATCGGCTGAGCTGGCCGTTCCCGCCGGGACTCCGGCGGCGCACACGGACGCACATCCGGGACCGGTACCGTCGTTCCCCGTGACGCCCCTCGCCACGCACGCGGTCGCCCTCGGTCCGGAATGGCTCGACCCGAACCGTCATCATCGACTGGCTCGGCCCTGGGCCCTGGTCGGGGGTCGCCGCGATCATCTTCGCCGAGTGCGGCCTGCTGCTGGGGTTCTTCCTGCCCGGCGACTCGCTGCTGTTCACCGCGGGCCTGTTCGTGGCCTCCGGGGGCGATCGCCCCGCTGTGGGTGACGTGCCTGGTCTGGTGCTGGCCGCGATGCTCGGCAACGTCTGCGGGTACGCGATCGGGTACAAGGCCGGACCGGCGATCTTCGACAAGCCGAAGTCGAGGCTGTTCGACCCAAGTACGTGGCGAAGACGCAGGAGTTCTTCGACAAGTACGGCAACCGCGCGATCGTGCTGGGCCGGTTCGTACCGATCGTGCGCACGTTCATCACGGTCAGCGCGGGCGTCGCCCGGATGGAGCCGCGCCGCTACCTCACCTACTCGCTGATCGGCGGCGTCGCCTGGGCCGCGGGCGTCACCGTGCTCGGCTACTTCCTCGGGCAGTTCGCGTTCGTCCGGGAGAACATCGACCTGATCCTGGTGCTGGTCGTGTTCGTCTCCGTCCTGCCGATCATCGTCGAGGTGGTGCGGGCGAGGATGAAGTCCCGCGGTGCGGGCCCCGCCCCGCCGCGGCGGGCGGGCCGTCCGACCTCACCCAGCCGATCTCGCTGCCGCGGCCGACGGCGCCCCGCGGCACCGCGTGGGCGGGCCGGACTCGCCCGCCCCCGGGCACGCGCGGACCACCGGCGGCCGCAGGACGACGACGGCGGCGACCACCGGATGGCTCCGGTGTCCCCGGCGCCCGGCGACGCCCGGCCGTCGCCGGCCGAAGTGAGCGCGGCCCGGTCGAGACCCGCTCGTCAGGACGTCCGGTGATGGGCCGACCGGCAGAGCGCCCGGACACCAACGGGCACTGAGCACCGGTAACACCCACTCGCCGGCGCACGGCCCCACTCCCGGGGCCCACCGATCGAGCTGGAGGATCGACGTGCGTCGGATACGAGTACTCCTGGGTCTGCTGGTCGTCAGCTGTCGCTGTCGTTCGCGTGGCCGCGCCGATGGGGCCCGCTACCAGATCACCGTCACCGGCACGTCCGGTGGATGGTCCTATCGCAACGTCGGGGTGCTCACCGTCGCCGACACGGTCACGCGCGTCACGAACAACGGGGTCAACCCGATCGAGGTGGCCTGCAGGTGGCCGACCCCTGGGCGGTGAGCCCGGTGTCGGGCGCCCTGCGGTACGGCTCGAACGGCCTGTGCTGGAACGCGCGGAGCAGCGTCGACATGGTCTTCTCCTCGTTCAACGGCGTCCGGTACGTCAGCAACCGGACTCGCGCGTCGCCGGAACCCAGGTCAACGGGTTCACCGGTCGCCTCGGCGGTTGCTACGCGCCCCGACCAGCGGCTCCCTGGTCACCGACCTCGGCGCCCGCAACGTCACCGGGAGCGTGTTCCTCGGCGGCTACGGCGGCGCGTTCTGCCAGCGGCGTGCGGATCAGCTGAGCACTTGTCTCCGCGGCGGATATTGAGCCGAAAGGGTGTACTACTGGGCCGTTTGGCCTAATGTCCACGGTGGAACGTCAGGGCATCTCATCCTGACGACCTCAAGGACCTCATGCCCCCTTCGTCCACCGGCGGATTCAACGTGCTGCAGAGCCTGCAGTCCGCCTTCACCACCCTCGTCGGCTACCTGCCCCAGTTCCTGGGTGCGCTGCTGGTCCTGGTGATCGGCTGGCTGATCGCCAAGGTCCTCAAGATGGTGATCACCAAGCTGCTGCGCAAGGCGAAGGTCGACGAGCGGCTGGCGCACGGCAAGGGCGGCGAGTACGTGAGCCGCTTCAGCCCGAAGGGCAGCCCGTCCGCGCTCGTCGGCACCGTCGTCTACGCGGTGATCATGCTGTTCGTGGTCATCAATGCGATCGGCACGCTCGGCATCCCGTCGCTGACCGGGTTCATGAACCTGGCGCTGGGCTACCTGCCCAACGTGATCGCCGCGCTGATCATCTTCCTGGTCGCCTCGGCGATCGCCGCCGCCGTCGGCGGCCTGGTGCACCGCATCATGGGCGAGACCCCGACCGGCCGGATCGCCAAGACGGCCGGCCCGACACTGGTCATGGCCATCGCCGTGTTCATGATCCTGAACCAGCTCGGCATCGCGCCGGTCATCGTCACCACCACCTACATCGCGCTGATCGGCGCGATCGCGCTCGGCGCGGCGCTGGCGTTCGGGCTCGGCGGGCGCGACGCCGCCGCCGCGATCATCGACTCCGGCTACCGCAAGGCGCAGGAGCAGGCCAGCACGGTGCGCGACGACATCGCGACCGGTCGCGAGCGGGCCGCCGCGGACGTGCACGCCTACCGCAACGGCAACGGCCACGACGAGCACGTGCGCGACGGCGCGGTCTCGGCCACGTAGGCACCCTTCGGCACCGACGGCACCGTCCCCCCGTTCGCGGGGCGGTGCCGTCCGTCGTCTCCGGCCCGGCCAGCCGCGTCGAGGTCGGCGTGCCGCGGACCCACGCGTGCATGACGATCCCGGCGTCACCCCGCCCGCGTTGACCGACCGGGTCGACCCGAACTGCGCGATCGACACCGACCTGCGCGACGGCGCCCGGGCAACCTCGTCGACGTCTACCGGGGCGTCCTGACCGAACAGCCGACGCACCGCCGCGGCAGGTCACGCCGTCTCCACGCTCGGCGCCGGGGTGTTGTCCACGACCACGACAGGCCGTTCTCCGCGGCGTGCAAGACGTTCCCGCCGCGTCGTCGTGGTGGCGCAGGTGCTGGTAGCGGTCGGTCACCATCGCGCCGCGACGGTTCCAGCGACGGTTGCCGACGATGTGGACCTCGGCCGCGAGGAAGGCGTTGGCGGTGCGCACGACGGTGCCGATGTTGAAGTCGTGCTGCCAGTTCTCGATGGCCACGTGGAAGTCGTGGCGGCGGGTGTCGAGGTCGCTGTTGCGATCGGCGTCAGGAGCGCCAGTAGCGGTAGGCGTCGACGACGTTGCGCCGGTCGCCGTGTTCGCCCAGTTCCGGGTCCCAGTGCTCGCCGGCGGGCCACGGGATCGTCCACGGCCGACGCCGACCGGGCCCCGGCGCCGTCCACTCGCTGGGGCCCGCGGCGTCGTCCGCCTCGCCGTCACCCGAGCTGCAGGTCAGCCAGCCCGAGCAGCGACCGGTAGGGCAGCCCTCGGCCTCGACCGCCTCCTGCGCGCCGGTGGCCGCGGTCGACGACCGTCGCCACCCCGACGATCAGGCCCCGGCCTCGCGCACGCGCCGGACGGCCGTGAGCGGACGACCCGCCCGTGGTCGACGTGTCCTCGACGACCAGGACCTCGCGGCCCGCGATGTCCGGACCCTCGATCAACGCTGCATCCCGTGCCGCTTGGCCTCCTTGCGCACGACGAACGCGTCCACGTCGGGCGCGTCGCGCTCGGCGGCCGCGGCGTGCAGGATCGCGGTGGCGACCGGGTCGCGCCCAGCGTCAGGCCGCCGACCGAGGTGTAGCCCCAGTCCCGGTCAGCGCCCGCATCTGCCGCCCGATCAGCGGCGACGCCTCGTGGTGCAGCGTGACCCGGCGCATGTCGACGTAGTAGTCGGCCTCCGCGCCGGAGGACAGCGTCACCCGCCCGTGCACCACCCCGTGCTCGCGGACCAGCGCGGCCAGCCGCGCCCGGTCGGCGTGCGCACTCATGTGCGGTCCCGGTGCCATCGTCGCCGGTGATCCGTCGTACGACGCCGCGCGGCAGCACCCCGACGATCCCGACCAGCGCCTTGTACTGCGGCGACGGCACGCACAGCACGCGCCCGCGCTCCAGGTCGGTCAACGCCTCGTCGACGACGCGGGCCGGGCTCCAGCCAGAACGGCCCCGCGCCGGGCACCGACGTCGATGCCGGCCCGCTCGTGGAACTCGGTGCGCACGAACCCCGGGCACAGCGCCATCGCGCGCACCCCGGTGCCCTGCAGCGACGCGGAGATGCCCTCGGTGAACGCGATGACCCACGCCTTGTCCGCCGGGTAGGTCGAGCCGCGGCCCGCGACGAACCCGCCACGCTCGCGACGTTGAGACCGCGCCGCGGCCCGGTCGACCATGCCGGGCAGCGCGGCCGGGTCAGCGCCAGCACGGTCGCGACGTTCACCTCGAGCTGGCGGGCGAGCTCGTCCGGCTCGGCCCGCAGGAACGACGACCCGATCGTCAGCCCGGCGTTGTTCACCAGCAGCTCGACCGGGGACACGTCCGGGTCGGTGAGCCTGCGCACCACCCGCTCGCGAGCGTCCGGGTCGGCCAGGTCGCCGCCAGCACCTCGACCGACACGCCGAGCGCCGCGGTAGCGGCGGCCGCGCCTCAGGCGTTCGGCGTCCCGGGCGACCAGGACGGTCACGGCCGTCCGCGGCCAGCCGGTCGGCGAACGCCGCGCCGATGCCCGCGGACGCGCCGGTGATCATCACGGAGGGCACCGGATCAGACTAGTTCCTACCGCCGTACGGGTGCGCGGCGCGCTTCACACCACGGCCGGGTTACTCGCGCTTTACCGTCGGGGTATGACGTCGAACTGCTGCCCGCCACCGGCCGCCGCGGGCCCGGCGGTGACCGGCGGGCACCACCGCGTGGTCGTGATCGGCGCCGGGTTCACCGGGCTGACCGTGGGTCTGGCGCTGCTGCGCCGGGGCGTCGAGACGTGGTGCTGCTGGAACGGGCGCACGACGTCGGCGGCGTGTGGCGGGACAACACCTACCCCGGGGTCGGGGTGGACACGCCGTCGCCGCTCTACCAGCTGCGCACGATGACCAACCCGGACTGGTCGGACCTCTACGCCCCGGGTCACGAGGTGCTCGACTACTCGCGCCGGATCGCCCGGACCGACGGCCTGACTGGACCGGGTGCGGTTCGGCCACGAGTCCTCGACGCCCGGTGGGACCCGGCCGAGCGACGCTGGCGGATCACCACCGGCACCGGGCCGAGCTCACCGCCGACGTCTGGTCAGCGCCGCCGGGCTGGTGTCCGACCCGAAGCTGCCGGAGGTGCCGGGCCTGGACGGGTTCCCGGGGCCCGCGTTCCACTCGTCGCGCTGGGACCACGACGTCGACCTGGCCGGCAGGCGGGTCGCGGTCGTCGGGACGGGCGCGTCCACCGTGCAGATCGTGCCCGAGATCCAGCCGCTGGTCGCCGAGCTGCACCTGGTGCAGCGCACGCCGGCGTGGGTGATGCCGAAGCCGGAGCGCCCGGTACCGGAACGCACCCGGCGCAGGCTGGCCGAGAACCCGTTCCTGGGGCGACTACAGTTCGACCTGACCTACGTCGGCGCGGAGCTGCTCGCCGCGGCACGCCGGATACGGATGCTGCGCACCGGGCTGATGCGGCTCGGCCGGCGCCACCTGCACGAGCAGGTGCCCGACCCGACCTGCGCGCCCGGCTGACCCCGGACTTCAGTACCTGTGCAAGCGCCCGCTGGTGTCAACGACTACCTGCCCGCCGTCGGGGCGCCGTCGACGACGCTGCACACCGGCGGCCTGGTGGCGGTGCGGGGGAACACCGTCGTCGCCGGCGACGGGACCCGGGCCGAGGTCGACGTGATCGTGCTCAGCACCGGGTTCGAGATCGGCGCGACGTCCCCGATCGCCCGCCTGATCGGGACGCGGGCAACCGGTCGCTGGCCGAGCACTGGGGCACGCTGCCGCACGCCTACCTCGGCATGAGCTACCCGGGGTTCCCGAACTTCTTCCTGATGCAGGGCCCGAACGCGACGAGCGGGGTCAGCTCGACGCTGCTGTTCGCCGAGGCGCAGGGCCGCTACGTCGCCGACGCGGTGGCGACGATGGCCCGGGACGGGATCGAGACCGTCGACGTGCGCCCGGAGACGGAGCGCCGCTGGACGCGCCGGGTCCGCAGGCGCTCCGCCCGCACCGTGTGGGAGGTCGGCGGCTGCGCGAGCTACTACCAGAACGACCACGGGATCAACGTCGTCATGTGGCCCGGGAACACCGCCGAGTACCAGCTGCGGACGCGGCGGTTCCGCCGCTCGGCGTTCCGCGCGGTCGCCGGACGGCGCGGGGCCGGAACACCCCTCAAGGCCGCCCCCGTGCCTCGGCACGGTCGATCGACCGGCCGAGATGCGCGTCATCGCGAGTTGTCGATCTCCCGAGACGATGGGGCGCATCTCGACGGATCGGGTCGTTCGAGGATCAGCCGGTCGGCTGGGTGCCCGGTCGGCGCGGGCGCGCGCCTCGCCGGTCAGCCGGGACGTGCGGACGAAGTGCGGTGACCGCGCCGGGTGCGGCAGCCGCGACGAGCGCTGCGCCCGGGCTGGGCGGGCAGGTCCGGCAGCCGGGGCGGCTCCCGGACCGGACCCGTGGGGTCCCGGCCGGCGCCGACGGCCGGGCGGGCGCGGGCGGGGCCTGCGCGGCGCGGACCGGCTCGTGCTCCTCGTGGACCCAGCGGGCCTCGCGGGACGTCCCGGCCGCGCGGGCGACCATCCGCAGCGTCCGGCGCGGCAGCTCCAGCAGGCCCGACGAGCGGGCGGTGGACCGCGCCCGGGCACGCTCAGCGCGGCCCCGGTCCAGGTCGGCCAGGCAGGTGTCCACGACGTGCCCGGGCTCGGACCACAGCAGCGCCGCGGCCGGACCGGTCGGCTCGGTGCGGCCGTTCCAGCCGGTCCGCACGTATCCGGGACACAGGGCGAGCGCCCGTACCCCGGTCCCGGCCAGGACCGGGACGAGCGAGTCGGTGAACGCCGCGACCCACGCCTTCGTCGGGCCGTAGCTCGACCCGGCCGACGGCAGCCAGCCGGTGACGCTGCCGACGTTCACGACCGTGCCCCGGCCCCGCGCCAGCATGCCGGGGAGGGCGGCGTGCGTGAGGCGCATCGTCGCGGTGACGTTGAGGTCGATCTCGGCCTGGACGTCTCCCGCTCGGCGTCCGGGAACGGCTGCGCGCACTCGACGGCGGCGTTGTTCACCAGCACGTCGACGGCGAGCCCCTCCGGGCCGGAGAGCAGCGCCTCCAGCCGGTACAGGCCGTGCCGGGTACCGAGGTCGGTGGCCAGGACGTCGACCCGGACGCGGTGCCGGGAGGCGATCTCACGCGCGGTGGCGGCCAGCCGGTCCGCACCGCGCGCGACGAGTAACAGGTCGTGGCCGCGGGCCGCGAGACGATCGGCGAAGGCGGCACCCAGACCGGCGCTGCCGCCGGTGATCAGAGCGAGAGGCACCCGAAGAGGGTATCCAGCACTGCTCCACGTAGCGCAGTCGGGTGGTCACTGAGAGCGAACCGCCCGGATCGGACGATCAGGACGAGGTCGACTTCTGGTCGGCCGTCAGGCCCTCTTCCAGCGCCGTTGCGACCTCGGCGAGGTCGGCCAGCAGGTCCTGCATGCGGTCCGACGAGATACCGACCGGAGCCGCCGCGAGCACCCAGGACTCCTCGGCCCACAGCAGCTCGACGTCCTCGCCGATCGCGTCGCTGGCGTCGGCCAGGCGCGAGGTGAGGAGCGGGCGCACGGCGTCCGCGTCGCTGACGAACGCGTAGCGCTCGCCGACCGGCTCCAGCAGGTCCAGCCCGGCGTCGTCGGGCAGCGGAGCGCTCGGCAGCCGCAGCTCCACCGCGGCCGGCAGCGCCTTCTGCACCTGGACCGCGCACAGCACGGGCTGATCCGGCCGCCCTGCTCGTGGTCGAACGCGTACGCCTGGCGCGGGCCGTCCGGCGTCGGGACGTCGCCGCTGACCAGGTTGCGGGCCACGCCGGGACCGCCCTGGTGGATGGTCCCGTAGCGCCAGCGGCTGGGCAGCACCGGATCGCTGTCCAGGTACTCCCACTCGCGCATCGACGCCCAGCGCCGACGGTCACGCGTCGCCCCGCCGCGGAACCGGTCGAACAGCAGCAGGCCGACCCCGACCACGAGCGCGACGATGCAGATGACGAACCAGACCGACATGCGGCGGAGCCTAGCCCCGGACGGCCGGACTGTGGTAACGCCACGAGCCGACCGGTCCGGATCAGCCTCGATCCGCGCCGAGACCCTCCACCAGACGGGCCGCGCGCCGGGCCGCCGACGCGGCGGCGTCGGCACGGCGGCGAGCACCAGCTCGGCCAGCCGCTCCGGGGGAGGCCGGACGCCCGCGGCCGAACCGCAGCCCGGTCAGCGCGCCCGCCCCGTCCACGGTCGCGACGACGGCGCCGTCCGGCGTCCCGGCCGTCTCCCGCACCGCCGCCAGGTCGGCCAGCACCTGCTCGGTGCGGTCGAGGACGCCGTCCGTCCGGGACCCGTCGGCGCGCCGATTCCCATGCGGGCGGCCGACCTCCGGGTCCGGGCCGCCACCAGGTGCGGGCGCGTCGTCGCTCCATGGACGTCGACGGTAGGGGTCCGCCCGGGCGCCCGGGCCCGGGCGAAGCGTTCACGATCGCGACGGGCCCACCGCCCACGATGTGGACGGCCGGGCCCGGACGGCGGCGATCAGCTGCCGATCGCCACCGGATCGTGCACGAAACCCTTGCCGACGATCAGGCCGCCGGTCCCGCCGGACGCCGACGGGTCAGGTCGACGCGCACGGTGTCGCCCTCGCGGACGGCACCCGAGAGCAGCTCGCGGCCAGCTGGTCCCCGATCGCGGACTGCACGAGCCGCCGCAGCGGCCGGGCGCCGTAGACCGGGTCGAACCCGTTGAGCGCCAGCCACTCGCGGGCCGCGTCGGAGACCTCCAGCGACAGGCGTCTCTTCCCCAGCCGTGCGCACGTCACCTGGATGTCCACGATGTGCGTGAGCTCGTCGGTGGACAGCGCGTGGAAGACCACGACGTCGTCGAGCCGGTTCAGGAACTCGGGCTTGAACTGCTGGCGCGGACCACGGCCATCACCGCGTCCCGGCGACCGCGGTCGTCCAGGTTCTGGTCGGCGATCGCCTGGCTGCCCAGGTTCGACGTGAGCACCAGGATCGTGGTCGTCGAGCACCTGGAGCAGCACGTTGAACACGTCGCCGTGCGCCTTCTCCACCTCGTCGAACAGCACGACCTGATAGGGCCGGCGCCGCACCGCCTCGGTGAGCGCCGCCCTCCTCGTAGCCGACATAGCCCGGAGGCGCGCCGATCAGCCGGGCGACCGCGTGCTTCTCCATGTACTCGGACATGTCGATGCGCACCATCGCGGTCTCGTCGTCGAACAGGAAGCCGGCCAGCGCCTTGGTCAGCTCGGTCTTGCCCACGCCGGTGGGGCCGAGGAACATGAACGAGCCGATCGGCCGGTTCGGGTCCTGCAAGCCCGCACGCGCGCGGCGCACGGCGGTGGAGACGGCATCGACCGCCTCGCGCTGGCCGACGACGCGACGACCCAGCGCCGCCTCCATCGCCAGCAGCTTCTCGCGCTCGCCCTCCAGCATCTTGTCGACGGGCACGCCGGTCCAGCGCGAGACGACGCCCGCGATGTGGGCGGGCGTCACCGCCTCCTCGACCATGCCGTCGCGCCGACGCGCTCGGCGGCGCCTCGGTCGGCGAGCTGCCTTCTCCAGCTGGGGATGCGCCCGTAGGCGAGCTCGCCCGCGCGCTGGTACTGGCCCTGGCGCTGGGCGCCGGCCAGCTCGGTGCGGGCCTCGTCGAGTTTTTTCTTGAGTTCCGCGGCAGCGCCCAGCTTGTCCTTCTCCGCCTTCCAGCGCGCGGTGAGCGCGCCGACTGCTCCTCGAGGTCGGCCAGCTCCCCTCCAGCCGCGCGAGGCGGTCGCGGGAGGCGGAATCGGTCTCCTTCTTGAGCGCCTCGCCCTCGATCTTCAGCCGCACGATCTCGCGATCCACCGTGTCGAGCTCCTCGGGCTTGGAATCGACCTGCATGCGCAGGCGCGAGCCGGCCTCGTCGACGAGGTCGATCGCCTTGTCGGGCAGGAAGCGGTCGGTGATGTAGCGGTTCGAGAGCGTGGCGGCAGCGACCAGCGCGGAATCCTGGATGCGCACGCCGTGGTGCTGCTCGTACTTCTCCTTGATGCCGCGCAGGATCGAGACCGTGTCCTCGACGGTCGGCTCCGACACGAAGACGGGCTGGAAGCGGCGGGCGAGTGCGGCGTCCTTCTCGACGTGCTTGCGGTACTCGTCGAGCGTGGTCGCGCCGACGCAATGCAACTCGCCCCGCGCCAGCGCGGGCTTCAGAAGGTTCGAGGCGTCCATGGCGCCGTCCGCCTTGCCCGCGCCGACCAGCGTGTGCATCTCGTCGATGAACAGGACGATGCCGCCGGCCGCCGCCTGCACCTCGGAGAGCACGCCCTTCAGGCGCTCCTCGAACTCGCCGCGATACTTCGCGCCCGCGATCAGCGCGCCCATGTCGAGCGCGAGCAGGCTCTTTTCCTTCAGGCTCCCCGGCACGTCGCCGTCGACGATGCGCAGCGCCAAACCCTCGACGATCGCGGTCTTGCCGACGCCCGGCTCGCCGATCAGCACCGGGTTGTTCTTGGTGCGCCGCCGCCAGCCCGGACGACGTCCGCTGCGGCTGCACGTCGCCGGGCAGCTCGACGCCGCCGGGCGGGTGACCGAGGCGCTGCAGCACGTGACGACGGCTCTGGCCGCCGACCCCGGGAACGCCGAGGCCGGCCTGCTGCAGCGGCTGACGCGCCTGGCCGCGCCGGACGCAGAACCCGCGGCCCCGGGACGCCTGCGGGTTCGACTGGTCGCGGGCCGAGGAGGAGGTCGCCGACATCGCCGCCTCCTACGACCGGCGGCGGCCCGTCGGAGGACGTGGACTCCGCGACACGCCCGTCCGTCCGGCTCGCCGACGTGGGCGGGATGGAGCACGTCAAGCAACGCCTGGAGCTGGCGTTCCTGGGCCCGATGCGCAACCCGGAGATGGCCGCCCGGTTCGGCAAGCGCCCGGGCGGCGGGCTGCTGCTCTACGGCCCGCCCGGCTGCGGCAAGACGTTCCTGGCCCGGGCCGTGGCCGGCGAGCTGGGTGCCCGGTTCACCGAGATCGGCATCGCGGACGTGCTGGACATGTGGATCGGGCGCAGCGAGCGCAACCTGGCCGAGGTGTTCCGCGCCCGCGCGCCGCGCCCCCGTGCGTGCTGTTCCTGGACGAGGTGGACGCGCTCGGCCAGAAGCGCTCGCACCTGACGCACTCCGGCGGACTGCGGAACACGGTGAACCAGCTGCTGTCCGAGATGGACTCGCTGTCCGGGGACAACGACGGGTGTTCGTCCTCGGCGCGACCAACCACCCGTGGGACATGGACCCGCGCTGCGCAGGCCGGGCCGCTTCGACCGGATGCTGCTCGTGCTGCCGCCCGACCCGCCCGCGCGAGCCGCGATCCTGCGCCACCACCTGCGCGAGCGCCCTACCGAGGAGATCGACACCGACCGGATCGCCCGGGCGTGCGAGCACTACTCCGGCGCCGACCTCGCCCACGTGTGCGACACCGCCGCCGAGCGCGCCCTCGCCGACTCGATGCGCTCCGGCACCGTCCGCGCCTCACGACGAAGGACCTGCTCACCGCCGCCCGGGAGATCAGCCCGAGCACCGGGCCCTGGTTCGCCAGCACGCGCGCAACGTCGCGCTGTTCGGCAACACCGACGGCAGCTACGACGAGCTGGCCGACTACCTGAAGAAGCGTCGCACCGACCGTGAGCGGCGCGACGTCCGGGACCACGGTCGCCGCGGCCGTCGCCCGGCCGAGCACCTGCGCGCGCTCGGCCGGATGGCGGACGCGGAGCGGGCCGCACGGGCCGGGCTGGCCGAGGAGCCGGACCACCCGGCGCTGCTGCGGGCGCTGTCGGTGGTCTGCTGGGCGCCGACGGCGACCGGCCGCCGAGGGCCTCGCCGTGGCGGAGGCGGCCTGCGCGCTGGAGCCGGACGGGAGCACCCGCACCGGCTGCGGGCGCTGCACCTGTCGATGCTGCACCGGCACGCGGAGGCGGTCGAGGCCGGGTACCGGGCGGTGCAGCTCGCCCGGACGACCCGTTCGCGGCCACCGGCTACACGCGCGTGCTGCAACGGGCCGGACGGTGGGGGACGCCCAGCAGGTGGCCCGCCGCGTCGTCGAGCTGGCGCCGCACGAGGCCGGGTCGCACTTCCTGCTCGCCGACGTCAGCAGCGACCTGGGGGACCGGTACACGGCCCGGCTCGCCTACGGCGAGACGCTGCGCCTGGACCCGGCGCACGCCGGGGCCCGGCACGATCTCGCCGTGCTGGACTCGCGCGGGAACCGGCCGGCGCGTCGCTGCGCGGGCTGATCGACGCCGGCCGGATGGACCCGACGGCGACCGGTGTGCTGCGCAACGTCGGCGCCGTGCTCTGGCAGCTGTCCTGGCGGTTGCGGATCACGCTGCTGCTGGCCGTGTTCGTCGTGCTCGGTGCCGGTACGGGATCGGCGGCACGGCCGGATCGCCGCCGCGCGGTGCTCGTGCTGGGCGCCGGACTGGCCTGGTGGACCACCCGCGGACTGCCGCCCGGGACGTGGCCGGTGGTGCGCGCGGCGCTGGCGGCGGACCGCCCGCTGGCCGCGACCTGGATCGCGCTGGGACTGTGCGTGCTGCTGAACGCCGCCGTCGTGGTCACCGGCGTGGCGGTGCTCGTCGCCGGGGTGTGGATCGTCCTGCTCGGACTGGCGGGGCTCGCGGTGAGCGTCGGCCTGAACGTCGTAGGACACGGCTGATCCCGGGCGGCCCCCTGGGTGAGCCCGCCCGGGACCGGTGGTGCTCTGGGGAAGAGACCGCTCCCGATGGCGACCTGGTTACCGCTCAGGTTGCCGTTCAGGTTGTTGTTCAGGAAGTCGCTGCAGTTCGCCAGGTTCGCGATGTTGTTGCCCGCGATCGGGCCTGGGCGACGGCGTTCGCCGTCACCGCTGATCAGCGACTCGGCGCCTCGCGTCGCCGCCGTCGAAGGAGCAGACCTTGCCACTGAAGTGGTGGTCCTTGTCCTTGTCCTTCTCGCCCCAGCTGTCGTCGTGCTTGCTGTGGCCACCGTCGTCCGTGGCGCCCTTGACGTCGGTGTCGTCGTACCGTGCCGCCGGCCCACGCGAGGGCGCGGCCGCGACCAGACCGACGGTCACGCCGACCGTGACCTTGCCGATCCTTGCTGAGCATGTTTCTCCTATGTGAGGTCGAGCGACGACCGGACCGATCGGACCCTCAGGTGGGGAGCCCTGGTAGGTCGTCCCGGACGACTCAGAAGATCCCGATGTGGTTTCCGCTGAGGTTGTCGTTCAGGTTGTTGTTCAGGAAGTCGCTGCAGTTCGCCAGGTTGGCGATGTTGTTGCCCGCGATCGGGGCCTGCGCGACGGCGTTGGCCAGCGAGTCGCCGCTGATCTCGAGACCGCGCCGGCGTCGCCGCCGTTGAACGCGCACGCCTTGCCGCCACCGTCGGGACCCTCGTGGCCGTGGTGGCCCTCGGTCGCCGACGCCATCGGCGCCACCGCGGCCAGCGTCGCCGCGGCACCGATCGTGATCAGGCCCACCTTCTTCAGCATCCCATCTCCTTCGCAGCCGTGATGCTGGCGCACGGGTACCGCGTGCTACAGCCGACAACGACGGGTCCGGGAGGTAACGGCGAAGATTCGATATTTCCGGCATGTGCGTCACCGACCTGTTACGTGACGATACCCCGAGCGACATGCTGGGCCGGGCGGAGCACGTCGGCTCGGACGACCGGGTCAGCGGCGGCGCAACGATCTGGACGCACCGCCGTGCAGGTGCGTCGTGCTGGGGAAACGGCGTCGCGGGCGCGCGGAGCGCTGCGGGGTGCCCTTCGCGGCGAAGAAGTCGCCGCCCTTGCGGGCCGGGTCGTCGGTGCCCCAGTCCCGCTTGCGGGTCGCCCGTTCCATCCGCTGGATGTGCTTGCGGCAGTGGATGTAGGCCTCGTCGACGTCCACCACGACCCAGCGCTCGGCGCGGCGGCCGGGGGCCTCGTCGGCGACCTGACCGGGCCAGCGCGAGCGGAAGTCCCGTCGTCGACGATCCGAGCCCGGCCGTTGACGTGCAGCCCGATCAGGGACTCCACGAAGTCGACCATCAGGATCCCGACGTGACCGTTCTCGGCGATGTTGCCGAGGCTGGCGAACACCCCGTTGCCGCGGTACTCGGGGTAGGCGAGCGTCCGCTCGTCGAGCACCCGCAGGAATCCGGGCGGGCCGGCGCGCAACGTGCTGTCGCACTCCCCGTGCCCGTCCGCGGTCGCGACGAACGCCATCTCCATGCGGCCGACGAACTCGACCATGCGGGGCAGCAGCCGGTCGCGGACCTGGTCGTCGTAGAACCGTCGGCGCGCGCCGCGGTGGCGTACTCCTCCTGCAGCGCGTGCTCGCCGTCGGACCCGGGCGCGGCCTCGGCACCGGCTCGCTCCGGGGCGCGGGGAGCGCGGCCGGGCGGGGAGATCCGTGTCTTCCGGACGCCGACGCGGGCGCGACCGGGCGGCGGGGGTTCGCAGCGGCACCCGGACACCGTGCCATCCGGCGCACGGTGTGCCGCACACCGGGTCAGGGGGCACCGCGCGACACCGATCCGTCACCCGGGCGCTATTCTGACCCCGGCGCACCCACGCCACGTCGAGATCGCCCGCCGTCCCCGAACGGATGACCGTGATCGCACGCCCGACCGCCGGCACCGTCCCGGACGAGGGACGTCCGCCGGGTCGATCGCCACGGCGTACCGACGAACGGCGGATCTCGCGTACCGTACCGGGCGGCGTGTCGCGTGTCGACCGGTGCGGAGGACCGACGGAGCACGACCGAGGAGAGTGTCGGCCAGGCATGTCCGCTGATCAGCTGATCGCCGGCGACGTCACGCCGCCGAGCCGGCCGGTCGGCGAGGCCGACCGGACGGTCGAGCTGATCCGGAGCAGCTTCGCCGCCGTCGAAGCCCGGGCCGAGGATCTCGGCAAGCACTTCTACGCGACGTTGTTCAGCCGCGCCCCCGAGACGCGGGACCTGTTCCCGGTCAACATGGAGGTGCAGCGCAGCCGGCTGCTCCGGGCGCTCGTGCACGTCGTGCAGATGGTGGACCAGCCCGACGACCTGGTGCCGTTCCTGCAGCAGCTCGGCCGCGACCACCGCAAGTTCGGCGTGCTGACCCGGCACTACGACGCCGTCGGCGACGCGCTGCTGTCCGCCATCTCCTCGTACGCCGGCGACGGTGGACGCCCGAGGTGGAGAAGGCCTGGGTCGGCGCCTACGGCACGGTCGCCAACGCCATGCAGGAGGCCGCGGCCGCCGAGCGCGGGCCGGCGTCCTGGATGGGGCGTGTGGTGGAGCACCGCCGGATCGGCTGGGACCTCGCCGTCGTCACGGTCGCGACCAGCCACCCGGTGCCCTACCAGGCCGGGCAGTACGTGAGCGTCGAGACGCCGCACCGGCCCCGCCTGTGGCGCTACCTCTCCCCGGCCAACGCCCCGCGCCGGGACGGGACCATCGAGTTCCACGTGCGCGCGGTGGAGAACGGCTGGGTGAGCCGGGCGATCGTGGCGCACACGCACGTCGGGGAGACCTGGCGGATCGGCCCGCCGATGGGCCGGATGGCGGTGCCGGGCAACGGCAGCCGCGAGCTGCTGATGGTGGCGGGCGGCACCGGTGTCGCGCCGATGAAGGCGCTGCTCGACGAGGTCCGCCAGCGTCCGCGTCCGCCGCGCACGCAGACCTGCTCGCCCACCGTCAGGTCACCGCGCACCCGCAGGAACCCGCGGTCGTGGTGGCGTCCTCGGCAGCGGCGAGGATGTCTTGGGCGCTCTCCTCGGCGGCCTGCGCCTCGGTGTCCTCCTGCTCCGACCCGCCCCCGCTGCAGCCTGCCGCCGCACCGGCGAGCAGGCACGCCGCCACGGGGCGGCTGCGGTCAGGCAGGTCGAGGCACGAGGCGGAAGCGTAGCCACGCCGGCGCCCCGCCGCGGCGTACCGCGTGTGCGCGCCCGCCATCTGCCTGGTGCACGAGGATCTGGGGCACCACAGGTCCACTGCTGGTGCCCCCCCCATGAGCGTGACATGGGGCGAGTACGGCGCCAGTCCTCTTCGACCTCGACGGCGTCCTCACGCCCCCACCGCCGACGTCCACATGCGGGCGTGGGCGGAGATGTTCGGCGAGGTGCTGGCCGAGTCGCGGCGTGGCCGAGCCGTACACCGACCGGACTACTTCGCGCACGTCGACGGCAAGCCGCGCTACGACGGGGTCCGCGACCTCCTGGCCTCGCGCGACATCGACCTGCCGAGGGCGACCCCGACGACCCGGCAGCGCCGACACCGTCTGCGGGCTCGGCAACCGCAAGAACGAGCTGTTCGGCGAGGTGCTGCGCCGCGACGGCGTCACGGCGTACCCCGGCTCGGTGCGGCTGCTCGACCAGCTGCGCCGAGCAGGGCACGGCGTCGCGATCGTCTCAGCTCGGCCAACGCCCCGGCGGTGCTGGAGGCGCCGGGGTCTGGCGACCGCTTCGAGGTCGTCGTCGACGGCGGTCGCCGCCGAGCACCGGCCTGCCGGCAAGCCGGCGCCCGACGTTCCTGCCTACGCCGCCGACGTGCTCGGCGTCCCCCACGACCGCGCCGTGGTGCTCGAGGACGCGCTGTCGGGCGTCCAGCCGGTCGGCGGCGGCTTCGGCCTGGTCGCTCGGCGTCGACCGCGGCGTCGGCGAGCAGGCGCTGCTCGACGCGGGCGCGGACGTCGTCGTCGCGACCTCGGCGAGCTGGTGCCGGCCGGAGCACGCATGAGCCCCGGGCGTCGACGCGAGCGTCCACCACCGGTCCGCGACCACCTCGACCGCCGGGACCCGCTGGACCGCACCCGTTCCCCTCGACGAGTGGCGGCTGGTCTTTCGACAGCCGCGACCTGGGCACCACCGAGACGGTGTTCGCCGTCGGCAACGGCTACCTCGGCATGCGCGGCAACGTCGAGGAGGGCCGCGACGCACCAGCAACGGCACCTTCGTCAACGGCTTCCACGAGACCTGGTCGATCCAGCACGCGGAGGAGGCGTTCGGCTTCGCCCGCACCGGGCAGACGATCGTCAACGTCCCGGACGTCAAGGTCCTGCGGCTCTACGTCGACGACGAGCCGCTGCTGCTGCCGATCGCGGACCTGGTCGAGTACGAGCGCACGCTCGACTTCCGGCGCGGCTGCTGAGCGTCGCCGCTCGTGTGGCGCACGCCGAGCGGCAAGCGGGTGCGGGTCGAGTCCACGCGCATGGTCTCGATGACCCAGCGCCACCTGGCGATCATGACGTTCGAGGTCACGCTGCTCGACGCGGACGCCCCGGTCGCCATCTCCTCGCAGATCCTCAACCGCCAGGACGGCCAGGACGAGTACCACGTGCGCTCGGCGTCGATGGGCGAGGGCTTCGACCCGCGCAAGGCCGAGCGGTTCAACCGGCGCGTGCTCGAGCCGCAGCTGCAGTGGGGCGACGAGGACGCCGGCCGGATGGTGCTCGGCTACCGGTGCGCGTCGTCGGGCATGACGCTGGCCGTCGCGACCGACCACACCGTCGCGACCGAGAACGGCCACCACGCGCGTCGAGGTCGAGGGCGGCGACATCGCCAAGACCGTCTACCGGGTCCGCCCGCGCGGCAGGGCGTGCCGATCCGGCTCACCAAGGTCGCGGCCTACCACACCTCGCGCGGGGTGCCGTGCCGCGAGCTCGTCGACCGCTGCCGGCGCACCCTCGACCGCGTCGACGACGAGGGCGTGGAGCACCAGGTCGCGTCGCAGCGCACGTGGTTCGAGTCGTTCTGGGAGCGCTCGGACGTCGAGATCGAGGACCAGCCGGAGGTGCAGCAGGCCGTCCGCTGGAACCTGTTCCAGCTGGCCCAGGCCAGCGCGCGCGCCGAGGGCAGCGGCATCCCGGCCAAGGGCGTCACCGGCTCGGGGTACGGCGGGCACTACTTCTGGGACACCGAGGTCTACGCGCTGCCGTTCCTCACCTACACCAGCCCGCACTGCGCCCGCTCGGCGCTGCGGTTCCGCTACAACATGCTGCCCGCGGCGCGCGAGCGTGCCCGCCAGCTGACGCAGAACGGCGCGCTGTTCCCGTGGCGCACGATCAACGGCGAGGAGGCCTCGGCCTACTACGCCGCCGGCACCGCGCAGTACCACATCGACGCCGACATCTCCTACGCGCTGAGCCAGTACGTGCACGCCACCGGCGACCAGGACTTCCTCGAGCGCGAGGCCGTCGACATCCTCGTCGAGACCGCCCGGCTGTGGGCCGACCTCGGGTTCTGGCGGGCCAACGGCGAGGGCAGCTTCCACATCCACGGCGTCACCGGGCCCGACGAGTACACGACCGTCGTCAACGACAACCTCTTCACCAACGTGATGGCGCGGCACAACCTGCGCCGCGCCTGCCAGGCCGTCCGCGAGCTGCGCGACCGGTGGCCCGAGGCCCACCACCGGATGGTGACCCGCCTGGACCTGCAGGACGGCGAGGTCGAGGAGTGGTCCGAGGCGCCGCCGCGATGCTCTCGATCCCCTACGACGAGCAGCAGGGCATCAACCCGCAGGACGCCCACTTCCTGGAGCGCGAGGTGTGGGACCTCGACGCGACGCCGCCGGACAAGCGTCCGCTGCTGCTGAACTACCACCCGCTGGTGATCTACCGGTTCCAGGTGCTCAAGCAGGCCGACGTCGTGCTCGCCCTGTTCCTGCAGGGCGACGAGTTCACGCTCGAGCAGAAGCGCGCGAACTTCGAGTACTACGACCCGATCACCACCGGCGACTCGACGCTGTCGGCGGTCGTGCAGGCGATCATCGCCGCCGAGGTCGGCTACCACGCTCCGCTTGATGCCTGCGAGGTTGACGCCGTCGGACTGCGACAGGCGCTGCACCTCGCGCAGCAGGGCGATGTCGCGCACCGAGTAGCGGCGCCCGCCCCGCGCGTCCGCCCGGGGCTGACGAGCCCGATCCGGTCGTAGGACTGTCGCAGCGTCTGCGCGTGCATCCCCGCGATCTCGGCCGCCACGGAGATCACGAACACCGGGGTGTCCGGGCGGTCGGGACGGCGGCCCCGGACGGCAGCCCGGGGACCTGGCCGGTCACGACGCGGCTCGCCGTCCGGCCGCCGTCGGGCCGTCGCGGCTCCGGCGCGGCCCGGAGGTCGGCGCGCGGGTCGTGGTCGGCGGTCGCGGCCGCGTAGGCGTCGAGGGCCCGCGGCCGCGGCGCGAGCCGCGAGGGACCACGGCCAGCTCGACGGTGACCAGCAGGTCACCGGTCTTGCCGTCCTTGCGGTGACGGCCGCGCCCACGCACCCGCAGGACCCGGCCGCTGCGGCTGTTCGGCGGCACCTTGAGCGAGACGCGCCCGTCCATCGTCGGCACGACGGATCGTCGACCCGCGACCAGTTCGGGAACGTGACCGGCACCGTCAGCGTCAGGTCGTCGGCCTTGCGCTCCGAACGACCGAACACGTCGTCGGCGACCGACGTGGACGACCACGAAGAGGTCGCCCGACGGGCCGCCCGAGGTCCCGGGCTGGCCCTGGCCGGAGAGCCGGATCCGCTGCCCGTCGTCGACCCCGGCCGGGATGCGGACGGTCAGGGTGCGCGAGCGCGTGCTCACGCCGTCGCCCCCGCACTCCGGGCACGGGTCGTCGACGATCCGGCCGGTGCCGCGGCAGTCCCGGCACGGCTCGGAGAACGCGAACGCGCCCTGGCTGCGCGACACCGCGCCGACGCGCCGCACGCCAGACAGGTGCGCGTGGAGGTCCCCGGCCGGGCACCGCTGCCGTCGCAGGTGGCGCAGCGCGACGGCGAGGCCAGGCGCAGCGGCAGCGTCGTGCCGCCGACGGCCTCGGCGAAGTCGATCCGCACATCGGTCTCGACGTCGGCGCCGCGTCCGGCTGCTGCGACGCGACGCCCTTGCCCGGGGCCGCCGCCCGGCCCTGCGCCGCCCGCCGCCCGCCGCCGCTGCCGAACAGGCCGCCGAGCAGGTCGCCGAGGCCACCGGCCCCGCCGCCCTGCGCCCCCGCACGGCCGAAGAGGTCGTTGACGTCGAACCCGCCGGGCGGCCCCGCCGGGACCGCGCCGCCCCCGCCCGCCGCCGAAGCCGACGCCGCCGCCGCCGGAGGCGAACATCTGGCGGGCCTCGTCGTACTCCTTGCGCTTCTGCGCGTCGGACAGACGCCGTAGGCCTCGGCCCGGCCTTGAACCGGGTCTCGGCCGCGGTGTCGCCCGGGCTTGGCGTCGGGGTGGTTCTCCCGGGCGATCTTGCGATAGGCCTTCTTGATCTCGTCGGCGGACGCGTCCTTCTTCACGCCCAGCTCGCGGTAGAAGTCCTTCTCGACCCAGTCACGAGCGCTCATCGGTACGGTCGGCTCCTTCCTCGGGTCGACGCGGTGCGGGTGATTCTGCCCCTCGCGGGGCTCAGGCGGGGCCCGATTCGGCCGCGCCCTGAGCCTGCTGAGCCTGCGGGGCTCGACCGGCCTCGGGGTCGGCGTCGGCCACCGCGACCATGGCCGGGCGCAGCACCCGGTCGCCGAAGCGGTAGCCGCGGCGCATGACCGTGCTGACCGTCGGGCCGGTGACGTCGGGCGAGGTCTCGTGCTGGACGGCCTCGTGCACGCCGGGTCGAAGGCGTCGCCCTCGGAGCCGAACGCCGTGAGCCCGGCGCGCGACAGCGTCTCGCTCAGCCGGTCGGCGACCACCTTGAACGGCCCGTTGAGGTCGCCGTGGGTGGCGGCGCGGTCGATGTCGTCGAGCACCGTCAGGAGCTCGCCCGCGATCTGCGCCTTCGCGTTCGCCACGGTGCCCTCGCGGTCGCGCTCGACGCGGCGGCGGTAGTTCGCGTACTCCGCCGACACGCGCTGCAGCGCCTCGGTCCGCTCGGCGAGGTCGGCCGCGAGCCGGTCGTGCTCGTCGGACGCCGGCGCGCCGTCGACGGTCGCCGCCGACTCGGGGACCGCGTCGGCCGGGTCGAGGATCTCCTCGGGCGAGGCCGGGGCCGCGGGGGCGTCGTCGGTGGTGCGGGTGTCGTCCCCGGCGACGTCGGTGCCCGAGGTGGGCACGCCGCCGGTGGCCGAGTCCGTCACTGATTCCTCCTGTGCTTTCGCGTCGATCCGACGCTGCTCGACCGCCTCGTTCCTCGGCGGCCGGTCGCCCGCCCCGGGGTCTGAGGTGGTGAGCTGGGTGGGCGGCCCGGAACCGGCCCACCCCGTGGACTCACTTCTTCTTGTCGTCGGTGTCGTCGTCCACGATCTCGGCGTCGACCACGTCGTCCTGACCGGCCTGGCCCGCCTGGCCGTCGGACGCACCGGCGGCACCCTCGGCCCCGGCCTCGGCGCCCTGCTGCTGGTAGAGCGCCTGCCCGAGGGCCTGCGACTCGGTGGCGACCTTCTCCGAGGCGGGCCTTGATCGCCTCGGTGTCGGTCGCCCTTGCAGCGCGGTCTTCAGCTCCGCGACGGCGGCTGACCTTCGGTCCTTGACGTCGGAGGGCGAGCTTCTCGTCGTTGTCGGCGATGAACGTCTCGGTCTGGTGGACCAGCGTCTCGGCCTGGTTGCGCGTCTCCGCGTCCTCGCGGGCCTTGCGGTCCTCGTCGGCGTACTGCTCGGCGTCCTTGACCATCCGGTCGATGTCGTCCTTGGACAGCGCCGAGCCGCCGGTGATCGTCATCGACTGCTCCTTGCCGGTGCCACGGTCCTTGGCGCTGACGTTGACGATGCCGTTGGCGTCGATGTCGAAGGTCACCTCGATCTGCGGCACGCCGCGCGGCGCGGGCGGGATGCCGACCAGGTCGAACTGGCCCAGCATCTTGTTGTCGGCCGCCATCTCGCGCTCGCCCTGGAAGACCCGGATCGTGACCGCGTTCTGGTTGTCCTCCGCCGTCGAGAAGGTCTGGGACTTCTTGGTCGGGATCGTGGTGTTGCGGTCGATGAGGCGCGTGAACACGCCGCCCAGCGTCTCGATGCCGAGCGAGAGCGGGGTCACGTCGAGGAGCAGCACGTCCTTGACGTCGCCCTGGAGCACGCCCGCCTGGATGGCGGCGCCGATCGCCACGACCTCGTCCGGGTTGACGCCCTTGTTCGGCTCCTTGCCGCCGGTCAGCTCCTTGACCAGCTCGGTCACCGCGGGCATGCGGGTCGAGCCGCCGACGAGCACCACGTGATCGATCGAGCCGACGGAGATGCCGGCGTCCTTGACCACCTGGTTGAACGGCTCGGCAGGTGCGGTCGAGCAGGTCGGACCAGATCCGCTGGAACTCGGCGCGGGAGAGCGTCTCGTCGAGGTGAACAGCCGGTTCTTGTCGCCGTCGACCGTGATGTAAGGCAGGTTGATCGAGGTGCTCGCTGGAGCTCGACAGCTCGATCTTCGCCTTCTCGGCGGCCTCCTTGAGGCGCTGCAGCGCGAGCTTGTCCTTCGTCAGGTCGATGCCCTGCGAGTTCTTGAACTTGTCGACGAGCCAGGTGACGATCCGCTCGTCCCAGTCGTCGCCACCGAGGTGGTTGTCACCCGCGGTCGACTTGACCTCGAAGACGCCGTCGCCGATCTCGAGCACGGACACGTCGAACGTGCCGCCGCCGAGGTCGAAGACGAGGATCGTCTGGTCGACGTCGCCCTTCTCCAGGCCGTAGGCGAGCGCCGCCGCCGTCGGCTCGTTGATGATGCGCAGCACTTCGAGGCCCGCGATCTGGCCGGCGTCCTTGGTCGCCTGGCGCTGGGCGTCGTTGAAATACGCCGGCACGGTGATGACCGCCTGGGTGACGGTCTCGCCCAGGTACGCCTCGGCGTCACGCTTGAGCTTCTGCAGCGTGCGGGCGCTGATCTCCTGCGCCGTGTACTTCTTGTCGTCGATCTCGGTGGTCCAGTCGGTCCCCATGTGACGCTTGACCGACCGGATGGTCCGGTCGACGTTGGTGACCGCCTGGTTCTTCGCCGACTGTCCGACGAGCACGTCCCCGTTGCGGGCGAACGCCACGACCGAGGGCGTGGTGCGGCTCCCCTCCGAGTTCGCGATGACCGTCGGCTCGCCGCCCTCCAGGACGGCGACCACGGAGTTGGTCGTACCGAGGTCGATGCCGACCGCTCGCGCCATGCTGCTGTCTCCCTTCGAGACCTTCATTGAGTGCGTCTGGCTCAAGGTCGAGCCCGCCTACCGGTTGGGCACACGGTACCTGAGCCGGTGGGGCTCAACTCGTTGTACCCGGGTCAACGGGCACCGACACAGACTTGTTCCCGGGAGACTCAACTTTCCTCGACCGGGTGCTCAGCGGGGGACGGTCAGCAGCGTCGCGATCTCGGCCTCGGAGGCGTGCGCCGCCGCGTCGAGGACGCCCGGCCCGACGGTCAGCACCGCGGCGAGCAGGCGCGGCGGGACCGCCGACCGGTGCACCGGCACGCCGTAGCGCCGGGCGAGCGCGGCGCGCTGCTCACCCGGGACGGCGGGGCCCGCCACGACGAGGCGCGGGTAGGCGTGCGACGCGCGCCAGCCGCGCGCGCCCTCGAGGACCGTGCCCCAGAGCGCCGCCACGCCGAGCACCTCGAGATCCGAGGGTCCCCAGCTCAGGGCGCGGGGCTCGCGCGCGGCGTAGAGCCCGCAGGTGCAGCCGTCACCGGGCGGGGAGTGGCTCCGCGACCCGCAGGACGCGACCATCGGCCGGCCGGCGGGCCAGCACGTCGCCGCGAGCGGCGAGATCAGCCCGCGCGCCGCTGGGCGCGCCGTCCGACCCGCCACGTGCGCCACCCGAGAACGACCCCGGCGACGTCGGGCACGACGTCATCGACCGCGCGCGCCGGGTCGCGCGGCAGCGGGGGCCGTCACCGGGTGGGTTCAGGCGCGCGCCGCGGGGATCGGCCTCGTGCTCGGGCACGCCGTGCTCGGCGACCTCGCGCTCGGCGGCCGGGCGCTCGGCCGGGGCGCGCGCTCGGAGGCCGCGGGCTCGTGCCGCCGGCCGGATCGGCCGCCACGGGACTGACGACGGCTCCACGGTGAGACGACGACGCACGGGACCGATGTCCATGCCCACCACGCTGCCACCTCGGAGGCCCGCGGTCCAGCCTGAGTCCTCAGGAGCCAGGCCGGCACCGCGACCCGTGGGGTTCCGCCTACTGGCTGGTCAGCCCCACATGTGGGGCTGACCAGCCAGTAGGCGGAAGCCACCACCCCGGCGCGGCCACCCGCGGCGGAGCGAGCGCTCACGCCCGGGCGGGACCGCCCGTGCCCGGCCGGGTGGCCACCGGGAGCAGCTCGTCCTCGTCGAAGCGCACCGAGCGGGTGCCCAGCGGCACGCCGGTCTGCTGGGCCTCCATCATCTTCCCGTCGCCGAGGTACATCGCGACGTGGTGGATGGTGTCGGGGTCGTTCTTGTCGTAGCCCCAGAACAGCAGGTCACCGGGCTGGGCCTGCTGGACGGGCACGTGCTGGCCCGCGCCGTACTGGTCGCGCGAGACGCGCGGCAGGACGATGCCGGCGTCCTCGTAGGCGCGCAGCATCAGCCCCGAGCAGTCGAAGCTGCTCGGGCCCGTGGCGCCCCAGACGTAGGGCTTGCCGGTCTCGCGCAGCGCCGACGAGATCGCGGTGCGCGCCACGCCCTCGGGCAGCGCCGCCACGAACCCCGGGGCCTCGGGCGACGGGACGCACTCCTGGATGGCGCCGGTGACGCCCCCGAGGTCGCCGACGAGGCTCGCGGCGAGCGGCTCCCACTTCGCGTAGGCGCCGGGGAACGCCGAGCGCTGCACGGTCTGCGCGGCCCGCGTGACCGGCATGGTCTCCCAGTCCGGGACCTGCAACAGGCGCTCGAGGAACTTCCGCGTCGAGTAGACGGGGTCGCGCACCTGCGCGGGCGTGCCCCAGCCCTGGCTCGGGCGCTGCTGGAACAGGCCCAGCGAGTCGTGGTCGACGGCGACGTCGATGCCGGCGAGCCCCATCCGCGACTCCTGCATCGCCGTGGCCAGCGCGACCACCCAGCCCCGCGGCGGCACGGCCATGCCCTTCGCGACCCCGATGATCGTCGCGGCGTTCGGCGCTGCTGTCGTCGAGGTCGGCGGAGGTCTGCGGCGTCGACTGCGACGACGAGCTCGACCGGTCCCGGCGTCGCAGAGGCCCGCCTCCGGGTCGCCGCCGAAGGTGAACGGCGCGACGACCATCAGCCCGGCGGCGAGACCACGACGAGGAACAGCGCCAGCGCCGCGACGGGCAGGAACAGGCGCGTCCAGCGCATCCCGGTCGGAACCCGGAGCGGGGAGCGCGACGGCGGGCGCGGCGGGGCGAGCACGGTGGACGCCCGGCCTCAGGACGCGCCGTCGTAGCCGGACACGCGCCAGTCGCCGGGGGCGACCTGCACGAGCAGCAGCTCGAGGCGCACCGCGTCGGTCGGCACCTGGATGCGGACGGCGTCCGCGCGCACCTCGACGACCTGGGCGGGCCCGGTGACGCGGGTGCCCGGCACGTTCGCCGGGTCGACCGACGACAGGACCGCCAGGTACTCCTCGGTGGTGTAGGGAGCCAGGCCGGAGCTCCACTGCAGCGGCGTCGTTCCCGGAGGGTGGCGCGCCCACGCCTGCGTCCAGCGCTCGGCCACCGGACCGCGCCCGGCGGCGCCGAGCGCAGCGGCAGGGTGGTGGGCGTCGAGCTCGGGGGCGGCGGGCTGCGCGGAGGCCGAGGCCGTCCCGGCGCCGCCGGTGCGGCGGTGCCGCCGGAGCGGGGCGACGACGGCGTCGCCGGACCCCCGAGCACCCGCTCAGCGTCGACACCGCGACGACCACGACCACGAGCGCAGCCAGGCATGCGAACAGGCGCGCGGGCGACTGCAGCGGCCACTCCCACACCGAGCGGTACGCCGCGGCGCGCCCGCGTCTAGTCCGGATCGGCACGGGAGCCTCCGGCGTCGCGCGAGGAGACGCCGACCGGCCGGCTCGGCCGGTAGATCCGGTACACCGGCGCGCCGTCGACGATCTCGGCCTCGACCGGGCGGCGCGGCCCGGCGCGCGTCGGTCCACCCGGCGGTAGAGCGTGCGGTCGGCCTCGCCGGTGCCGGCACGGGCGGACACCGCGTCGCGGTCGCCCGGCGGGCCGCCGGCGCGCGAGGGCGCCGTCGCGGCCGTCCCCGCGCCCGCGGGCAGCGCCCGGCGCGTCCCGGGCAGGGGCGCCGGGTCGGCGGGCGATCCCGAGGGGTGGACGCGCTCGCTGTCGACCCGCACCGGGCCGGCGGCCGCGTCGCGGGCCCGGGTGGCGGCGCTGCTCCGGGCGCCAGCCCGCGCCCGGCTGCCCCCTCCGAGCGAGCTCCGCCGCTCCTCCCACCACGAGTCCTGGCGCGCGGCGCCCTCGCCCCGCGGGAGAGCACGCCGCCCAGCGCGCCGGTGCCCGCACCGGGCAGGAAGCCACCGACCTGGTCGCGGGTCAGGGCCATCATCGAGGCGAGGCGCCGGAAGGGGCGCGCCACCGCCCACATCAGCACCGTGACGACGCCGGTGACCAGCAGCGCGAGCCAGGTGTCGACCCCGGAGCCGGGACGGAACAGCGCGACGACCATCAGCGCGTGCAGCCCGGCGAGCGCCCCGACCAGCACGGTGTTGACCAGTGCGGCCCCACCGACGCGCAGCGTGGCCGGCAGTACCGCGGGCTGCAGCAGGGCGAGCACCGCCAGCGCCGGGGCGATCATCACGAGCAGCCGGATCAGCAGCATCGACACCAGGATCAGCAGCTTGCTCATCAGCTGGAACAGCCCGATGCAGCTCGCCTGGACCAGCGCGAGCACGCCGGCGCCGGTCCGTGAGCCCTGGCGTCCCTGGAAGTAGCTGTACCGGTCCCCGACCTTGTTGGCGACGTCGGTGAACTGCTGCTTCTTCGCGTCGGCCTGCGGCTGGCCGTCCTGGCGCGCCTGGACCTCGCGCTTGGTGAACGTCTGCGCGCGCAGCAGGTCGCGGCCCATGTCGCGGGCCTGCGGGACGTCGGCCGAGCCGAACTCGCCGCGCAGCCAGTTCGTGTAGACGACGGTGTCGGCCAGCACCGTCGGCAGCGTGTGCACGTCGCCGGCGCCGACCTGCGACAGGAAGCCGTCCTGCATCGCGGTGACCCCGTCGAGCAGGACGCCGTCGAGGGCGCGCGACCACTGCACCGGCGCCGCGTAGGCCGCCGCCGCCACGGCCAGCGCGATCACCGCGACGCCGCCGCGCTGCGCCTGCCGCGAGAGGTCGCCGCGCATGGCCAGCACCAGCAGGATCGCGGCGAGGGCGAGCAGCGCCACCCCGACCCAGCTCGTGAACACCGCCCGGTACATCGCCTGCGTACCGGCCTGGATGACGCCGTCGAGCGGCGCGAGGAGGCCGCTGCCGCGCGCGATGAGGTAGTGCGCCCAGTTCACCCCGCCGACGACGAGCTTGGCGACGTTGAACACCTGGTTGCCCAGCCACGTGTCGGTGGCCGCCGCGGGGTCGCGCGCACCGCCGGGTCCGCAGCCGAGGTCGTAGGTCCACCACACCTGGCCCGCGTAGCCGACCTCGTCGTAGACGCTGCCGGGCGCGCCCACCCCGATCGGCGCCGGGTCGAGCGAGCCGACGAGCCCGGTGGCGGGACGGTCGGGGTCGGGCGGGGCCTTGCAGTCGTAGGGCGCCGCCGAGGCGGGCGCGCCGATGAGCAGCATCCCGGCGAGCAGCGAGCCCGCGACGAGCACCGCCCGGCGCCGGCCCGACCGAGCGCGGCGGGGAGCGGCGGGCACCCGGACCACGCGCCGGGCGAGCCGGGTGACCAGCGAGGCCCCGCCGACGACGACCAGGACGGTGCCGCCCAGGACGACGGCGAGCACGAGCAGCCCGGCGACGCCCCAGCGCAGGACGTCCCCGGCGCTCACGGACGCGCCCCGGCGGACCTCGTCACGACCGGCGGCTCGTCGGCCAGCTCGACGAGCTCCGCGACGCCGGGGCCGACGCTGCCCTCGCCGACGGCCTCCATCACCCAGGCCTCGGCCCACTCGCCGTCGGGGTCGTCGACCAGCCCGGCGTCGACCACCGGCAGCGCCCGACGCCGATCGCTGGTCGAGCTCCCGAGGCGTGCTCGATCGCTCGTCGTCGAGCAGCCCCTCGTCGAGGTCGGCGGGGAGGTCGTCGAGGTCGGCGGGCAGCGCGAACTCCCCGTCGGCGCGGGCACGGGACGGCCGCGGGCACGATCGGGATCGGGACGGTGCGCTCGGCGTCGGTCTCCGGGGCACCGGGCCGGCGACGGGCCGAAGGGCGGACGGGGGTCCGACGGCAGGGCCGGCGGCGGGGCCCGCGACGGCGGGGCGGTCGCGCCGACCGGACCCGCTGCGCGTCGGGGTTCGTGTCGAGGGTCGCGCGCAGGTGCTCGAGGTGCGGCGCCTCGAGGTCGATCCGGATCTTCTCGACGCCGCCGTGCCCGTCGGCGAAGACGAACTGGCGCGGGGTCTCGTCGGGCCGGTCGTCGTGGCGGGGGCGGGCGAGAGGTGCCGAGCATCTCCTCGTAGCCGACGTCGGTGGGCACCGCAGCAGCCGCAGCGCCTCGGCCTGCGCCTCGGCGTCGTCGGTGCGCCCGACGAACACGGCGTTGACCAGCGACGCGAACCCCGGCACCCGCAGCAGGTCGCCCGCGAGCTGGGAGGCGAACAGCGCGCGGACGTTGAACTTGCGCGAGTCGCGGGCGAGGCGGTCGATGAGCACCTTGCCGGTGGCGATCTGCGAGAGGAAGTGCGTCTCGTCGAGCGCCACGCCCTTCCGCAGGTTCCGGTCGGAGGTGTAGATCGTGCGCTGGGTCAGCCAGGAGGCGAGGTTGAGCAGCTCGACCGCCAGCGCCTCGCCGTCGGTCCACTCCTCGCGCGGGCTGCCCGGCCGGGGCAGCGACATCCCCTGCAGCGTGAGGACGGTGAGCCGGTAGCGCTCCTCGTCGCCGCGCCACGGGTCGGGCAGCGACGGGTCGGGGAACAGCAGCGCCGCCTGCGGGAGCTCGCGGCGCTCGTCGAGGAAGTCGGCGACGACGTCGGCGTGCTCCTCGCCCTCGCGGGCGTGGCGGCGCAGCACCGTGATGACCTGCCCGGGGTCGCGGTCGGGCCCGCCGCCGACCTCGCGCACCGCGCGCAGCAGCACGATGCGCGTGTGCGGCAGTCGCGCGACGTCGAACGGCAGCAGGCCGGTGAGCACGTCGAGGACCAGCCGGCGCCGGGTGGCGGCGGCCAGCGAGCGCTCGCGGCGCCACGCCTTCTCGGGGTCGTCCTCGTCGAGGAAGTGGTCACGGCGGGGCTCGGCGACCACGCGGTAGGGGGTGAGGATGCCCGGGTCGGCGCCGAGCAGGTGGATGTGCCGCGAGAACGGCGCGAGCTCGGGCAGCTTGGTCAGCTCGGCGAGCGGGCCCGACGGGTCGAGCACCGTCCAGCGGGCGCCGGCGCGCAGCGTCTTGTAGACGAGCAGCCCGGTGAGGAACGACTTGCCCGACCCCAGGCCGCCGACGACGGCGGTCAGCCCGGACGCCTGCCGGACCTCCTGGGCCATCCACGGGTCCCACGCCACGGGGCGGCGCGTCGCGGTGCAGGTCTCGCCGATCATGACCCCGCGCCGGTCGCCGACCGAGGCCGACGCCGACGGCACGCCGGCGGCCACCCAGGTGACCGACCCGCGCCGCCGGTAGGCCGTCGAGGCCAGCGGCTCGCCGGGGATGAACTCGCGCGCGTAGGCGTACTGCGCCTCGGGGTGCTCGACGGCGACCTTGGGACGGTAGACGTCGAGGACCTGCTGTGCGCGCGTCAGCGCCTCGGCCTCGTCACGGCCCGCGACCGCGACCCGCCACCAACCGTAGACGCGGGTGTTGAGCTGGGTGAGGCCGCCGGAGAGCTCGTCCTCGACCTCGAGCACCCGGTCGGCCTGGCGGGCCAGCGACATCGGCGGGTCGAGGTCGTGGTCGTGCGTGTAGTGCCGGATCTGGCTGCGCACCTTGCCCATCTGGCGCTGCAGCTCACCCGTCACGTCCTCCGGGCGCCGTACGTAGATGCGGGCCGACCACTCCACCGGGAAGGGCAGCCGGTCCGAGTGCTGCATCCACGGGTCGTCGATCTCCGGGATCCGCAGGCCCTCCATCAGCCCGACGGACAGCACCGCGACGTGGCGGGTGCACGGTCTGGTTCCGAACCGGCCGAGCACCTGCACGGTCGGCGCGTAGGGCTCCTGCGCGAGCGCCACGCCGTCGGTGAACGCCGCGAGGTCCTCGGCCTCCCAGCGGTCGCCCGCCGCCGGGGTCACCGTGCGGGGCGCGGGCAGCCCGAGCGAGCACGAGCGGTGCATCAGCCAGGCCATGTCCTCGGCCGTCGCCGGCACGCCGTCGAGCCCGGGCCGCGACACCAGCGCGTCGACGTGCGCGATCTCCGACTCGAGCGCCGGCGAGCTCGGCCGAGGCCGCCGAGGGCACCACCCGCCCGAGGATCGGCGCCACCGACTCGAGCCAGCGGTCGACCACCGAGCGCCCGGAGACCTCGACGCCGAGGAAGACCTCCTTGTCCGACATCGACAGGCCCATGAGGTGGCGCTGCTCGCCCTCGAGGAACGCGTCCCAACCGAGGGTGCCCGGGACGTCGGGCAGGCGGCCGGCGCGTTGTGGTCGAACGCCTCGGCCCACAGCGCCACGGGGTAGGGCCGCGACGTGACGCGGACGTGCAGCCAGCGGCCCTGCAGCTCGCCGAGCTGGGTGGCGATCTGGCGGATCAGCGTCTCGCGCTGGGAATCGCTGCGGAAGCTCCAGGGCTGGGGGCGAGCCGGTACCAGGCCGTGACGGTGCCTGGGTGCGCGCGATGTTGCCGTCGATGGAGCGCAGCGCGATGGTCGGCTTGTAGCCGGGCGCCGCCGCCTCACCCGAGAGACCGCGCCCGCGCCCGCGGCGGCGCGGGCGCCTCGCGGAGCCCGCCGCCCGCCGGCCCCGGCGCGATCGCCGGGGTCTCGGCTCAGTGCTGGTCGACCGGCGGCGCACCGTCGTCCTCCCGACCCGCTGGCCGTCCGTCCTCCCCCGCCGTACCCGGGCGCCCGCCCGTCGCGGCCGGCGCCGGGCCCGAAGGCGCGCGGCCACGGCCCGGGGCGCGCTCGGCCCGCACGCGCTGGTCGACCCGCCGCGCGGTCACCCGGACCGGCTCGGCCGCGTCGGGGCCGCCCCACGAGGCGACGACGGCGGCCGCCGAGGGCCCCGGCTCGGGTGCGGGCCGCGCACGCGGGGCCTCGGGGCGCCGGTCGGGGGCCCGGTCGGCGGACCGGGCGGGGGCGCCGACGTCGGCGCTCGAGGGCGGGCCGAACCCCTGCGCGTCGGCACCGGCACCCGTCCCGCGGACCCGGTCGGGCCGGACCGCGCGCGGTGCGGGGATCCCGGTCCGCTCGGGGACCAGGGTGTGTGCCGGGTGCTCGGTGCGGTCGCTCTCGCCGCGGGGCAGGGCCAGCGTGCCGCGCTGCCCCGAGGGGCGCGGGCGGTCGCGGCGGACGGTGACGTGGCCCGTGCCGAGCGCCCCGCCGATGGCGCGGGTCTGCGCGCGCGGGCCGCGCAGCTCGTGGCTGAACAGCGTCAGCCACTCGAGCAGGGGGCGCTCGTCGTTGATGCGCCGGGAGACGAAGCGCGTGACGACCACCGTGATCAGCAGCGCCCACGCGATCGAGAAGAAGCCGATCGGGATCCCCAGGCGCCGCTGCAGGAACATGACGACGATCATGACGAGCAGGCCGACGCCGTACGCGGAGTAGCGGGCGCGCCACGGGAAGGTCGCGCGCGGTGGCCCCAGCCAGACGGCGTCGACGCGGTACACGTCGTCGTCGGTGCGGATGTGCACCCGCGTCACCCCGTGATCAGCTGGGCGAAGAACGCGCCGACGCGGGCACCGGCGCCCGGGGTGAGCGCGATCCCCAGCGCGACCAGGCCGATGATCAACCCCACGCCGCGGCGGGCGACGCCGGCGTTGTCGCCGCGGCCGCCGATCCAGAGCATGACGATGGCGATGCCGAGCAGGATGAGCGGGACGATGTTGTCCGAGATCCAGCCCTGCAGTCCGCCGGTGCCCGGGGCCGCGGCGACGAGGGTCTCGCGCGCGTGCTCGAGGAACGTGCCGGTCATGGAGGTCCTCCTCCCCACACGCGGTCGTCGCGGGCGGTGGGCGTGCTGCGGGTGGTGCTCGGCGGGTCGTGCTGTGCTCGGCCGGGAGCCGTCGGTGGCGACGCCTCTCGACCGGTCGAGTAAACACGGCGTCGCAGGCCGGACGAAAGACCCGACGGCGACCGTGGGCGACCGGCGTGGTCGCGCAGCGTCGTCACGACGCCGCCCGGTCGTCCTCCCTCGTCCCGCCGGCGCCGCCTCGTCGACCCGACCGCCGCAGCATCGTGGCCCGGATGCGTCACCGGGTGGGGGACGCGCGCCGGGCGCGTCCCCATTCGATCGTCGGCGGTGCCCCTGTGGGTGACGTCGTCACTCCGGGTGAACGACGTTCACGATCGTGAAGGATTCCGGCGTGACGTCAGCTACTCGTGAGTAGCTTAGGGGCGGCTCCGTACGGCCCGCGTGTCGGGCACCGGCTACTGTTTCGCCCGAACGGAGCCGCTCGGGACCCCGTCGCCCCCGGACCACCACCCGGGGACGCGCCGAGACGGCCGGTCGTGACACGGCCCGGGCTCTGGTGCCCGGCGCGTCGGGAGGTCGAACAGTGGTCGTCCGCTTGGTCCTGGGCCTCGCCCTGACCGCCATCACGGCCGTGGTCGCGGCGCGCCGTGCCTACTGGCTCTACACGCTCATCGCCTCCGGGCAGCCCGACGACAAGCGCGCCGAGGGCCTCGGCGGCCGGGTGCGCGCACAGGTCGTCGAGGTGTTCGGCCAGCGCAAGCTGCTGCGCTGGTCGATCCCCGGACTCGCCCACCTGTTCACCATGTGGGGCTTCATCATCCTGCTGACGGTCTACATCGAGGCCTACGGCGCACTGTTCGTCGAGGACTTCGCATCCCGCTCATCGGGCGGTGGGCGGTCCTGGGCTTCCTGCAGGACTTCATCGCGATCATGGTCCTGGTCTCGATCATCGCCTTCGCGATCATGCGCGTGCAGCAGGCGCCCGAGCGCCGCCAGCGGGTGTCGCGCTTCTACGGCTCGCACACCGGCGGCGCCTGGCTGATCCTCTTCCTGATCTTCAACGTGATCTGGACGCTGTTCCTGTTCCGCGGGGCGTCCTCGGCGCTGGGCTACTTCCCCTACGAGTCCGGCGCGTGGGCCTCGATCGGCGTGGGCGCACTGCTCTCCGGCATCCCGGTCGGCGTACTCGGCGTGCTCGAGAGCATCGCGCTGCTGCTGCACATCGGCGTCGCGCTCGGCTTCCTCATCGTGGTGCTCTACTCCAAGCACCTGCACATCTTCGTCGCCCCGATCAACGTCTCCGCGAAGCGGATGCCGAAGGCCCTGGGCGCGCTGCAGCCCCTCGAGCACGAGGGCAAGCCGATCGACTTCGAGGACCCGCCCGAGGACGCGTCCTTCGGCCGCGGCAAGATCGAGGACTTCACCTGGAAGGGCATGCTCGACTTCGCGACCTGCACCGAGTGCGGTCGCTGCCCGAGCCAGTGCCCGGCCTGGAACACCGGCAAGCCGCTGTCGCCGAAGCTCGTCATCATGGACCTGCGCGACCACATGTTCGCGAAGGCGCCGTACATGATCGGCGGCAAGGACATGCCCGACGAGGGCGCGATCACCCCCGGGCGACGGCGAGACGGCCACGGGCACGGCGTGCCCGAGTCGGGCTATGAACGGCACCGGGCGTCCGACGACATCCAGGCTGTGCGCCCGCTGGTCGGCACCGCCCAGGAGCTCGGGGTCATCGACCCCGAGGTGCTGTGGTCGTGCACGTCGTGCGGCGCCTGCGTCGAGCAGTGCCCCGTCGACATCGAGCACGTCGACCACATCATCGACATGCGCCGCAACCAGGTCATGATCGAGTCGGCGTTCCCCACCGAGCTCGGCACCCTGTTCAAGAACCTCGAGAACAAGGGCAACCCCTGGGGCCAGAACAACTCCTCGCGCATGGAGTGGGCCAAGGACCTGCCCTTCGAGGTGCCCGAGTTCTCGGGCGAGCTCTCGCCCGAGACCGAGTACCTGTTCTTCATCGGCTGCGCCGGGGCCTTCGACGACAACGCGAAGAAGACCGTCCGCGCCGTCGCCGAGCTGCTGCACATCGCCGGCGTCGACTACGTCGTCCTCGGCAAGGAGGAGAGCTGCACCGGCGACCCCGCCCGGCGCTCGGGCAACGAGTTCGTCTTCCAGATGATGGCCATGCAGACCAAGGAGATGCTGGACGCCGTCTTCGAGGGCCGCGAGCCGGGCACCCGCAAGATCGTCACGACCTGCCCGCACTGCATGAACACCCTGGGCAAGGAGTACCCGCAGCTCGACGGCCACTACGAGGTCGTCCACCACACCCAGCTGCTCAACCGGCTGGTGCGGGAGAAGAAGCTGGTCCCGGTCGCGCCCGAGAGCTCGCCGGTGCCCACGCAGAAGATCGACATCAACCCGGCGACCGGGCTGCAGTACCGCGGGCCGCACTCCGACGGCACCGAGCGCGGCCTGGTGTCGGCCAACGGTGGGCGACCAACGGCCACGGCGCCGACCAGAACGCGCCGGCCTCGGAGCTGGTGTCGGCGAACGGGGCGTCGGCCAACGGGGCGTCGGC
The DNA here is from genome assembly GCA_030449875.1 of Aegle marmelos. Taxonomy (NCBI): domain Eukaryota; kingdom Viridiplantae; phylum Streptophyta; class Magnoliopsida; order Sapindales; family Rutaceae; genus Aegle; species Aegle marmelos. The sequence goes on along the minus strand of JASUUL010000037.1, from coordinate 123,602 downwards.
CAACGGGGCGTCGACGAACGGGTCGAACGGTGACTCGTCGTCCAACGGGCACGCTCCCGAGCACGTCGCGCGCAAGGTCACCTACCACGACCCGTGCTACCTCGGCCGCCACAACGAGGTCTACAGCCCGCCGCGCGAGCTGGTCGAGGCGGCGGGCGCCGAGCTCGCCGAGATGCCCCGCCACGCCGACCGTGCCCTGTGCTGCGGCGCCGGGGGCGCGCGGATGTGGAGGGAGGAGAACATCGGCGAGCGGATCAACATGGACCGCGTCGACGAGGCGATCTCCACCGAGAGCGAGACGATCGCCACCGGCTGCCCGTTCTGCCGCGTGATGCTCACCGACGGCCTCACCGAGCGCCAGAGCGAGGCGAAGGCCACCGGGACCGAGGTCATGGACGTGTCGCAGATGCTGCTGGCGGCCGTCAAGCGTGGCTCGACCGCCAAGGCCGCGGTGACCGAGACCGACGGGGCCGGCGACTCGACCCCGGCACCACGGCGTCGGCCGCCAACGTGCGCACCGGCACCGACGGCGAGCCCGACGACGGGAGCACGCCGGCCTCGAGCTGAGCGTCTCCCGGGCTTCCCGGGCCTCCCGGGCCTCCCGGGCCTCCCTGCCCTCCCTGATCGCTCGAACGGCGCGTTCGCTGCTTCGCACGCAGCGAACGCGCCGTTCGTGCGTTCGGGCTCGCCTCCCGGTCGACGGGGATGCGGGCGGTGCCGGGGCGCGACGTCCGCCGCCGCACGGTGATCATCGGGCGGTACGGCGCTCCCGGCCGCGACGACACGACCATGACGCCCCGATGATCACGAGCGCTGCTCGCGCGGTGATCCGCGACGGGTGGCGCGAGGTGATGGCGCGAGGCGGGCCGAGGCGGGGGCGCGCGCCGATCGGGCTAGTGTCCGCTCGTGCTGCTCTCCGACCGCGACATCCTCGCCGAGATCGCCGGCGGGCGGATCGTGCTGGAGCCGTTCGACGAGACGCTGCTGCAGCCGTCGAGCGTCGACCTCCGGCTCGACCGGCAGTTCCGCACCTTCAACAACCACGCCTACACCCACATCGACCCGGCGACGCAGCAGGACGACCTCACGCGCATGGTCGAACCGGCGCCCGACGAGGCGTTCGTGCTGCACCCCGGCGAGTTCGTCCTCGGCTCGACGTTCGAGGTCATCACGCTGCCCGACGACGTCGCCGGGCGCCTCGAGGGCAAGAGCTCGCTGGGGCGCCTCGGCCTGCTCACCCACTCGACGGCGGGCTTCATCGACCCCGGATTCTCGGGCCACGTGACGCTCGAGCTGTCGAACATGGCGAACCTGCCGATCCGGCTCTGGCCCGGCATGAAGGTCGGCCAGCTCTGCCTGTTCCGGCTCTCGTCGCCCGCCGAGCACCCCTACGGCTCACCGGTCTACGGGTCGCGGTACCAGGACCAGCGGGGCCGACGCCCTCGCGCTCGCACGTCAACTTCCGGCGCGGGTTGCCCGACTAGCTCAGACGCCCGCGCGGTGGACGCGGTTGCGCCCGGAGTTCTTCGCCGAGTACAGCGCCCGGTCGGCCTCGGCCACGAGGGCCTCGCCGTCGCCCGCGTGCTCGGGGAGCCCGGCGACCCCGAGCGACGCGGTCACCAGCTGCTTGCCCTTGCGGTGGAAGTCGGCCTCGATCCGGCTGCGCAGACGCTCGGCGAGCTGGGCCGCCTCGCCCGGCCCGCCACGGGTCACCAGGATCGCGAACTCCTCGCCGCCGTAGCGGTAGGCGCTCTCGCCGTCGCGCATCGCCCCGCGGATCGTGCTCGCCACCTCCTGCAGGACCACGTCGCCCTGCTGGTGGCCGTAGCGGTCGTTGACCTCCTTGAAGTGGTCGAGGTCGAGCATGATCACCGACATCTCGTGGCTGTGGCGCTTGGCGTTGGCGACGGCGCTGTCGAGGTCGGTGCCGAGGCGCCTGCGGTTCGCGAGCTGGGTCAGCGGGTCGAACTGCGAGAGCCGTTCGGTGGCCGCGTGCAGCCGGCTCGCCTCGATCGCCGATCCGGACAGCGTCGCGAGCATCTCGACCGCCGAGAGCTTCTGCCCGTCGACGCGGCCCTCGTTCTCGTGCTCGCCGCCGGGGACGTCGTGCGCGTCGTAGCACTCGAGCACCCCGATGACACGGGCACCGACGACGAGCGGCACGGCCACGGCGGCGTCCTCGCCGGCCTCCGGGTCGCCGCGCTGGATCTGCCCGTAGCGGGCCGAGCGGCCGACGACCCCGACGCCGAGCGTGCAGTGCGTCTCGAGCGGGGGACGGTCCCGCGGTCGGAGTCGTAGGCGAGCTCGAGGCCGTGCCCGTCGTCGTCGAGCAGCCAGAGCATCACCCGGCCGTCGGTGACCGCGACCGCCGCCTGGACCGTCGAGTCGATGACGTAGCGCGTGTTGAGACTGCCCGCGATCTCGCGGGTCATGATCAGGATCGTGCGCAGCCGGTCGGTCTGGGCCTGCAACCGCTCGGCCTGGGCCCCGGTCTCCTCCCGCTGCCTGCGCAGCGCGACGGTCATGTCGGCGAGCCCGTCGCGCAGGGCGACCAGCTCCGCGGAGCCGGAGACCGGCTCGGGCGGGTGCAACCGGCCCTCGCCGATGCCGCGCACGGCGGCGAGCAGGCCGTCGACGGGCGCGACGACGTGCCGCTGCAGCCGCGTCCGACCCCGCAGGGCCACCGCCAGGGTGCTGAGCCCGATGAGCCCGATGAGGACACCGACGCCCCACTGGGTGCCGCGGTTGGTCGCGTCGCCCGCGGCGTCGGCGGCGACCACGTCGTTCTGGGTGGCGTCCTTGGCACCCTGGTACTGGTCGAAGAGGTACGTGCCGCGCTTGAGGAACGGCTCGATCCCGCCCGCGGGCACGCCCACGCGCGCCGGCTCGGCCCACTCGGTGCTCCAGCGCTGCTGGGCCAGGCGGAGCTGCAGCATGTCCTGTTGCAGCTTCGGCTCCACGAGCGCCTGCGCCAGCCGCTCGTTCGCGACGGCCAGGGCGGGCGCGGTCGCGTCGGCCCGCTGGAGGAACCAGACGTCCTGGGTGGCGAGGTAGCCGCGCAGCGCGGCGTCACGGCTGAGGACGGCCTGGTGGGACTCCTCGAGGGCGAGCAGGCCGTCCTGCAGGCGGTCGCTCTGGGGGGTCGCGGCGAACGCGCTCCACACCAGGCGCACGACGACGAGCAGGACGATGAGCAGTGCCGCGACCGACACCGTCGTGCCCAGCCGCTGCACCTCGTCGATCAATCGTGGTGCTCGCTTCACGTCGCCCCCCAGCCCGCCCGGCGCCCCGCCTCACCGTGTCATCAGGCATTCCGAGCATGACGTTAACCGTTGTGGGGGACATCCTCCAGATCGATGCACGCGTGTGAACCAAGATGACGCCCCGCTGTCCGGACAGGGCCGTACGGGTGACGTCGGTTCAGGCGGAGAGGTGCGTCATCGCGCTGTGCGTGACCGGCATGCAGACCACGCGCCGCCGCCGCGCGTCGTCGAGACAGCCGTGGACCAGCAGGTCGAGGCGGGCGGGGTAGGACGCTCCGCCGGCCTCGGACGTCTGCCACGCCGTGAGGGCGAGGATGGCGGCGCGGTTGGCCGACTCGACGCTCGTGAGGGCGGGGGCGTCGAGAGCGAGGACCGGGACGCCGTGCCAGACCGCCACCTGCGTCGCCACCAGCGCGGCGGGCGAGCCCCCGCGGACGACCACGGCGGCGACGCCCGGTCCGTCGGACGCGAGGCCGTCGGCGAGGGCGGCGGTGAAGCGCGGCAGCAGCTGGGCCGCCTCGCCCGCGGGACCCGTGGAGGGCCCGTCGGGCAGGAGCACCCGACCGGCCGGGGCGTCGAGGTCGTCGAGCGCGGCGTCGACGGCCATCGGGTCGGGCCCGGTGGCCACCAGCACCGGCCGGGCGGCCTCGTCGAGCCCCACAGCGGCGCGAGCGTCGTCGCGTCCTCGACCGAGGCCACGACCACGGGCATCTCCGGGAGAGCATGCCGGTCCTGCTCACGGGGAGTCATCTCGTCCTCCACGGTGCGCGCATCGTCGTTCATCCCGTTGACCAGCAAACACGACGGGGGACGGCGTGGGGAGGGCATCGAGCGGATCTACCCTGTGGACGCAATCCGTGACCACGCTGCGTGCGAGCCGGGTCGAGATCCTTCTGTGATCACGGCGTGACCAGGGGCGAATCACAACGATGTGATCACTGAACGGATAGGGGCACTCCACTCAGGGGTGACCGGGTCGCCGGACCGGCGCAGCGACATCACCGGCGTGGGCGCTCGCACGGGGGCCGGGAACCGGGGTGTCGGACGAGGATCCGGCGGGGGTGCTCCGCGTGCGGAGCAGGCACCGGTGTATCGTCACGGTGCGTTCGCGAGTGTAGTTCAATGGTAGAACATCAGCTTCCCAAGCTGAATACGCGGGTTCGATTCCCGTCACTCGCTCCATCAGCGTCATCGCAGCTCAGCGGCCCGCCACCCGGTTCCGGGAGGCGGGCCGTCGTCGTCTCGGCCGTGCCTGCCCTGCGCCATACTGCGGGCCGGGCGCCGCGACCGCCGGGGCGCCCACGACGAAGGAGCGGCACCCATGGTCGTCAGCCTCGGCAAGGGTGGCGACGTCTCGCTGGGCGAGGAGGCGGGCACGGCCGGGCTGGGTGCGATCGCCGTCGGGCTCGGCTGGGACGTCCGCACCACCACCGGCGCCGCCTTCGACCTCGACGCGTCGGCGATCTGCTGCGACGCGAGCGGGAAGGTCGTCTCCGACGAGCACTTCGTGTTCTTCAACAACCTGGCCAGCCCCGACGGCTCGGTCCGGCACACGGGCGACAACATCACCGGGGAGGGCGAGGGCGACGACGAGCGGATCACGCTCGACCTCGGGGCCATCGACGACGCCGTCCGCACGGTCGTCTTCCCCGTCACGATCTACGACGCCGGCGCCCGGAGCCAGAGCTTCGGCCAGGTCAGCGGCGCGTTCATCCGCGTGGTGAACCAGGCCGACGACGCCGAGCTCGCGCGCTACGACCTCTCCGACGACGCCTCGGCCGAGACCGCGATGGTCCTCGGCGAGCTCTACCGCGACGGCGCCGACTGGCGGTTCCGGGCCGTCGGCCGGGGCCACGCCGGGGGCCTCGCCGGCATCGCGGGCGACTACGGCGTCGAGGTCTGACCCGCCCGCCCCGGGGCCGCGCCTGACGCGCACGGCGGCGCCACGGTCGCCAGACTGTGTGCCATGGCCGACCCCGCGCCCTCGACCCCGACCTGGCCGCCGCGCTCGCCCGCCTGGAGTCCGAGGGCCGGTTGTCGCTGACCCACGGGGACGTGGCGGACGCCCGGCAGCGCTACCGCGACCTCGCCGCCGCGCGGGGCAGCGCCGCCGACCTGCCGGTCGCGTCCGTGCACGACGACGTCGTGGTCGGGCCCGACGCCGACGTCGAGGTCCGCGTGTACGCCCCGGAGACCCGGGAGGGCGTGACCGTCGTGTGGCTGCACGGGGGCGGCTGGGTGCTCGGCGACCTCGACACGGCCGACGCCGCCGCCCGCCGGGTGTGCCGCGCGCTCGGGGCGACGGTCGTGTCGGTGCACTACCGCCGCGCGCCCGAGCACCCGCACCCGGCCGCCCTGCAGGACGCGCACGCCGTCCTGCGCTGGGCGAGCGCCGAGGCCGGGGGCGACCGCCTCGTGGTCGGCGGCGACAGCGCGGGCGCCGGCCTCGCGGCGGGCACCGCCCTGCTGGCGCGCGACTGGGGTCCGCAGGTCGACGCGCAGCTGCTCTTCTACCCCGGGCTCGACCCGACGCTGAGCCGGCCCTCGGTCACCGAGACCGCCGACGGGCCGTTCCTCACCGCGGACGACATGCGCTGGTTCTGGGAGTCCTACGTGCCCGACCCGGCCGCACGGGCCGACCCCACCGTGGCCCTGCTCGAGGCGGCGGCCGACGGCGGGCTCGCCGACCTGGCGCCCGCCGGCGTCGCGACCGCCGAGCTCGACCCGCTGCGCGACGAGGGCCGCGCGTTCGCGGACGCCCTCACGGCGGCCGGCGTCCCCGTCCGGCGCCACGACGGGGCACGGCTGCCGCACGGGTATCTCGGGTTCGCCGGGGTCGCCCCCGCCGCCCGCGCGGAGGTCGACGCCGTGCTCGCCGACGTCGCGGCCCTGCTCGCGGGCTGAGAGCACCGGCGCCCGACCTGAGGACGCTGCGCCGGACGGCGCACCGACCGCTCCCCCGACGTGCCCACCGCGTCCGGCGGGCGCTTCGCGCGGTGAGCCGTCGGCGACGGCCCGTGGCCACCCCGTACCGGCGGCCGGTCGGTCGGGACGACCGTCCGACGCGTCACGACGACCGTCGGGGCGCCCGAGGCCGACCGAAGGCAACCGACCCTGAGGAGGGCACCGCCGACCGGACCGCCCGGCGCCGCGATCCGGGGGTCGAGCACCGATCGAGGGTCGGCCCGGGGCACAGGGGTACCCGTACGGCCGCTCCAGGGCTCGCTAGATTGCGCCGACCCACATCACGAAACGGTCTCGCTCCCCCACGGACCCCGGTCCGTGAGATCGCGTCGTGGTGCCGATCGACGGAAGGGCGTCTGTGGCGCGGCACGCATCCCCGAGTGCCCACGCACGTCGAGGTACCCCCTCACGCGCTCCGCAATCCTCGGCACGCGGATCCCGGTCCGCCTCCACCTCCGCACGCGTGGTCGTCGCGGCCGTCGCCGCCGGTGCCGCACTCCCGGCCGTGCAGACGCTCGACACCCACTTCGCCGACGCGGAGTCGACCGCCGGCCTCCAGCAGGCCGACCTGTCCCTCGCCGCGAAGCACGGCCCGACCGTCCGCACCGCGTCCACCCACACCACGCCCGCGCAGCGTTCCGGCTGGTCGGCCGTGAGCCCCGTGGTCGCCGGACACGGCTCGTCGCGCGGCTCCGCGAGCGACGCCCCCAGCGCGGGCGACGACGACGACCTCTCGTCGCTGACGAAGGCGATGCGCATCGACCGCGAGACCGGCACGCCGAAGTTCGGCAAGCCCTACACCGCCGGTGACGACGACTTCCTCGACGGGCAGTTCGCCAAGGCCCTGGGCCTGTTGGGCGTGCAGCAGAAGCTCGCCCCGGGCGTCAAGAAGATCATCATGCGGGAGTCGACGGGCAACGCCGACGCGGTCAACGACTGGGACTCGAACGCCGCCGCGGGCACGCCGTCGAAGGGGCTCATGCAGCTGATCGACACGACGTTCGACAACGCCGTCCTGCCGTCGCTGGCCGACAAGGGCATCTTCGACCCGGTCGCCAACATCACCGCCGGGGTCCGCACGATGATCGCCAACCACAGCATCGACGACGTGATGGCCGGCGGGCTCAAGAACTCCTCGGGCAACTACATCGGCTACGGCGGCTCGAAGCTCCCCGACGACGGTCTGAGCTGACCGACCGACGGGCCGCGGGGCACGGCAGCGGGGCGCCCCCGCCGAAACCCGGCGTCCGTACCGGTACCCCGATCACCGAGCTCACGCCACGCGCGTACGTGATCCCGCCGTCGACGTCGACGACGCTGCCGTGCAGGAACGCGCCCTCGTCGGAGACGACGAAGCGCACGGCGTAAACGATGTCGACCGGGCGCACGGGCACGCCCACGACGGTCGCCGCGGACATCGCGGCGAGGGCGTCGGCCGCATCGGCGTTGCCGGGTGTCGCGGTGGCTCCCGGGGCGCGAGGACGCGGGCGATGGCCTCACCGAAGCCTGGGCGCGCTCATCCAGGGCGGCCTCGTCCTCAGCCAGCTCGACCGCTCGGCGCGCCCGCTGCGCCACGCCGTCGACCACCTGCTCGCGCCCCTGCACGAGCACGCGGCCGGCCGCTGACCGCCCTCGCTCAGACGCTGGAGACCTGGGCCGGCGTCGTCTCCTCGGGGACCCGCGTGGCGTGGTAGTCGGACGCCGACGTCAGGTCGGAGCCCTCGCGCACCCGCATCGCGCGCAGGACGACGGTGGCGAGGACCGCGACGACGAGGTTCGCGATCAGGACGACGAAGCCGACGTAGATCTGGACCCGCGAGCCGGCGAAGGGCGCCCCCCCCAGGAACGACAGCTTGTCGAGCGCGAGCGCCGAGCCCCCGAAGTGCTGCTTGCCGTTCGCCGGGTTCGGGATCCCGTAGAGCAGGTACCTGCCCCACGCGAGCCCGACGAACCAGCCGGCGATCACCGCCCAGCGGTGCAGCCAGCGCGTGTAGAGCGCGATCGCCACCGCGGGCAGCGTCTGCAGGATGATCACGCCGCCGATGAGCTGCAGGTCGACCGAGAACTGCGGGTCGACCCCGACGATGAAGAGCACCGCCCCGACCTTCACCACCAGCGAGGCCAGCTTCGCCTGCCGCGCCTCGTCGCGGGGCGTGGCGTCGCGGCGCAGGAACTCCTTGTAGATGTTGCGCGTCCACAGGTTGGCGGCGGCGATCGACATGATGGCCGCGGGGACGAGGGCGCCGATGCCGATCGCGGCGAAGGCGATCCCGGCGAACCACGACGGGAACTGCCCGGCGAACAGCGCGGGCACCACGGTGTTGGAGTCGGGACGGCCGGTCGAGCCGTTCACGATGGGCTTGGTGTTCGCCGCGATGGCGACGTAGCCGAGCAGGGCGAGCAGCGCGAGCAGGCACGAGTAGGCGGGCAGCGCGGCCATGTTGCGCCGGATCGTGGCGCGGCTCTGGCTGGAGAGCACGCCGGTGACCGAGTGCGGGTAGAGGAACAGCGCCAGCGCCGACCCGAGCGCCAGCGTCGCGTACTGGAGCTGGTTGTTCGCGGTCAGCAGCGTCGAGCCCGCGGGCTGTCCCGTCGTCGGCGACGGCGTCGCGAGCTTGGCCGCGCCGGCGTCGACGATCGCACCCCAGCCGCCGAGCTTGAGCGGCAGGTAGATCACGGCGACGAGGATGACGAGGTAGATGAGGACGTCCTTGACGATCGCGATCAGCGCGGGCGCCCGGAGGCCCGACTGGTAGGTGTAGGCGGCGAGGACGACGAACGCCACGAACAGCGGTGCGTGGCCCCAGAAGCCCGAGCCGTTGAGCCCGATCGTGCGGAGCACGGCCTCGAGGCCGGCGAGCTGCAGCGCGATGTAGGGCATCGTGGCGACGATCCCCGTGACCGCGATGAGCAGCGCCAGCACCGGCGAGTCGTAGCGCCCGCGCACGAAGTCGGCGGGCGTGACGTACCCGTGCACCCGCGAGACCGACCACAGGCGCAGTAGCGGCAGCATGACCAGCGGGAACGCGATGATCGTGTAGGGCACCGCGTAGAAGCCGAGCGCGCCGGAGGAGAACAGCAGCGCCGGGATCGCGACGAACGTGTAGGCGGTGTAGAGGTCGCCGCCGAGCAGGAACCACGTCACCCAGGAGCCGAAGCGCCGCCCACCCAGACCCCACTCGTCGAGGTGCTCGAGGTCGGCGGCCGCGCGCCAGCGGCTCGCCATGAACCCCATGACCGCCACCGCGACGAACAGCACCACGAAGACGATCAGCTGGACGACCTGCGCGCCGCTCACGTCCGGTCCTCCCCGTCGAGGTCGCGCCCGGCGACGGCTCCGGCCGCCGACGCCTCGTCGTCGACCCCTCTGGTCATCCGGTGCACGGCGACCGTGCAGAGGATGCCGACCGGGACCACGGCGATCTGGAACCAGTAGAAGAAGGGCAGCCCGCCCACGCTCGGCTCGGCCATGTTGAACAGCGGCGGCACGATGCTGATCAGCGGGACGAGCAGCAACAGGTTCCACGCGCGGAAGCGCACGTCGGTCCAGCCGCGCGGCGGCGCGTGATCGTCGGACGGAGGGGGCGCACCACCCTCGGACGGGGACGGCGTGGCGGTCGACATCGCGTGGGCCCTTCGTGAGGTGAGCGGCGCGTGATCGTAAGCCGGTTCCGGCCGCCGCGCCACGACCCGGACGGAGGCGTCCGCCCGCGGGCCGCCACTCGGAGCAGTCGCATCGACCGGGGCGCGGCGGGTAGGCCGGCGCCATGAGCGAACGCACCTGGTTGATCACCGGCGCCTCCCGCGGCCTCGGTCGCTCCTCGTCGAGGCCGTGCTCGAGCACGGCGACCGCGTCGTCGCCACCGCCCGCGACGCCACGACCCTGGAAGACCTGGCCGCGATGTACTGAGAGGACCGCCTGCTGCGCAGCGACCTCGACGTCACCGACCGCGCCGCGGTGTTCGCGGTGACCGAGGAGGTCGCGCGGACCGCGGGCCGCATCGACGTGCAGGTCGCGAACGCGGGCTACGGGCTCGCGGGCGGCGTCGAGGAGGTCAGCGAGGCCGAGGCCCGCGACCAGATCGAGGTCAACCTGTTCGGCGCGCTGTGGTCGATGCAGGCCGTGCTGCCGACGATGCGCGCGCAGGGTCGTGGCCACCTGCTGCCGATCTCGTCGATGGGAGGCGTCGGCGCGTTCCCCAACACCGGGCTGTACCACGCGACGAAGTGGGGGCTCGAGGGTCTCGCGGAGTCGCTGGCCCAGGAGGTCGCGGGCTTCGGCGTGAAGGTCACGATCATCGAGCCGGGCCCGTTCCGTACCGACTGGAACGGCGGCTCGATGGTGCGGGCGACGCCGATGAGCGAGTACGACGTCGTCCTCGGCCCGCGCCGCGAGGCGATGGACGGCCGCGGCGCCTTCACCCAGCCCGGCGACCCCCGCCGCGCGGGCGAGGCGATGATCCGCATCGTCGAGTCGGACGAGCCGCCGCTGCGTCTGCTGCTCGGCAACCCCGCCGCCGACCTCGCCCCGAAGCTCTGGCAGCAGCGCCTCGACGAGGCCGCGGCGTGGAGTCGGTCTCCCGCGGCGCCGACTTCCCGAGGGCGAGTAGCCGGTTCCGACCGAATGGCACCATCGGTCGGCTCTATCGACCGGTGGTGCCGTTCGGTCGGCGCGCGCACCCGACGGCGCCGTTCCGGCCGTGGGCGCCCACGGCCGGTCAGATCGACAGATGGTGCCATTCGGTCGGAAACAGCGAGGAACGGCTCAGCCGCCCTTCGGGCCCTGGGTGAGCTTGGGGCGCAGGGCGTCGAGGACGGAGGCGTCGTCGATCGTGGAGGGCACGGCGTCGGCGTCGGAACCGCCGTCGGCGATGGTGCGCATGGTCTTGCGCAGCACCTTGCCCGAGCGGGTCTTGGGCAGCGCCGGGACCACGCTGACGTCCTTGAACGACGCGACGGCGCCCACCTGGTCGCGGACCAGGGCGACCAGCTCCGGCGAGAGCTCGGCCTCGTCGCGCTCGACGCCCGCCTTGAGCACGACGAAGCCGCGGGGCACCTGGCCCTTGAGGTCGTCGTGCACGCCGATCACCGCGCACTCGGCGACGTCGGGGTGCCCGGCGAGGACCTCCTCCATCGAGCCGGTGGACAGGCGGTGGCCGGCGACGTTGATGACGTCGTCGGTGCGCCCCATGACGTAGAGGTAGCCGTCGTCGTCGAGGTAGCCGCCGTCGCCGGTGAGGTAGTAGCCCTCGTAGCGGCTCATGTACGACTCGCGGAAGCGCTCGTCGTCGTCCCACAGCGTCTGCAGGCAGCCCGGCGGCAGCGGGAGCTTGATCACGATCGAGCCCTCCTCGCCGTGCGGGAGCACCGTGCCGTCGACGTCGAGGATCTCCACCTGGTAGCCGGGGACCGGCACCGACGGCGAGCCGGGCTTGAGCTCCATCGGCTCCAGCCCGCGCAGGTTCGCCGCGATCGGCCAGCCCGTCTCGGTCTGCCACCAGTGGTCGACGACGGGGACGCCGAGCTTCTCGGTCGCCCAGTGGTAGGTCTCGGGGTCGAGGCGCTCGCCGGCGAGGAAGAGGGTCTCGAAGCCCGAGAGGTCGTAGCCCTCGAGGTACTTCGCCTCGGGGTCCTCCTTCTTGATGCCGCGGAACGCCGTCGGCGCGGTGAACAGCGCCTTCACCCCGTGCTCGGCGATGACCCGCCAGAACTGGCCCGCGTCGGGGGTGCCGACCGGCTTGCCCTCGTACATGACCGTCGTCGCCCCGGTCAGCAGCGGCGCGTAGACGATGTAGGAGTGCCCGACGACCCAGCCGACGTCGGACGCGCAGAAGAACACCTCGCCGGGGCCGACGTCGTAGATGTTCTCCATCGACCAGCGCAGCGCCACCGCGTGCCCGCCATTGTCGTGCACCACGCCCTTGGGCTGGCCGGTGGTGCCCGAGGTGTAGAGGATGTAGAGCGGGTCGGTGGCGGCGACCGGCACGCACTCCGTCGGCTCGGCGTCGCGCATCGCCTCTGCCCAGTCGAGGTCGCGCTCGCCCATCGCGGCGGCGGCCTGGGGGCGCTGCAGGACGATCGAGCGGCCGGGGTCGTGGGACGCGAGCTCGATCGCCTTGTCGAGCAGCGGCTTGTACTCGACGACCCGCTTGCCCTCGATCCCCGCAGGACGCCGACACGATCGCCGAGGGCCGCGCGTCGTCGATGCGCACGGCGAGCTCGCGGGCGGCGAACCCGCCGAAGACGACCGAGTGGACCGCCCCGAGGCGCGCGCACGCCAGCATCGCGACGACGGCCTCGGGCACCATCGGCATGTAGATGATCACGCGGTCGCCCTTACCGACGCCGACCGAGCGCAGCACCCCGGCGAACCGGGCGACCCGGTCGCGCAGCTCCGCGTAGGTGTAGGTGGTCTGCGACTGCGTCACCGGGCTGTCGTGGACGAGGGCGGGCTGGTCGCCGCGGCCCGCGTCGACGTGGCGGTCGAGCGCGTTGTGGCAGGTGTTGAGCTCGCCGCCGGCGAACCAGCGCGAGAACGGCAGCGCCGAGGTGTCGACGACGGTCTCCGGGGCGTGACCCAGTCGATCAGCTTCGCCGCGTCGCTCCAGAACCCCTCGGGGTCGGTCATGCTCCGGTCGTAGGCCTGCCGGTACTCGCCGCTCATGGTCGCGAGCGTCCCACGTCACCGTGATCCCGTGACACCGTCCAGGTGGGCGGCCAGCGCTCCCGCGCCGGCGAGCATCGCGCGTCCCCGCACGACGAGCCGCTCCTGCCAGCCCGCGAGGGAGGCCGCGAGCTCGTCGGTCCCGCCCGCGTCGCGCACCTGGTCGACGACGACCGCGATCCGCGCGAGCCCGGTGCCCCCACGACGGAGGAGCTCGGCGAGCTCCGCGTCGCGGACGTCGGCGGGTGCGTAGCGCCGCTGCCCGGCACGATCACGTGCGGGCCGGAGGATGCCGGCGACCTCCCACGAGCGCAGGGTCGCCGGGACGACGCCGAGGCGGCGGGCGAGCTCGCCGACCGAGAGCGGCCCGTCCAGCGCGGGCACGCCCGGGCCGCCCCGCAGGACCCCGGCCGCCGCCGCGACGGCGTCGAGCGTGGCGCGGTCGCGGCGCAGCCGGTCGTGGCCGTCGTCGATGAGGCGCAGCGCGCGGTCGACCTCGGCGGCGTTCGCCGCGCGCAGGATCTCGCGGGTCGCGGCGTACCCGTGCGCGGGCACGAGCGCGACGAAGGCGCGCAGCGCCCGGCGGTGGGTCTCGGTGTACGCACGGTGCCCGCCCGCCGTGCGCGCGGCCGCGGGCAGCACCCCGTCGCGCTCGTAGGTGCGCACGGCCTGGGCCGACAACCCGTGCTCGCGCGCCAGGTCGACGGGGCGCAGACGAGGGGTCACGGCTCCATCCCGACGTGAGGTTCGGGCGACGATCGACGCAGGCCGTCGTCGTCGCATCCTCACACGGTTCTTCAACGATACGGTCGAGGGGCATGACCACCTCGTTCGACGTCCTCGCCGACGCCCTGACCGACCACCTCGCCGCCCGGGTCGTACCGCCGGACGTCATCGCGCTGGGCGAGCCGCTGCACGGTGAGCCCGCGTGCCTCGCCTGGTGGTCACGAGCGCTCGCCCGCCTCGTCGACCTCGGCGTCCGTTCCGTCGCCCTCGAGACCGACGCGGTGGCCGCCCTCGTGGTCGACGCGTGGGTGCGCGGCGGGCCCGGCACGCTGGACGACGTGCTGGCGACCGGCTTCACGCACGGTTTCGGACAGCGCGGCGGCATGCGGGAGCTGGTCGCCGGCCTGCGGGTGCGCAACGACGGGCGAGCGCCCGCCGACCGCGTCGCGGTCCACGGGTTCGACCTCCCGGCGGAGGCGAGCGGCGCTCCGGGCCCGCGTCCGCACCTGGAGCACCTGCTCGACTACCTGGCCACCGGGTCCGGGTCGGCACCGGTCGACGCGGCGGAGCTCGACGCCCTGCTCGGCCCGGACGAACCGTGGTGCACCTGGGAGGCCCAGCTCGACGCACGGCACTCGATCGGCGGGTCACCGGCCGCGGTCGCGCTCCGCGCGGTGGCCGACGACCTCCTCGTCGCCCTGCACGCCGAGGCCCCGCGTCTGATCGCGTCGACCTCGCGGGAGGCCTGGCACGCCGCGGAGCTGCACGCCCGCACGGCGTTGGGTCTGCTGCGCTACCACGCGGTGGCCGCGCGCCCCTGCCCGGCGGACGAGCGGATGCTGCGGCTGCTCGGCGCCCGCGACGAGGGGATGGCCCGCCACCTGCTCGCGATCCGCGCCCGCGAGCGCCACCGCGGACCGACGCTCGTCCTCGCCCACGACCGCCACCTCCAACGGGTCCGCAGCACCTGGAGGCTCGCCGACGGCGACGCCGAGTGGACCTCGGCCGGGGCGATCGTCGCGGCGGTGTCCGAGGAGTCGTCCGTGCACGTCGCCGCCGTGCTCGGGACCGGACCCGCCCTCGGCGTGGGGGCGCCGCCCGCCGGCACCCTCGAGGCCGCCGTCGAGGACCGCGGGGGCTGGGTCGCCGACCCGGCGACGCTCGTCGGGCCGCCCACGCGCGACGACGTGGCGGCGGAGCACGGCTACCTCCCGCTGGGGGCCGACGCGCTCCCCGGTGCCGACGCCGTCGTCCTCGTCGACGCGGCCGCGGCCGCCGCGACGGCCGCCCCGTCGGTCGTCGACCTCGCCGCCCGTCTGCTCTCCCGGCCGGGCGTGACGCACCTCCGTGCCGACGAGGCGTCGGGGCTCCGCCGCCCGCCCACGGCGACTGGTTCTTCCACGCCCGCCCCGACGACCGGATGCCGTTCGCGACCATCGTGGTGAGCGACTACCCGGGCCACGCCGAGACCTCCCGCCTCGACCGGCCGGGCGTCTTCCGGCTCAACCTCGGCGTCGGGCGGGACGCGCTCGCCGAGGTCGCCCGGTCCGGGGCACCGGACCTCCTCGACCGGTTCGTGGCGCACCCGGGGTACGCGGCGCAGGGCTGGCTCGCGATCCTCTGCCCGTCGGCGGACCGCCTGCCCGAGATCGAGCGCCTGGTCGACGTCGCGCTGGCCCGGGCACGGCGCGGGGATCAGCGCTGAGGCCGACACCGCGTCGCCGCGCTGCGCGACCTCGCGCTCAGCCCCTGACCTTCGCGCGCACCGCGCGTGCCCCGGCCACGACGTCCGCGTGGTCGACGCGGGTGGAGCGACCGCCCCCGATCACCTGCTCACCCGCCACCCAGACGTCGCGCACGTCGCGGGCGCCCGCCGACCAGACGAGGGGCGCCAGCAGCGCGACGTCGTCGTCGGGGTCGGCGAAGGCGAGGTCGTCGACGCCGACGTGGACGACGTCGCCCCACGCGCCGGGGGCGAGGCGGCCGAGGTCGGCGCGGCCGAGCGCGTCGGCGCCGTCGCGCGTCGCCAGGGCGAGCACCTCGGTCGCCGTCAGCGCCGTCGCGTCGGCGTCGCGCTGGCGGGCGAACAGCGAGGCGAGGCGCTGCTCCTCCCAGAGGTCGAGGTCGTCGTTGGACGCCGGGGAGTCGGTGCCGAGGCCGAGGCGGACGCCCGCCGTGAGCAGGTCGGCGACGCGCGCGACGCCCGCGGCGAGCTTGGCGTTCGAGCCCGGGCAGTGGGCGACGGCGACGTCGTGGCGGGCGAGGATCTCGACGTCCTGGTCGGAGAGCTGGATGGCGTGGGCCGCGAGGACCCGCCCGCCCAGGCATCCGGTCGTCTCGAGCATGGCGGGCACCGAGCCGAACTCGGCGCGCACCGCGTCGTCCTCGCCCGCGGCCTCGGCGACGTGGATGTGCAGCAGCGCGCCGCGCTCGCGGGCGGCGGCCGCGGACGTGGCGACCAGCTCGGGGGTCAGGGTGTAGGCCGAATGCGGGCCGTAGCCGAGCTCGACCCGCTCGCCCGGGCCGAAGCGCAGGCCGTCGGCGTCGATCCACGCCGAGATGTCGTCGCGCATCCGCTCGGGGCTGCCGAAGCGCTCCATGCCCGGCGCCGCGATGATCCCGGGCGTCAGCACGACCCGGGAACCGAGCTCGAGCACGGCGGAGACGACGTGCTCGTTCTGGAAGTACATCTCGGTCGACGTCGTGACGCCGCCGCGCAGCATCTCCAGCCCACCGGCCAGCATCCCGGCGCGCACGTCGGCGCCGTCGAGACGGGCCTCGGCCGGCCACACCACCTCGGTCAACCACGGCATCAGCGGCAGGTCGCCGCCCATCCCGCGCAGCACGGTCAGCGGGGTGTGGGCGTGGGCGTTGACCAGGCCCGGCATGAGCAGGCCGCCGACCGGCGTGGTCGGCACCCCGTCGAGCACGGGCGCGGTGGCCGCGGGCCCGACGTGGGCGATGCGCCCGTCGGCGTCGAGGTCGACGACCGCGTCGCGCAGCACGGACATCGGCCCGTCGCAGGGCAGGACGATCGGGGCGTGCAGGCGGCGCGCGGTCGGGCTCACCGACGCCAGTGTGCCGAACCGGTGGCGACGGGTGCCGACCGGCGGGCCGGGCGCGGGAAGGCCCGGGCGCACCGGACCTGACGCGGAGCACGCGGGCGGGCCCCGTACGGTGGGGCCCCGTGATCCACCCGAGATCGCGGACGCCCTCCGGGGCGCCGGTGACCGAGGCCACGATCGAGACGGTCCTCGCGAGCCCCTGGCTGCTGGCGGTGCTGCTCGTCGCGGTCGTCGTCGACGGGCCCTGCCCGTTCCTGCCCAGCGAGCCGATCCTGTTCGCGGCCGCCGCCCGTGCGCTCGGGGCCGGCGACGTGCCGATGCTCGCGGGTCTGGTCGTGGCGGCGATCGTCGGGTCGCTGCTCGGCGACCTGCTGCTCTTCGGGCTGGGGCGCACGTCGCGGCGGTTCGTGCCCGAGGGCAGGGGGCGCGTGGCCCGGTGGGTGCACCGGCACGTCCACGCCCGGCCGATCGTCGCCCTCGCCGCGGTCCGCATCGTCCCGGGCGGGCGGCTCGCGAGCGTCACCGCCGCCGGGCGGGTCGATCTGCCGGTCCGGCGCTTCCTGCCCGCGACGGCGGTCAGCTCGGTCGTCTGGACCGCCTACATGACCGGGATCGGGGTCGGCCTCGCCGGCCTCACCGGCGGCGACCCCCTCTGGTCGGTCGTCGCGAGCCTGGCCCTCGGCGCGGTCGTCGCGGCGCTGACCTCGCTCGCGGGACGGGTGCTGAGCCTGCGCCGCGCGCTCCCGGCCTGACGCGGCCGACGCGCACGCCTCAGCGACCCAGCCCGAGCTTCCGGGCCATCGCGCCGAGACGGCCCGCGGAGTTCCGCCGGCCGATGGCGCCGTCGGTCGCGTCCGCGATCAGCGAGGCGACCGTCTCGGCCGCGTCCTTGCGGTTGGCGCCGATCCCTCCGCTCGCCCCACGCTTGATCCACCCGACGACGTAGGTCCCGGTCCGGTCGGTGACCCGTCCCTCGTGGTGGGGCACGGTGCCCGTCGTCTCGTCGAAGGGCAGGCCGGGGACCGGCCGGCCGCGGTGCCCGATGGCCCGGACCACGAGACCGGCGGGCACGTCGACCTCGCCGTCGCCCGCGGTCACCCGCAGGGCCTCGACGTGCCCGTCACCGCGGAGCCCGACCGGCGCCGACCGGAAGCGGAGCACGATCCGGCGTCGCGCCGGGTCGGGGGTGGCCGACCAGTCGACGCGCTCGCGCGGCACGTCGCGCAGCAGCGCCGCGGTCGAGGAGGGCGCGGCGGCGTCGATCGCCTCGCCGACGCGCGGGTCGTGGTCGTCGACGACGACGTCGAGGTCGTCGCGGCGCAGCAGCCCGCGGACCTCGCCGAGCGTGTACGAGGCGTCCTCGGGTCCGCGGCGCCCGAGCAGGACGACCTCGCGCACCGACCCCGAGCGCAGGCGTGCGAGCGCGGGAGCGGCGATCGTGGAGTCGGCGACCGTGTCGGGCTCGCCCACGAGGATGCGGGCGAGGTCGAGCGCGACGTTGCCGGTGCCGATCACCACGGCGCGCGGGGCGTCGAGGGCGACCGCGTCGGGGTCGACCTCGGGGTGGCCGTTGTACCAGCCGACGACGGTGGTCGAGGGCAGGCTGCCGGGGAGGTCCTCGCCGGGGACGCCGAGGTCACGCGCGGTCGGTGCGCCCACCGCGTAGATCACGGCGTCGTACTCGCGGGCCAGCTCCTCGGCGGTCACGTCGACGCCGACCTCGACCCCGAGGCGCATCCGCACCCGGTGGTGGGAGTGGTAGTGCGCGAAGGTCTCGCCGATCCGCTTCGTCGACGGGTGGTCGGGCGCGACACCGAAGCGCACGAGCCCGCCGGCGACCGGCAACCGGTCGATCAGCGTCACCTTCGCGGTGGTGTGCAGGAGCAGGTCCTGCAACGCGTACATGCCGGCCGGACCGCTGCCGACGACTGCGACGTGCAGGTCGGGGAAGCCGGCGGGCAGCACCCGGTCGAACGTGACCGGCGACCAGGAGTGGAACAGCGGCGAGCCCTCGGGCGGCGCCGGCGCGGGCGGGCGGCCCGCGAAGTACTCCGCGTTGACGGCGGGGTACTCCGCGAGCGGCCCGGAGAGCGTCTCGGCGGGGAAGATCGCGTCGACGGGGCAGAGCTCGGCGCACGCCCCGCAGTCGATACAGGACCGCGGGTCGATGTAGAGCATGTCGACGCGGCCGAAGTCGGGCTCGTCGGGCGTGGGGTGGATGCAGTTGACCGGGCACGCGGCGACGCACGAGGCGTCGGTGCAGCAGGACTGCGTGATCGCGAAGGCCATGGCCGAGTATCGCCTGCGCCCGCGGTCAGAGGATGTGCGCGGCGCGGTAGATCGCCCGCGCGGGTGCCGTGAGCAGCCCGACCGAGTCGAGGAACTCCATGAGCCCCGCGCAGCTCGAGCGCAGCATCTGCCGGTGGTGCTGGTTCGCCCGCGCCTCACGCTTCGCACGCAACGGGTCGAGGCCGGCGTTCTCGTAGACCTTCGGGCTCCACATGCTCGTCACGATGAAGAACGCGGCGAACGCCACCGCGACGGCCTGCGCGTTGCGCCGCACCCGGCCGACGCCCTCGAGGCGCTCGCGCGTCTCCTCGCGGGCGAAGCGCATGTGGCGCGCCTCCTCGACCACGTGGATGTTGTTGATCGTGCGGCAGAACGGGGCCACGCGCTCGTCGCGCATCCAGTCGCGCTGCATGACGTCGAGGACCTCCTCGGCGACCAGGATCGAGGCGTAGGCGGCCTCACCGGTCGCGAGGGTCTTGAACACGCGCCCGCCCTCGACGACGTGGCGCGGGGGACGGTAGGCCGGGGCGCCGAGCTTCTTCGCCCCGCGGGCGAACATGATCGAGTGGCGGCACTCGTCGGCGATCTCGGTGAGCGCCCACTGGAAGTCGGGGTCGGTCGGGTCCTTCGCGTAGAAGTCCCGGATGACCATCTGCTGGAGGATCATCTCGAACCAGATCCCGGTGCACGCCACCGACGCCGCCTCCTGGCGGGTCAGCGCGGCGCGCTGCTCCTCGGTGAGCTCGTCCCAGTAGGAGGTCCCGTAGAGGGTGCTCCACTCGGGGCTCGCGCCGTGGTGGCGCGGGTCGAGCGGGGTGTCCCAGTCGACCTCGCGCAGCGGGTCGTACGAGAGCTCCTCGGACGAGGCGAGCAGGCGTTCGGACACGCTCGCGCCATCGCCCGCGGCGTGCTGCGTCGCGTCCTGCGTGCTGGCGTGGTCGGCGGTCGTGGTCATGCCGGAAGCCTCCTGAGCCGGACCGGGTGTAACTGTTACCTGCGGTAGATGTTACCCCGGGTACCACTCAAGAATGCAAGCGTGAGCCGCGGCACGCCGGCGGCGCGGACGCCGCCCGCACCGTGGGACGAAGACCCCCTCGGAGCGCTCAGTCGCGGGGCGTGGCCTGGGCGAGGGCGGTCAGCCACTTCCTGAGCAGGACGGTCTCGGGCCCGCCGAGAACCTCGGAGCCGACGCCGAGGTGGTCGAGGAGGTCCGTGGCCGCGACCTCCAGCGATCCACCGACGCCCGGCGGGTCGCCGGCGGCGTGCCGGACCGGCGACGTGCCCGTGATCGCGGCGATGACCGCCTCCCGCATCTCGACCGACAGCTCGGGGTCACGTTCGGCCGTCACGATCTGGCGGAGGGTGACCCCGACGTTCGCCGCCAGCACGTGCTCGGCCGCCCGCTGCGCCGTGACGACGAGGCGACCCTGGGACCGGGCGGCGCCGGTGAGGTCGAGCAGCAACGCCGTGGCGTGGGCCTGCGCGGCGGGCTGCCGACCGGGGGTGACCTGGCCGTACATGAGGGCGTAGAAGCCGGGGTTGGCGATCCCGAACTCGACGTGGGCGTCCCAGCCCCGCCGGATGTCGTCGATCGGGTCGCCGGTGTGCTCCGCACCGGTCTTGATCGCCAGGTAGCGCTCGAAGCCGTACTCGATCACGGCGTCGAGGAGCCCCTCCTTGCTGCCGAAGAAGTGGTACAGCGTCGGCAGCTTCACCCCGACCCGGTCACAGATCGCCCGCAGCGGCACGTCCTGCCCGGGCGACGCCGCGATGAGCTCCGCGGCGGCCACGAGCAGGCGGTCCCGTGTATCGGGGTTGCGCTGTGGCGGCACGTCGATACAGTACGTCTGTATCTTTGATACGTCACCGTGTAGCAACGACATGGAGAGGCCACATGACCACGTACGACCTGCAGGGCAAGACCGTCCTCGTCGCCGCCGGGGCGAAGAACCTCGGTGGGCTGATCAGCCGGCAGGCCTCACTGGCGGGCGCGGACGTCGCGATCCACTACAACTCCGAGTCGACCCGGCCCGCCGCGGAGGACACCCTGGCCGCGGTCGAGGGCGCCGGACGCAAGGGCGTGGTCCTCAGCGGCGACCTCACCCGGCCCGAGGCCGTCGAACGGCTCTTCGCCGACGCCGAGGCGGCGCTCGGCACCGTCGACATCGCCGTGAACACCGTGGGCAAGGTGCTGCGCAAGCCGATGGTGGACACCGCCGAGTCGGAGTACGACTCGATGTTCGACATCAACGCCAAGGCCGCGTACTTCTTCATCAAGGAAGCCGGCAGGCACCTCGCCGACGACGGGAAGATCATCACGATCGTGACCGCCCTGCTCGGGGCGTTCACCGACGGTTACTCCACCTACGCCGGCGGCAAGTCGCCCGTCGAGCACTTCACGCGGGCCGCCGCGAAGGAGTTCGCCGGCCGCCGCATCTCGGTCAACGCCGTGGCCCCGGGGCCGATGGACACCC
This sequence comes from Aegle marmelos, assembly GCA_030449875.1. Classification (NCBI taxonomy): domain Eukaryota; kingdom Viridiplantae; phylum Streptophyta; class Magnoliopsida; order Sapindales; family Rutaceae; genus Aegle; species Aegle marmelos. The sequence continues at coordinate 102,157 of JASUUL010000037.1, read as the reverse complement.
CGTTCTTCTACGGGCAGGAGACCCCGGAGCGGGTCGAGTTCCACAAGTCCCAGGCGATGAACGGCCAGCTGACCCAGATCGAGGACATCGCCCCGATCATCAGCTTCCTGGCCACCGACGGCTGGTGGATCACGGGGCAGACCATCTTCGCCAACGGCGGCTACACCACCCGCTGACCCTCCGGGCGCCGACCGGGTCGGCCCGCCCCGACCCGGCCGGCCGGTCCCCCGCGACCGGTCTCGGAAGGAACGCCGGTCAGCTCGGCGGTGCGTCCTTGGTGATGACCCAGAACTTCTTGGTGTACGGGCCCTTCGAGGTCCAGGTGGTGTGCACGCCCGAGGGCAGCGCGATGAGGTCGCCCGCCCGGAAGGCGTACTCCTCGCCCGTCTCGTCGTTGCGGACGTCGACCTCGCCCTCGAGCAGGAGGATCGTCTCGTCGCCGAGGGTGCCGGTGTACGGCGTCACGAGCGTCCCGTCGGCCTCGCTGCCGGGGATGCCGGTGCCGGAGCGCCACAGCCCCGACAGCAGCGTCCCGGTGGTGCCCTCGGCGCGGAGGATGACCAGCTCGCCCTTGGTCAGCGGCCCCTCGAGCGGCTCGACGAAGTCGTAGGGCGTCCACGTCGCGGGGTTGTCGTTGACGTTCGCGACGACGAGGCCGTCGCCGGAGGCACCGGTGGGCTCCGTGCCGTCCCAGATGGCCCAGAACTTCCTGAAGTACGGCCCCCGGATCTCCCAGGTCTGCTCGAGGCCGCGGGGCTCGTAGACGATCGACCCGGGGCCGACCTCGTGCCGCTCGCCGGTCGCGGTCACCGTGATGACCGCCGACCCCTCGACGACGACGGCGCACTCGTCGCCGGTCGGCGTCGACCAGGTCACGGTGCCCGACCCGTCGGACTCCGCCCCGGGCGCCCCGGCGTGGTAGCGCCAGAACCCCGAGGTCAGGGAGCCGCTCGTCCCCTCGGGACGGAAGACGGTGACCTCCCCCTGGACCTCGGTCCGTCCGAGGGCCGGCTCGTCCCACGCGAACGGGACCCAGTCGTTCTTCGCGGGGTCGGACGAGGCGCCGTACACCCGGCCCCTGGTCATCGTCGTCATGGTCGTGCCTCCTGTGGGCGGCGAGCGGTGTCGACGTCCCAGCATCGCGGCCCGCGGCGCCGCGGAGTTTCCTCAGCGCGACACGGAGTGTTCTCAGCGCGACAGGCCGTGCCCGTCGTGGCGGCGCCGGCACTCGCGCGGCGTCTCGCCGTAGCGCTGTGCGAACTCCCGGCTGAACAGCGGCGCGTGCGGGAAGCCGTGGCGCGCGGCGATCTCCCTGATCGTGGCGTCGGCGGCAGCCGGCGAGCAGAGCGCCCGCCGGCACGCCTCGAGGCGCCTGCTCTTGATCCACGCGGACACCGTGAGCTCCTGCCGGGCGAACAGGCGGTGCAGGGTCCGGACCGACACGAACAGCGCGGCGGCGACCCGCGCCGGATCGAGGTCGGGGTCGTCGAGGTGGTCCTCGATGTGGCGCTGCGCCCGGTGCAGGAGATCGCGGTCGGCGCCGCCGAGGTCGTCGCCGCCGGTACCGGACGCGGCGATGACGACCATCTCCGCGACCTCCGTCGCGAAGCGGGCCACTTCCGCGGGGCGAGGTCGGGCGCACCGTCGTCGGACAGCCGTCGCAGCATCGGCGTGAGCAGGCCGCCCATCCCCGAGGCCCGCGGGACGGCCCGGGCGGTGAGGTCGGCGATCGCGGAGTCGGAGCGGTGCAGCCAGGCGTGGGGCCAGGTGTAGACGCGCAGGGTCCAGTCGTCGCCGAACGCCCAGGTGAAGGGGCGCGTGGTGTCGTAGAGCGCGAAGTCGCCCGCCGACAGCACGCACGAACGGCCGTCCTGCTCCAGGTGGCCGGTGCCGCGCTCGACCAGGCCCACCGCGAGCAGGCCCTCGGTGTCGGCGGCGGCCGAGCGCCCGGTCCGGTCGAACCGCTGCGGCGACGACCGGACCGACGAGGCCTGCAGGGGGCCGATCTGCCGGGAGCTGACCGCCCCGTCGACGCCGTGGGGGTCGTGCGGGGTGATGGCCAGCGCCGTGAAGCGGTGGCGGATCAGCTCCACCCAGGCGGACAGGCCCGCGGCCTCCTCGCGCAGGAGGCCTTCGGGGTCCGCCGTGGCCATCGTCACACGGTAGCCCTCGAGGGCCGGTGCGGTCAGTCCTCGGCGAGGCGCGCGAGCGTCCGCAGCTGACGTCGCATCATCACGAGGTCGCCCCAGCCGAGGAACCACCGCAGCACGGTGGCCGCGCGCCCGGGCGAGCCGTCGACGACGACGGTGGCGACCAGCCGGGTGACGCCGATCCCGGGCACCACGCGGTATGTGATGGCGAACACGCCCACCGGCCCGCGCCCGGGGCGTCGGCGTCGCAGCGTCAGCTCCTCACCGGTGGTGAACGAGTCGACGACGAAGAGCACGATCAGTCGCTGGCCCACCCGGACGTCGTCGGCGCCCGGGGTGAGGGCGCGCGGGCTGCGCCTCCCGCGGTGTTCGACGAGGTCGTAGCTGTTGGGCGCCACGGTGAGCTGGCTGAACCACCGCCACACCCGGTCGGGCGCCGCGCGGGAGGTGGCCGCGCTCACCCAGCGGGCGCGCGGCACGGCGACCAGGTCGTCGGCGGGCGTGCGCGCGGCGGCCTCGTCCGGGCGCGCGCCGCCGAGCGCCACGATCCGGCTCAGCGCTCGAGCAGCGACCGCAGCGACCGCAGCGGCTGGAGCCAGGCACCGCCCTCGGGCAGGGTGTCGAGGCTGACCCGCGGCAGGGGCTCGCGGAACACGCCCTCGATCTCCTCGAGGTCGAGGACCTCGACGATCTCGGAGGAGACGGCGAACGCCGCGTACTCCCGGAACCCGATCACGGTCACCGTGATGCCCTGGTCGACGAGGGCCTCGAGCGGCTCGCGGAAGGCCCGCCCGTCGCCGGAGGCGACCACGACGTGCGTGAGCCCGCCCTCGCCGCGGCGGTGCTCGATGTGACCGAGCATGTCGTCGTCGACGTCGGAGTCCTCGGCCGTCTTCGGCTTGGCGAACACGGCGAACCCGACGTTGCGCAGCGCCTCGACCCACGGGCGCACGATCTCGGTGCTGCCCGGGACGACGTTGGTGAAGACGGTGGCCTCGGCGACCCCGTCCGGTCCGGCCAGGTCGAGCAGCCAGCGCCCGACGGCGTCGAAGCGCGGGCGGTAGGCCGACGTCGGGCGCGCGCCGAGCAGCGACCCGAGGCTCATGTCCATGTTCGGGGCGTCCCAGACCAGCAGCGTGCGCGCCGGCTTGGGCTCGGTGACCTCCACCGCCGCGTCGCCGCCGGCCGTGGCCGCCTCGCCCGGGGCGGCCGTCCCGGGCACGGGCGGGGCCGGAGCAGCCAGGTCGGCGGGGGTGGGCGACACGGGCTGGACTCTAACCGCCCGGCGCCGGACCCGGCGGGCGGTCACGCGCGGTCCGTGCGCACGAGGACGAGGTCGCGGCTCGGGCGGCCCTCCGCCTCGGCGCGGGTCTCGAACTTCGTGCGCGGACGCCACGACGGCCGGGGGTCCAGCCCTCGGCGTCGGGGTCGGGCAGCGTCAGCAGCGGCTCGGCCGCGGTGACCTCGCGCATGTGCTCGGCGTAGTCGGCCACGTCGGTGGCCAGGTGCAGCGTCGCGCCCGGCGCCAGCCGCGAGGCCATCAGCGCGACGGTCGCGGGCTGCACGATGCGCCGCTTGTGGTGCCTGCGCTTCGGCCACGGGTCGGGGTAGTACACGCGGAGGCCCGCCAGCGTCCCCGGGGCCACGAGGTCGGTGAGCACGTCGAGGGCGTCGGCGCGCAGCAGGCGCAGGTTCGCGAGCTCCCGCTCCTCGGCGCGCATCGCCAGCTGGGCGAGGCCCGGCGGGTAGACCTCGATCGCGACGTGGTCGGTGTCCGGCTCGGCCTCGGCGAGCGCCGCCGTGGTCTCCCCATGCCCGACCCGATCTCGAGGCGCAGCGGCGCGCGGCGCCCGAACCACGCCGGGGCGTCGAGCCGGCCGTCGGCGTCGATCGGCACGTCATCGAGCGTCGCCCCCAGGCGCGGCCACAGCCGCTCCCACGCCCGCTGCTGGCCCGCGGTCATCCGCCCGCCCCGGTCGGCGAAGCTCACCACCGACCGACGGCGCCCCGTCGAGGCGGGCCCGGGCGCAGACGTCTCCACGTCGACGGATCCTCACATCCCCGGGGGCCGCGCGCCCCATCAGGTCGCCGCCGTCACGCGGCTCACGATCGGCGGCCGGGGTCGTCGGGTACCCGAACGAGCGACGGACGACTTCGACGACGAAGGGATCGTGCTCCCCGTTGCTGCCCCCCGACGCCCAGACCGTGATGGTGACCGGAGCGACCGACGGCCTCGGTCGCGCCATGGCCACGCGGCTCGCACAGCTCGGCGCGACCGTGGTGCTCCACGGCCGTGACGCCGACCGGATCGACGACACCGGACGCGAGATCCGCCGACTCACCGGCGCCGGGCCGTGCCGGCTGATCCCGGTGCGGGCCGACCTGGCCTCGCTGGCGGAGGTCGACGCGCTGGCCGCGGAGGTGTCGGGCGAGGTCGACCAGCTGCACCTGCTGGTCAACAACGCCGGGGTCGGGTTCGGGGCCCCGGACGGACCGCGCGAGGAGTCGACCGACGGGCTCGAGCTGCGCTTCGCGGTCAACCACCTCGCGCCGCTGCGGCTGACCCGCCGGCTGCTGCCGCTGCTGCGGGCGTCCACCCCGTCCCGCGTGGTGCAGGTCGCCTCGATCGGGCAGGCCGAGATCGACCTCGACGACCTGCTCTTCGAGCGCGACTGGACCGGTGTCGACGCCTACCGCCGCGCGAAGCTCGCGATGGTGATGGGCGCGATCGACCTCGCCGAGGAGCTGCGCGGCACCGGCGTCACCGTGAACGCGCTGCACCCGGCGACGCTCATGGAGACCACGATGGTCACCGACTCGGGCATCGAGCCGCGCAGCACGCTCGAGGAGGGCGTCACCGCCGCGATGCGCCTCGCGCTCGACCCCACCCTCGACGAGGTGACCGGCGGGTTCTTCGACGGCACCCGTCAGGCGTCGAGCTCCGTGCACGACCAGGCCCACGACGCGCAGGTGCGCGCCGAGGTCGCCCGGCGCAGCGAGGAGCTCATCGAGGCCGCCGTCGCGCACGGCGCCGTGCCCGCCTGACCCGTCCGGCCCCGCCCGCGGTCCGACGGGCGGGGACGTCAGCGGTTGTTGCCCTCGATGATCTGCTGGCGCGAGGTCTGCTGCGCGCGGCGCTGCTGCGCGTACTGGGCGTTGACCTCGCTCTCGATGTTCTCGCTGCGGCGCCGGCTGCGCAGGCGCATCAGCCCCAGCAGCGTCAGGCCGTGCAGGATGCCGAGGACGAGCAGGACCTGCCCGATCTTCGTGACCATCGTCTGCACGGTGCCCTGCACCTCGATGACGTTGAAGGTCGACACCGTGCCGAGCAGGCCGAGCGCGACCAGGTGGAAGAGCACGCCGAGCAGGCTGGTCGCCGAGTCGGCCGCGTCGGAGTCGGCGAAGACGTCGCGCAGGAACGGCCGGCCCGACCGGATCAGGATCTGACCCACGATGACCGTCAGCAGGAGTCCGATGAGGACGATGACGATGTAGGTGCTGGTGTCGTTCGGCTCCACCGGGGCCACTTCTCCTCGCGTCGACGGGCGGTGCCAGCATCCCCTGTCGGGCGATCACGCGAAACCCTGCGTCCCGAGCGCCACACCGGCCTACTCACCACGCGTGGGGAGCCCTCGATCCGGGCGCCGGGGCCGCTGCGCACGGCCGTGGTCGACGCCTGCGCCGCGCTGGGGCCCCGGCTGTCGCTCCCCGGCGCCGACGCGGTCGCCGACATCGGCCGCCGGGCCACCGACACCCCGTCGCTGGTCGTCACGGGCCCGGTGTCGTCGGGGAAGTCGACGCTGGTCAACGCCCTCGTCGGCCGCCGCGTCGCACCCACCGGCGCCGGGGAGTGCACCCGGCTCGTCGCCCGCTACGTGCGGGGCGGCGTCGACCGCCTCGACGTCGTGCTCGTCGACGGCACCCGGCGCCCGCTGCCCCTCGCGCCGGGCGGGCGCGTCCCGGCCGCGGTCGGCGACCGGCTGGGCGTCGACCCCGACGACGTCGACCACCTGCTCGTCACGCTGACCAGCGCCGCGCTCGACGGCCTGACCGTGGTCGACACGCCGGGCACGGGGTCGGCCCGGCGGGGCGGGGAGTCCGGCGGGGTCCCCGCCGACGCCGACGCGGCGCTGGTCGTGCTGCCCGCCTCGGCCGTGGCGCGCGACCTCGACGCGCTGGGCGCGACGGTCGGCGCGGGCCCGGCGGGCGTCGTGGCCGTGCTCGGGCGCGCCGACACGGTGGGCACCGACGACGGGGTCGAGGTCGCCGCGGCGCTCGGGCACCGCCTGGGCGACCGGATCGGTCCCGTGACCCCCGTGATCGGGCTGCTCGCCGAGACCGCGGTGACCGGGGCGCTGCGGACCGAGGACGTCCGGGCGCTCGCCGTCCTCGCCGGGCTGACCGGTGACGACCGCGCGGCGCTCGACGTCGCGCTGCTCGACCCCGAGCTGTTCACCACCGCCGACCTCCCGGTGCCCGCCGCGACCCGGTCCGGCCTGCTCGAGCTCCTCGACCGCCGCGGCGTCGTGCTCGCCGTCGAGCGGCTGCGCGCCGATCCCGGGGCCGGGGTCGGCGAGCTGTGCGCCCTGCTGCTCGCGGCCTCCGGGCTCGACCGGCTCGTCGCGCGCCTCGACGCGGAGGTCCGCGCCCGGACCGACCTGCTCGCCGCGCGCACGGGCGTGCGCCGCCTCGAGGCGCTCGCCGCGGGCGGGCCGGCGCGACCGCGGGCCGACGCGGCAGGGGTCCACGACGCGGCGGCCGAGCTGCGGCGCCGCCCCGGGTTCGACGAGGCCGATCTGCTCGCCGGGCACGCGCGGCTGCGGGGCGGCGCGCTCCCGGTGGCCGACGAGCTGGTCGCCGAGGTGGGACTGCTGACGGCGCCGGGCCCGCCCGACGTCCGCCTCGGCTCCCGGCGCGCCGCCGATGGAGCTCGCCGCGCACGCGTCCCGCCGCGCCGCCTGGTGGCGCGCCTACGCGAGCTGGGGCACGCCGCGCCGCGTCGCCGACGTCGCCCACGTCGTCCACCGCGCGTACCGGCGGCTGTGGCGGGAGCTGACGGGCCCGTGAGCCCCGACGCCGGCGCGACCGCCGACCTGCCCGCCACCGTCGCCGACACCCGCGCCGGCCTCGAGGCCCTCGTCGCGCGGCTCGCGCCCGATCACCCGCCCGCGCGTCCCGAGCTGCCCGCGCGCCCCGTCGTCGCCGTGGTCGGGGCGCCCGGCCGCGGTCGGCACGCGCTGGTCGCCGCCCTGCTCGGCCTGCCCGAGGCCCCGGGACGCGCGCCGCTGCACCTCACCGCCGAGCCCGGGCCCGACGGCGACGGCCGCCGACGGATGGCGGTCCCCCTGCTCGAGGAGCTCGACCTCTGGCTGCCGGCCCGCCCGGCCGCGGCGGTGTGGGCGATCGAGGAGGCCACGGCCGCCCTGGTCCTCGCCGACGCGGGCGCCCCGCTCGGCGGCGGCGAGCTCGACGCCGTCGCGGCGCTCGCCGGGCGCGTCGACACCGTGGTGCTCGCGATGACCGGGACCGAGGCGCACCGGGGGTGGCGCACGGTCCTCGAGGCCGACCGCGACCTGCTCGCCGAGCGGGTGCCGCGGCTCGCCGACGCCCGCTGGTTCCCCGTCTCCCCGGTGCTCGCCCGGACGGCCGACGCGCTCGACGCCCCGGACGCCGCGCGGGTGCTGCGCGAGCGCTCCGGGATCGCCGAGCTCCAGCGCGAGCTGCACCGGCTGGTCGCCCGGCGGCGGCGCATGCTGGGCGAGGCCAACGCGCTCCGCGTGCTCGGGACGACCCTCGCCGGGGTCGCCCTGCGGGCCGACGACACGCTCGCCGCGCTGGCCGCCCCGGTGCCGACGACGGCGTGGCGCGCCGGCGCGACGACCTGGTCGCCGCCCGCGAGGCCCTGCGCCGCGACCACCGGGTCCGGTGGCGTGCCGACCTGGCGCCGCGCGCGTGGCCTCGGCCGACCTGCTCGGCGGGCGGCTGCGCGAGCTCGCGGCCCGGGCCCGCGCGCGCATCGAGGAGGCCGACAGCGCGGCGCTGGGCGAGCTGCCCGACGCCGTCGCCGCCGAGGTCGCCCTCCTCGCCGGGGAGGTCGTCGACGACCTGGGAGCCCGGCTGAGCGCCCGCGTCCACGACACCCACGCCGGGCTGCTCGCTCCCACCGAGATCGCGACGCTCCGGGTGCCCGAGCCCGCCGCGCCCCGGACCGCGCCCGCGCCGCCCGGGCGACGTCCCGAGGACCGGCTGCTGGTCGTGGCCGGTGCCTCCGGCGGCCTCGGCCTGTCCCGGCTCGCGCTGCTCCCCCTGCTCGCGGTGCCCGTGGCGCCCGCGCTGTCGGCCGCCCTGGTCCCCGTCTCGGTCGGTCTCGGGCTCGGCGCCGCGGGCTGGATGGCGCGCAGCAGGCGGCTCGCGGCCGACCGCGCCCACCTGCGGCAGTGGCTGGGCGAGGCGCTCGCCGAGGTCCGCGGCGACCTCGAGCGGGTCCTGGCCGACGCGCTGATCGACGCCGAGCGCGAGGTCACCCTGGCGCTCGACGCCGCGCTGGCGTCACGGGCGCGCGACCTCGACGAGGCCGTGGCCGCCGTCGACCGGGCGGTGCGCACCGACGGCGCGCGGCGGGCCGAGGCCGCCCGCGAGGCCCGGCGGGTCGCGGCCGAGGCCCGCGCGGGGCGCGACCGGGCCGAGGAGCTGCTGACCCGCATGGCGCGCCTGCGCGACCGCGGCTGACCCGCCCGGCGCGTTCGGCGCGCCTGCTCCCGGGCCCACTCGGCGCTCCCACTCGGACCCCCGGAGGCTGTTTCGGGAAAATCCGAAACAGCCTCCGTGGTCCCTGCGGGCTCCGGACCCCGCGTCTCCCCGGACCCGGAGCAGTCGCGCTCGATCCGGCGACGGCAGTTCTCCCGAACGGCCCCCACCGGGCGCGGCGGGCTCCTACCGTCGCGGGCATGGAGCTGCCGCACGACGCCGTCACCACGGGTGCCGGGAACGGACCGGTCACCGACCACGTCGTCGACCCCGCGGCCGACCCGCACATGGCCGACCCGCACATGGCCGCGCCGACCCGCACGCTGCGTGCTCCCGGTGCTCGACGGCGCCCACCTGCTCGGGCCCGCGACGATCGACAGCGACGCCGACGGCCTCGCCGACACGGCGCTCGTGCCCGGGGCCGGGCCCGACGTGCTGGCGCTCGCCACCGATCTCGACCACGACGGCGACGTCGACGTGCTCACCACGCTGGCGGCCGACGGCTCCGCCCGCACGGCGACGCTGCCCGACCCGCCGGCCCCGGTGCCGGGCCCGGAGGCGGGGTGGCACGGGGTGGGACGCGGGGTGGGACGCCCCGCCCCCGCCCGCGCCGGTGCTCGACCCCGCGACGGGGGCGTGGACGCGCACGGTCTGAGCCGATCTCGCGGTCACGCCGTGTGGCGCGGCGCGTCCATCGGGCCACGCCGCGTTACCGTGCGGGCGTGGTCCACTCCGTCGACGCCGACTTCCTGGCTCTGCCGCTGTCGGCGCTGGCCGACGCCGCGCTCGCCGTCGCGCGGGCGGGCGGGGCCGAGCACGCCGACCTGCGCGTGCAGCGGGTGCGCAGCCAGCACCTCGAGCTGCGCGACGCCCGCGTCGTCGTCGCGTCCGACACGGCGACCACGGGCCTCGCCGTCCGCGTGCTGCGCGACGGCGTGTGGGGTTCGCCGCGCACGTCGACCTGACCCCGACAGCGCCGCCGCCGCGGCCCGCGGGGCGCTCGAGGTGGCGCGGACGCTCGCGCCGGTCGCGACCGAGCGCGTGACCCTGGCGCCCGAGCCGGTGCACCGCGACGCGTCCTGGGTGTCGCCCTACGACGTCGACCCGTGGGCGGTCGACGTGCAGGACAAGATCGCACTGCTGGCGGGGCGCTCGTCGGCCCTGCTCGGCGCCGAGGGCGTCGACCACGTCGAGGCCCGCTGCCACCAGGTGAAGGAGCAGGTCTTCTACGCCGACACCGCCGGCACGACCACCACCCAGCAGCGGGTGCGGGTCGACCCGGAGGTCGCGGTGACGGCGGTCCAGCGCGACGGCGGCGGCTTCGAGACGCTGCGCACCGTGGCGCCGCCGACCGGGCGCGGCTGGGAGTACCTCACCGGCACCGGCTGGGACTGGGGCGTCGAGCTCGCGGAACTGCCGGCGCTGCTGGCCGAGAAGGTCGCCGCGCCGAGCGTGGTCGCGGGCCCGACCGACCTCGTGATCGATCCGACGAACCTGTGGCTGACCATCCACGAGTCCGTCGGCCACGCCACCGAGCTCGACCGCGCGCTCGGCTACGAGGCGAGCTACGCCGGCACCTCGTTCGCCACCTGGGACCAGCTCGGCAGCCTGCGCTACGGCAGCCCCGCGCTGACCGTGACCGGCGACCGCGTCGAGCCGCACGGGCTGGCGTCGGTGGGCTACGACGACGACGGCGTCGCGAGTGCGCGGCGTCGGGGCCTTCGACCTCGTGCGCGACGGCGTCCTGGTCGGCTACCAGCTCGACCGGGCGTTCGCGGCGCGCCTCGGGCTGCCCCGGTCCAACGGGTGCGCCTTCGCCGACTCCCCCGGCCACATCCCGATGCAGCGGATGCCGAACGTCTCGCTCGCCCCCGACCCGGCCGTCGACTCGTCGACCGCCGACCTGATCTCCGGCGTCGAGAACGGTCTCTACGTGGTCGGCGACCGGTCGTGGTCGATCGACATGCAGCGCTACAACTTCCAGTTCACCGGCCAGCGCTTCTACCGCATCCGCGGCGGACGCCTGGTCGGCCAGGTCCGTGACATGGCCTACCAGGCAACCACCACCGACTTCTGGGGCGCGATGGAGGCGGTCGGCGGTCCGTCGACGTGGCGCCTGGGCGGGGCGTTCAACTGCGGCAAGGCGCAGCCGGGACAGGTCGCACCGGTGAGCCACGGCTGCCCGTCGGCGCTGTTCCGCGGGGTCACCGTCCTGAACACCGGAGCGGGGGCGTGAGCACGGTGCAGGTGACTCCGGCGGCACTGGTCGACCGCGCGCTGGCGACGGCGCGGCGGCTCAACCCCGACGGCGGCGCGGTCGTGCTGGTGTCGGAGACCAGCGAGGCCGTGCTGCGCTGGGCGAACTCGACGATGACGACCAACGGGTCGACGACCGACCGCCGGTGGACGGTCCTCGCCCTGGTCCCCCTGGGCCCCGGTGGCTACGGCGGCGGGTCGGGCGTCGGCGCGGGCGTGGTCACGACGAGCGCGCCCGAGGCGCTGCTGCGCGAGGGCCGCGAGGCCGACGCCGCCGTCGAGGACGCGGTCCGTGCGGCCGTCGACGCCGCCGTCCGCAGCGGGCCGGCCCGCGACGCCGCCGACCTGCCCGGCCCGGAGGGCTCCTTCGACACGGGATTCGTCGACCCCGCGGCGGAGACCTCGATCCGGGTCTTCGACCGGCTGGTCGGCGCGCTCGCCGACGGGTTCGCGGCGGCGCCCTCGTTCGGGTTCGCCGAGCACCGGGTGACGACGCGGTGGCTCGGGACGTCGTCCGGCGTGCGCCGGCGGTGGGCCGAGCCGGAGGGGTCGGTCGAGCTCAACCTCAAGGACCCGGCGACCGGGGCGTCGGTGTGGGGCGGGAGCCCGACGCGCGACTTCACCGACGTCACGCTGCCGCCGCTGGTGGCGGGCCTGCGAGAGCGCCTGGCCTGGGGCCGGCGTCGCGTCGACCTGCCCGCCGGGCGCTACGAGACGCTGCTGCCGCCCTCGGCGGTGTCCGACCTGCTGATCTACCTCGCGTGGTCGATGGCGGGACGTCCCGCGCAGGAGGGCCGCTCGGCGTTCTCCCGCGCCGGCGGCGGGACGCTGGTCGGCGACCGGCTGACCGACCTGCCCCTCACCCTCGCCGGCGACCCCGCGGCCCCGGGGTTCGACGCGCTCGCCCTCGAGCCGGTGCTGCACACGACGGCGTCGTCCGACGAGGTGTCGGTGTTCGACAACGGCGCGAGCACCCGGCGCGTCGAGTGGGTGTCGTCGGGTCGGGTCGGCGAGCTGGCCGACCCCCGCGCCGCGGCCGCGGAGTTCGCCGAGGCCGGCGCGCGCTTCGCCCCGCCGACCGACAACCTCCTGCTGACCGGCGGCTCGGCGACGTCGCTGCCCGAGATGGTGGCCTCGACGCGGCGAGGCCTGCTACTGACCTGTCTCTGGTACATCCGCGAGGTCGACCCCGCCACGCTGCTGCTCACCGGGCTCACCCGCGACGGCGTCTACCTCGTCGAGGACGGCGAGGTGGTCGGCGAGGTGACCAACTTCCGCTTCAACGAGTCGCCGCTCGACCTCCTGCGCCGCGTCACCGAGGCGGGGGCCACCGAGCGCACCCTGCCGCGGGAGTGGAAGGACTGGTTCACCCGCGCGGCGATGCCCCCGCTGCGCGTCCCCGACTTCCACATGACCTCGGTGTCCGAGGGGCGCTAGCGCGCCATGTGTGCGCTTTCGGGTGCTATAGCCCCCGAAAGCACGCACATGTGCGGAGCACAATGGGACGCGTGGCCCTCCCGGTGATGCGGTACGCGAAGCAGGAGGCCTGGGACGCGCCGGTGCCGGTGCGCGGCGACGTCGCAGCGCTCGCCTCGATGATCGCGTCCGGGCGGGCGGTCGTGCTGTCCGGCGCGGGGCTGTCGACCGACTCGGGCATCCCCGACTACCGGGGCCCCACGAGCAGGCGGCGCACCCACGCGCCCATGACCTACGAGGCGTTCACCGCCGACCCCGACGCCCGCCACCGGTACTGGGCGCGCAGCTTCGTGGGCTGGTCGCAGATCGCCGACGCCCGCCCCAACGCGGGCCACCGCGCCGTCGCCGCCCTCGAACGCGCGGGGCTGCTGCGCGGGATCGTCACCCCGAACTGCGCCGGGCGGCACCTGGCCGCGGGCGCCCGCGACGTCGTCGAGCTGCACGGCGCGCTCGACCGCGTGACCTGCCTGGGCTGCGGCGCGCTGACGTCCCGGACCGGGCTCCAGCACCGGCTCCGCGCCCTCAACCCGGCCTTCGAGACACGCGCCGCGACCGTCGTCAACCCCGACGGCGACGCCGAACTGCCCGCGGACATGGTCGACGCGTTCGTCATGACGCCGTGCCCGTCGTGCGACGACGGCCCCCTCAAGCCCGACGTCGTCTACTTCGGCGAGTCGGTGCCCCGCCCGCGCGTGCGCCACTGCCTCGACCTCGTCGAGGGGCCCGGTCGCTGGTCGTCCTCGGGTCGTCGTTGACGGTGATGTCGGGGCTGAGGTTCGTGCGGGCGCCCGGCGGGCGGAGGTCCCGGTCGCGGTCGTCGCCACCGGGCCGAGCCGTGGCGATGATCACGCCGACGTGCGGCTCGACGAGCCGCTGGGAACCGTTCTGCCTGCGGTCCTGTCCACTCTCGGCATGCACGACTGATGCTGAATCGTTCAGCTTGATCGTTGAAGTGAGACCCCCGACAGTCCTGGACGGTGTCCGGGGGAACAACACTCGTTAACGTCATGGACCCGACTTCAGCGCCGTGCCGGCTCGCCGCACGGCGCTGAAGCCGTTGTGGCGGCACCTGCCCCAGCCGTCGCACGGGCCACACAGAGCACCGGCGAGACGACGAGGAGAGTGAGCATGACCGCCGCACCCACCATCCCCGGGCTCGACAACCCACCGATCCGGCGCCGCGAGGTCCTGGACTGGGTGACCGAGGTCGCCGCACTGACCACCCCCGACCGGGTCGTGTGGTGCGACGGGTCGCCCGAGGAGTGGGACCGACTCACCTCCGAGCTCGTCAAGGCGGGCACCTTCACCCAGCTCGACCCGGAGAAGAAGCCCAACTCCTTCTACGCCGCCTCCGACCCCGACGACGTCGCGCGCGTCGAGGAGCGCACCTACATCTGTTCGGTTCATCCGGACGACGCCGGGCCCACCAACAACTGGACGGAACCGGCCGAGATGAAGGCCACGATGACCGAGCTCTACAAGGGCTCGATGCGTGGCCGCACGATGTACGTCGTCCCGTTCTGCATGGGGCCGACGAGCGCCGAGCGCCCGATGCTCGGTGTCGAGCTCACCGACACCGCCTACGTCGTCGTCTCGATGCACATCATGACGCGCATGGGGCCGGAGATCCTCGACCTGCTCAACGGCGACACCGACTGGGTGCCCGCGCTGCACTCGGTGGGTGCCCCGCTCGAGCCGGGCGAGCAGGACGTCCCGTGGCCCTGCAGCGAGACCAAGTACATCTCGCACTTCCCCGAGGAGCGCACGATCTGGAGCTACGGCTCCGGGTACGGCGGCAACGCCCTGCTGGGCAAGAAGTGCTACTCGCTGCGCATCGCCTCGGCGATGGCCCGCGACGAGGGCTGGCTCGCCGAGCACATGCTGATCCTCAAGCTGACCAACCCCGAGGACAAGGTCCACTACGTCGCGGCCGCGTTCCCCAGCGCCTGCGGCAAGACCAACCTCGCGATGCTCGAGCCGACCATCCCGGGCTGGAAGGTCGAGACCCTCGGCGACGACATCGCCTGGATGCACTTCGGTGCCGACGGCCGCCTCTACGCGGTCAACCCCGAGGCCGGCTTCTTCGGCGTCGCGCCGGGCACCAACTGGAAGACCAACCCGAACGCGATGCGCACCATCGAGCGCGGGAACTCGCTGTTCACCAACGTCGCCCTGACCGACGACGGCGACATCTGGTGGGAGGGCATGGAGGGCGAGCCCTCGTCCGTCACCACCTGGAAGGGCGCGCACCGCTCGCCGTCGGACGGCGGCGAGCCCGTGGCGCACCCGAACTCGCGCTACTGCACGCCGATGAGCCAGTGCCCGATCCTCGCCCCCGAGTGGGACGACCCGAACGGCGTGCCGATCTCGGCGATCCTCTTCGGCGGGCGGCGCAAGACCACGATCCCGCTGGTCAACGAGTCGTTCGACTGGCAGCACGGCACCTTCATGGGCGCCACGCTGTCGTCGGAGAAGACGGCGGCCGCGGCCGGCGGGCTCGGCCAGGTGCGCCGTGACCCGATGGCCATGATCCCGTTCCTCGGCTACAACGTCGGCGACTACTTCCAGCACTGGGTCGACATGGGCAAGGGTGCCGACGCCGAGAAGCTGCCGAAGATCTTCTACGTGAACTGGTTCCGCCGGGGCGACGACGGCCGGTTCCTGTGGCCCGGGTTCGGCGAGAACGGCCGCGTCCTGAAGTGGGTCATCCAGCGGATCGAGGGCACCGCCGCCGCGACCGAGACGCCGATCGGCCACGTGCCGACGGCCGACCAGATCGACCTCGACGGCGTGGCCGAGCCGCTGGCCGACATCGAGGCCTCGCTGAGCGTCGACCTCGACGAGTGGCGCGCCGAGCTGCCGCTGATCGAGGCGTGGTTCGACTCGATCGGCGAGAAGCTGCCGACCTCGATGCGCGACGAGTTCGAGGCCCTCAAGCAGCGCCTGGGCTAGGTCCTCCACGCTCGCCGCAGTTCTGACCGAAGGGCACCACGGGTCGACTTGATCGACCGGTGGTGCCCTTCGGTCGTTCCCGAGCGGACGCGCCGACCCCTACGATCTTGGGTTCATGGGGGGACGGACGACGGAGCACGCCGAGAGGGAGCCGTTCCTGCCCGCGTACGGCGCGGGCACGCTGGCCGAGGTGATGCCGTCGATGGCCGCGGCGCTGGGCGTGCCGGGCTTCGTCGACACCCTCGGCGTCGCGCGCCACGGCGAGGACGTCCGCGCGGCGGGGGGGCTGCTCGTCGACGGCCTCGGCGCCGACCTCCTCGCCGCCCACGCGGCCGACGCCCCGGTCCTGACCGAGCTGGCGCGCGCCACCGACGGCCTGACCGCGTGCTTCCCGGCGACGACGGCGGTCAGCATCGCCTCGCTGGGCACCGGCCTCCCGCCCGGCGAGCACGGCCTCGAGGGCTACAGCATGGGCGTGCCGTCCCTCGACGACCCGACCGCCGAGCCCGAGGTCGTGCTCAACACCCTGCGCTGGTGTGCGCACGGCGCGGCCGAGCCCGTCGACCTGCTCACCACGCTCCCGCCCGAACGCGTCCAGCCGCGGGCGACGGTCCTCGAGCGCGCGCAGCGCGACGGCGTCGCCGTCCGCGCCGTCGCCCCCGAGATCCAGCGACGCTCGGGCCTGACCCGCGCGGCACTGCGGGGCGGGCGCTTCCACGGCGCGCACGCGCTCGGCGACCTCGCCGCGGAGTTCCTCGGCGGGCTCGCCGTCGACGGCGACGAGCGCGCGCTCTGCTACGGCTACCACGGCGACGTCGACCTCCTCGGCCACCTGCACGGGCCCGGCAGCCTCGCGTGGCGGATCCAGCTCCGCGCGGTCGACGCGGTGGTCGGCGCGATCGCCGAGGCGCTGCGGCCGGGCGCGGCGATGCTCGTCGTCGCCGACCACGGGATGATCGCCACCGACCGCGGCTGGCAGATCGACGTCGACACGACCGCCGAGCTGCTCGTCGGCGTGCGCCGCCTGGCCGGGGAGGCCCGCGTGCGCCACGTGTACGCCGCCGACGGCGCGCGCGACGACGTCCTCGCCACCTGGCGCGACGTGCTGGGCGAGCGCGCGTGGGTGCTGGGGCGGGACGAGGCCGTCGAGGCGGGCTGGTTCGGCCCGCGCGTCGACGACGTCGCCCGCGGGCTCATCGGCGACGTCGTCGCGGCCGCCCGGGGCAACTGGACGCTCGTCCGCAGCCGCAACGAGCCGAAGGAGACCGCGCTCGTCGGCCACCACGGGTCGCTGACGGCGGCCGAACTGCGCGTCCCGCTCGCCGTGGCGCGTGGCTGACGCCATGTGAGCACTTTCCGTCGCCATGGCCACGGACAGTGCTCACATGCGGGGTACCCGAACGGAATGACCGGAGCCGAGCCGACCCCGCAGGCCGACGACACCGCCATGGCCGAGCTCGCCGGACGCCTGTTCGACATGGCCCGCGACGGCGACGCCGCCTCCCTCGCCGCCTACGTCGACGCCGGCGTGCCCGTGAACCTGACCAACGGCAAGGGCGACACGCTGCTCATGCTCGCGGCCTACCACGGCCACGCCGACGCGGTCCGTGCGCGGGTCGAGCGCGGCGCCGACGTCGACCGGCCCAACGACCGCGGCCAGTCCCCGCTCGCGGGCGCGGTGTTCAAGGGCGAGGACGAGGTCGTCCGGGTGCTCGCGGCGGGCGGCGCCGACCCCCGCGCGGGCCACCCGACGGCCGTCGACACGGCGGCCATGTTCGGCCGCGAGGACCTGCTCGCCGTCCTCGAACCCGGTACCCGCTGACCGGTCACGTCGGGCGGGCGGGACACTCGGGAGCGTGCACCACGCCCTCGGGACCCGCGTCACCATCGGGCTCGCCATCGCCGCTGCCCTCGGAATCGCCGACGTGCTCGGCGCCTTCGCCCCGGCGCCCGACATCGGCGAGGGCACGCCGTGGTTCATCACCCTGCTCACGGCCGTGGCGGGCGTCGTCACCCTGGTCGGGGCCGGGCTCGCCCTCCGGGCTGCGTCGCGCGAGCGGGCGCGGCCGTCGGGACCGGTCTCGCTGTGGCTGGTCGTCGCCTCGCGGGCCGTCTCGGTCCTCGCGGCAGCGCCGACGGTCTTCCTGACCGGCTTCACCGTGCCGCTCGCGGTGTGGATGGTCGTGACCGTCGTCGTGACCGTCGTCGTCATCGTCCTGCTCGTCCCCGCCGCGCTGGGCGAGAACGCCACGGCGCGCTGACTACCGCGACGTGACCGGCGCGAGGGCTCCGAGGATGTCGTCGACGCGGGCCTTCGCGTCACCGAAGATCATCGACGTGTTCTCGCGGAAGAACAGCGGGTTCTGCACGCCCGCGTAACCGGCCGCCATGGAGCGCTTGAACACGATCACCTGGCCGGCCTCCCACACCCTCAGGACCGGCATGCCGGCGATCGGTGAGCTGGGATCCTCGGCGGCGGCGGGGTTCACGGTGTCGTTCGCGCCGATGACGAGCACGACCGCGGTGTCGGCGAGGTCGTCGTTGATCTCGTCCATCTCGAGGACGACGTCGTAGGGCACCTTCGCCTCGGCGAGCAGCACGTTCATGTGCCCGGGGAGACGGCCCGCGACGGGGTGGATGCCGAAGCGGACCTCGATGCCGCGCTCGGTCAGGCGCCGGGTCAGGTCGGCGACGGGGTACTGCGCCTGGGCCACCGCCATCCCGTAGCCCGGCACGATCACCACCGACGACGCCTCGGCGAGCATCTCGGCCACGTCGGAGGCGACGACCTCGCGGTGCTCGCCCTCGACGGCCGCCGACGCCGTGCCCGACTCGACCCCGAAGCCCCCGGCGATCACCGAGAGGAACGAGCGGTTCATCGCCTGGCACATCACGTACGACAGGTACGCACCGGAGGAGCCGACGAGCGCCCCGGTGACGATGAGCAGCACGTTGTCGAGCAGGAAGCCCGAGGCGGCCGCGGCCCAGCCCGAGTAGCTGTTGAGCATCGACACGACCACCGGCATGTCGCCGCCGCCGATCGAGGCGACGAGGTGCCAGCCGAGCGCGAGGGCGAGCCCGGTCAGGCCGATCATCAGCCCGAGCGACGGGGTGACCGCGAACGCCACGGTGAGCGCCGCGAACCGACGAGCGCGAGCAGGTTGAGCACGTTCTTGCCCGGCAGGGTCAGCGGGCGCGACTTCATCCGCCCCGACAGCTTCCCGTAGGCCACGATCGACCCGGTGAACGTCACGGCGCCGATGAAGACGCCGAGGCCCACCTCGACCGAGTGCACCCCGAGCAGCTCGGGCGCGACGGTGGTCTGCGTGCCGCCCGCGGCCTCGACCGCCTCGACCTCGAAGTACCCGTTCCAGCCGACCAGGACGGCGGCCAGGCCGACGAAGCTGTGCAGCAGTGCGATCAGCTCGGGCATGCCGGTCATCTCGACGACCCGCGCGCGCCACAACCCGATGCCGCCGCCCACGACGAAGCCGGCGACGAGCAGCGCCACGGCGCCCGCCTCGAGCGACGAGGCGGCGAGGGCGACGGTCGCGACGAGCGCGATCGCCATGCCGGCGATGCCGTAGACGACGCCCGACCGGGCCGTCTCGTGGCGCGACAGGCCGGCGAGGCTCATCACGGTGAGCAGCGCGGCGACGATGTAGGCGGCGGTGGCCGCCGTTTCCGGGCTCATGCGGCCGGGCCCTTCGTGAACATGGCGAGCATGCGGCGGGTCACCGCGAAGCCACCGACGATGTTGATGCTGGCCAGCACGATCGCGACCAGCGCCAGGACCGACACGGCGAGCCCGTGCTGGCCGAACTGCAGCAGTGCGCCGACCACGATGACGCCCGAGATCGCGTTGGTCACCGACATCAGCGGGGTGTGCAGGGCGTGGTGGACCTTGCCGATGACGTAGTAGCCGATGACGACCGCCAGCACGAACACCGTGAGGTTGGTGGCGAGCGCGGGCGGGGCGAACGCGGTCGCGGCGAAGAGCACCGCGAGCCCGACGCCGATCGCCGCGTAGCGACGGCCGGGCGAGGCGGGCTTGTCGGGGGCGACGACCGGCGTCGACGCGGTCGGCTCGGGCGCCGGCGCGGGGGCCGCGGACACCGACACCGGCGGGGGTGGCCAGAGCACCTCGCCGGCGTGGGCGACGGTCATGCCGCGCACGACCACGTCGTCGAGGTCGAGGTGCAGCGCGCCGTCGCGCTCGGGGGTGAGCAGCTTGAGCAGGTTGACCAGGTTGGTGCCGTAGAGCTGGGAGGCCTGCGCGGGCAGGCGGGCCGCGAGGTCGGTGTACCCGACGATCGTCACGCCGTTCGGCGTCACGACGACCTCGTCGGCGACCGAGCCCTCGACGTTGCCGCCCTGGCCCGCGGCCATGTCGACGACGACGCTGCCGGGCCGCATCGAGGCCACGGCGGCCGCGGTGAGCAGGCGGGGCGCCTGGCGGCCGGGGATGAGCGCGGTGGTGACGACGATGTCGACGTCGGCGGCCTGCTCGCTGTAGATCTCCGCGGCCCGCGCGTCGTAGGCCTCCGACGTCGCCTTGGCGTAGCCGTCGGTGCTGGCCTCCTGGGCCACGTCGACCTCGAGGAACGTCCCGCCCAGCGAGCGGACCTGCTCGGCCACCTCGGGGCGGGGTCGGTCGCCCGGACGACGGCACCCAGACTCGAGGCCGCGCCGATCGCGGCGAGGCCGGCGACCCCCGCCCCGGCCACGAGCACCTTGGCCGGCGGCACCTTGCCCGCCGCGGTGACCTGCCCGGTGAAGAACCGGCCGAAGTGGTTGGCCGCCTCGATCACCGCGCGGTAGCCCGCGATGTTGGCCAGCGAGGACAGGACGTCGAGCGACTGGGCTCGCGAGATGCGGGGCACGGCGTCGGCGGCCAGCACCGTCACGTCCTTCGCGGCGTACGCGGCGAGCAGCTCGGGGTGGCGGGCGGGCGCGACCATGGCCACGACCGTCGTGCCCGGCGCGAGGCGGTCGGGCTCGGGTGCGGCGACGGCCAGCACCACCTCGGCCGACCACGGGTCGCCGAGCTCGGCGCCCGCCTGCGCGTACGCGGTGTCGGGCAGGTCGGCGCGCTCGCCGGCGCCCGGCTCGACGACGACCGTCCAGCCCAGGTTCTGCAGCCCGACGACGGTCGCCGGTGTGGCGGCCACCCGGGTCTCTCGTTCCCCCGTCTCGCGGGGGACACCGATGCGCATCGGTGCGCTCCTCATCCGTGCTCGCCGTCCGGCGGCGGTCGCCGTCGGCGCGCGGTCGACACGGTTCGACCAGCAGAGGGATGACGGTAGCGAGAGCGTGACCCGTCCGCCGTAGGGGCTGGGTCACCCCGACGGGGGTGATCGCCGCAACCGCGTCGCAACACGGCGTCCCTACGGTCGGGACCGTCCCCGCCCGTTCCGAGGAGGACCCGTGGCCCGTATCCCGCTGGTCGATCACCACGACCCCGAGGTCGACCCGCACGCCCGCACACTGCTCGAGGCCGCCGAGGCCGCACAGCCCGACGTCGGCGTGCTGAACGTGCACAAGGCGCTGGCCAACCACCCGGCGGCGCTGCAGAAGTTCATGGAGTTCGCGAGCGTCATCTACTTCGAGAACTCGATGCCCGACGCGAAGACCCGCGAGCTGCCGTACCTGACGAGCGCCGTCGCGAACAACTGCTTCTATTGAACGCCGACCCACGTGGTGCTCGGTCGAGCATCGGGACTGACCGACGAGCAGATGTCGCACCTGCTCGACGACCCGCTCCCGGAGGGCATGTTCACGCCCGCCGAGGAAGCGATCATCGTTTACGCCCGTACCTCCACGTGGTTCCAGCCCATCACCGACGAGATCTGGGCGAACCTGCGGGCACACTTCACCGAGAAGCAGTGCATGGAGATCTCGTTCACCGTCGGCCTCGACCAGCTGGTGAGCCGCTTCCACGCGACGGTGCAGACCGACGTCGACGCCGTCACCACCGACCAGCTCGGGTCCTGCCCGGTCGCCCTGCCCCCACCGCCGTAGTGCGCTTCGCGCTCGTGAGTACTTTCCGTCGCGATAGCCACGGAAAGTACTCACGAGCGCAGAGCGCACGTCGGAACACGGCGCGGCCGTGCCGGGTTGCACCCCGTATGCGTGAACCCGTCCTGTCGGTCCTCGACCTGTCGCCGGTGCCGTCGGGGACGCCCACGTCGGCCGCCCTGCGCGAGACCGTCGAGCTCGCGCGCACCGCCGAGCGCGCCGGCTACCGGCGCTTCTGGCTCGCCGAGCACCACAACATCCCCAGCGTGACCAGCTCGGCGCCCGAGATCCTGATCGCGTCGGCGGCCGCCGCGACGAGCACGATCCGCGTCGGCTCCGGCGGCATCATGCTGCCCAACCACGCGCCGCTGAAGGTCGCCGAGACGTTCCGGGCGCTGCGCGGACTGCACGGCGACCGCATCGACCTCGGGCTCGGGCGCGCCCCCGGCACCGACCCGCGCACGGCCATCGCGCTGCGCCGGAGCCGCCAGGCGCTCACCGCCGACGACTTCCCCGACCAGCTCGCCGAGCTGCGCGGTTACGTCGACGGCTTCGAGCCCGACCACCCGTTCGCGGGGATCGCGGCCATGCCCGACGACGTCCCGCTGCCGCCGATCTGGATCCTGGCCTCGAGCTACTACGGCGGGCAGGCGGCGGCGCACTTCGGCACCGGCTTCGCCTACGCCGGGCACTTCGGCGGCGCAGACCCCGGCGAGGCCACCCGCATCTACCGGGCGTCGTTCCGGCCCAGCGCCGCCGCGGGCGCGCAGGAGCCGCACGTCGTGCTCGCTGCCGCCGTCATGACCAGCGAGGACGGCGACCGGGCCCGTGCGTTCGGCCGGGCGCACGCCCTGTCCATGGCGCGCCTGCGCACCGGCTCGCCGGGGCCCCTGCCGAGCCCCGAGGAGGCGCTGGCGCACGACTGGGCGCCCGTCGAGCTGCAGGTCGAGCAGGCCATGGCCGACAAGTTCACCGCCGGGACCCCCGACGAGGTCGCCGACGACCTGCGGCGCCGCATGGCCGCGGCCGACGCCGACGAGCTGATGCTCATGACGCCGATCCACGACCCCGCCGAGCGGCGCCGGTCGCTGGAGCTGGTGGCCGAGGCGATGGGGACGTCGGTCGCGCTCGCGCAGGCGTAGGGATCCAGACTGCGGCGATGCTGAGCACCGACCGCCTGCTCGACGAGATCGGGCGCCACACCGACGCGTTCGCCGACGCCGTCCTCGCGGCCGACCTCGACGCGCCGGTCGCGCCGTGCCCCGAGTGGTCGGTCCGCGACCTCGCCGACCACCTCGGTGGCGTGCACCGCTGGGCCACCGACAACGTCGGCGAGCGGAGGCAGAAGCTCGCGCGCCGCGGCCCGACCGACCCGCCGATGCCGGGCGAGCCCGAGGCGATCGCGGCGTGGCTGCGTGAGGGGGGTGCCGCCCTGGTCGCGGCGTTCCGGGCCGGCGACCCCGAGGACGAGGTCGGCGGGTTCGGGCGGCCGGTCACCGTCGGGTGGTGGGCCCGCCGGCAGTGTCACGAGACGCTCGTGCACCGGGCCGACGCCGAGATCGCGGCGGAACGGACACCGTTCGCCGGCGTCGACCCCGAGGTCGCGTCGGACGGCGTCGACGAGTGGCTGGCGCTCGTCATGCTCGGCGGGCGAGAAGCGCACGGCGCTGCACGGCGACGGGCGAGACGCTGCACCTCCACGCGACCGACGCGCCGGGACGCCGGGGAGTGGGTGATCACCCGTGAGGCGGGTGACCTGCGACTCGAGCGCGACCACGGCAAGGGAGACGTGGCACTGCGCGGGCCGGCGACGACGCTGCTGGGCGTGACGACGGGACGCCTCGGCCCGGAGCACGCCGAGGTGCTGGGCGACGCGGACCTGCTGCGGCACTGGCTCACGCACGCCGTCGTCTGACGACGGCGCGCGTCCGGCCCGGTGGCTAGGCCTGCAGCTCGGACTGCGGGGTGATCGCGAAGCGGAACTCGTCGCCGTCGACCGCCTCGCCCTCGGGCACGCGCTAGACGTCGAGCACCTTGTCGTCGAGGGCCGAGGCCGCGACGGGCTCGAGGAAGATGTCGGCGCCGCCACCCTCGAGGACCGTGTCGTCGGCCGCGGGCGTCGGGGCCACCGACAGCTCGAGGCCCTCTTCCTGCATGTTGGGCGTCGCGGCGATGCGCAGACCGGAACCCTCGGGCATCTCGTTGGTCTCGAGGATGGTCGAGATCGCTTCGGCTGCCGTCTCCGTCAGTGCCAGCATGTCCCGATACCATACGGATCACGGGCAGGCCACGCACACCGGGGTTCGGCGAGTCAGCCGACAGAACCCCAGCTCGGACGCACGATCACGGAGTGGAGCGGATCGTTGGCCCTCCCGATGAGCGCTGTCACCTCAGCCGACCGCCGCGACGACGTGGTCCGGTTGCTCGCCGATGCGCCCGAGGGGCTGTCCGACGGTGAGCTGGCGCGGGCGCTCGGCGACGGCGTGCGCCCGCAGACCGTCAACACGCTCTGCCGACGGATGGCCGCCGACGGCGTCGTCGAGCGCGCGGGCACCCGCCCGATCCGCACCCGGCTCGTCCCGGGCGCCACGGCGGCGGACGACGATCTCGTTCCGCGGAGCGACACGCCGAGCGAGACCGGCGTGTCGCTCCCCGAGAAGGGATCTTCGCCCGACGCGGCCCCGGTCGACGAACCCGCGAGCGACGACGCCCGGGCGCGGTCACCGCCGAGCCGCGGGCGTCGTCGACGAGCCCGTGGACGCCGAGCCGACCGCGCCCGACGCCCGTCGCGCCGAGCCCGTCGTCGCCGAGCCCGTCGTCGCCGAGCCCGTCGTCGTCGAGCCCGTCGCCGTCCCCGCCCGAGCGAGGGCGGCCCCGCCGGCGCGCCCGCCCGCGACGTCCTGCAGGCGTGGTCGCGGACGGTCAACGTGCAGGCGGCGGTGGCGGGATGGCTGCGCGGGCGCGGGGCGACGATCCGTTCGGTCGACGCTCGACGGGCGCGCCCGCCCGCGACCTCGTCGCGCGCCTCGACGGCGACGAGCTGTCCACGTCGAGGTGACGGGGTGGCCGCCCGACGGCGCGCGCACCCACCCGACGACGATCGCCGCCGACTGGTTCTCCGCCGCGACGCGGGCGGCCGTGACCCGGCGCGGCGCCGCGCCGCACGCCAGGATCGTCATCGCCCTGCCCGACACCCGCCGCTACCGGGCGCTCGCCGCCGGCGCCGACCCGGCCCGCACGACGGCGCGGACCGAGGTCTGGTTCGTCGACCCCACGGCTCCGTGGAGACGCGACCGCCGCCGCGGGTGAGGGTCGCCTACCGGTTCGCCGTCGGGGGGCCGGGGTAGAACCGGGGCGTCGACCACCACCGACCCGGAAGGCCCCGCATGTCCGCCGACATCACCGAGATGATCCTCGACGACCACGACTGGTTCCGCCGTCAGTTCCTGCACCTGGCGGGCCTGCGCGAGTCGCCCGAGCAGGCGGCGACGGTCTGGGACACGCTCGCCCGCCACCTCGAGGTGCACGCGTCGGCCGAGGAGCAGCACTTCTACCCGTCGATGGCGCGGCGCGCCGACGACGAGGACGCGTCGGCCACCGAGGACGCCATCGGCGACCACGACGAGATCCGCGACGCCTCGCGCAAGGCATTCGACGCCGAGGTCGGCAGCCAGGAGTGGTGGGACGCCGTCGACGAGTGCGACCAGGCCAACAACCACCACATGGCCGAGGAGGAGCGCGACGACCTCGCGCCCTTCGTCCGGGCCACCTCGCTGGCCCTGCGCCAGGCGCTCGGCGCCAAGTTCGAGCAGTTCAAGGTCGAGCACGCGGGCGGCGCCGGCCTCGACTTCCAGGACAAGGACCCGCAGCAGTACGTCGAGGCCGTCACCGGCTGAGACGCTGCACCCCTGCACCGGGAGGGGTGACGTGACCGGCACGTACGCGGGCGTCGACGAACGCTCCGTCACGGCGCCGATGTGGCGTGCCGTGGTCCTGTTCCGCGTCGCGGCGCTCGCCGTCGCCGTCGTCAACGTGGTCCGGCTGTTCGACGGCTACCGGCGTCCAGGCCTCGCCGTGGCGGTCGTGGTGGCGATGGCCGCGTGGACGGCGCTGTCGGCGTGGTGGTTCCTCGGCGGCGCCGACCGGCTCCGGCGGCGGCTGGCGCTCGCCGAGGTGGTCGTCGTCCCGCTGGCGACGCTCGACCCTGGTCGTCGAGGACCCGGCGCGGCTCGCCGCAGGGCGGCCCGATCCTCACCACCATGTGGTCGACGGGCCCGGTGCTCTCGCTCGCGGTGGCCACGGGCTGGCGCGGCGGGCTCGTCGCGCGCCTGGTCACCGTCGGGTGCTCGCCGCCGTCCGGCGGGCCGCCGACGGCTCGTTCCTCTACGACGCGCAGCTGCTGCTCGTCTCCGGGTTGGCCCTCGGGCTGGCGGCCGACTGGATGCGCGCGGCGGCGCGGCGGACCCCGGCCCCCGTCGCCGCGCAGGCCGCCACCGCCGAGCGCGAGCGCCTGGCCCGGGACATCCACGACGAGGTACTGCAGGTCCTGGCGTTCGTGCGGCGCCGCGGTGACGAGGTCGCCCGCGCCGAGCCCGACGGGCCGGCCGCCGAGATCGCCCGCCTGGCGGGCGAGCAGGAGGTGGCGCTGCGCGCCTCGTCGCCACCGGCCCGCCCGCCGACCGGGGAGCGACGGCGCGGGCCGGCCGACGCCACCAGCGACCTCTCGGCCGCCCTCGCCGCCGTGCTGCCCGTGCGGGCGAGCCTCGCCGTGCCCGCCGAGCCGGTGCGCCTGCCCCGCGACGTCACGGCGTCGCTCGTCGCCGTGGTCCGCGAGGCGGCCGCCAACGCCGAGCGCCACGCGGGGACGGCGCGGGGCTGTGGGTGCTGGTCGAGGACGGCGCGGACGAGGTGACGGTCAGCGTGCGCGACGACGGCGCCGGCATCCCCGAGGGGCGGCTGGCCTCGGCGGAGGCCGACGGGCGCCTCGGCGTGGCGTCGTCGATCCGGGGACGCGTCGCCGACCGGGGGGGCACGATCGACCTGCACACGGGCGCGGGCGAGGGGACCGAGTGGGAGATGCGGGTGCCGGTGCGATGAGCGCGGTGAGCGTGCGCGTGATGGTGGTCGACGACCACCCGATCTGGCGCGAGGGCGTGGCGCGCGACCTCGGCGAGCACGGGTTCGACGTGGTCGCGACGGCGGGCGACGGCGCCGCGGCCGTCCGGATCGCACCCGCGGTGCGGCCCGACGTCGTGGTGATGGACCTCCAGCTGCCGCACCTGTCGGGGGCCGAGGCGACGGCCGCGATCCGCGCCGCCCTGCCCGACACCCGGGTCCTCGTGCTCTCGGCGAGCGCCGAGCACGGCGACGTGCTCGGCGCGGTGCGCGCCGGGGCGTCGGGCTACCTCGTCAAGTCGGCCGCGGTGTCCGAGCTCGTCGACGCGGTGCGGCGCACGGCCGACGGCGCGACGGTGTTCTCGCCCGGTCTGGCCGGTCTCGTGCTCGGCGAGTACCGGCGTCTCGAGGCCACCCCGCGCCGTCGCGACGAGCCCGACCTGCCCCGCCTGACCCCGCGGGAGACCGAGGTGCTGCGCCTCGTGGCGAAGGGCCTGACGGCCCGGGCCATCGCGGAGCGGCTGACGCTCTCGCACCGCACGGTGGAGAACCACGTGCAGAACTCGCTGCGCAAGCTCGCCCTCACCAACCGCGTCGAGCTCACCCGCTACGCCATCGAGCAGGGCCTCGACGAGGAGGACTGACGCGGGCTCAGGACGGCGGGAGGCGGTCCCGGGCCCACTGGGCCCACGCGAGCAGCGCCTCGCACTGCCGGATCCCGTACTCGCCCGAGAGGCGGTCGACGGGCAGCTCGCCGGGCCGCAGGCGGCCGTCGATGCGGTCCATCAGCGGCCGCAGCCGGTCGATCTCGGCGGTGCAGCGCTCGGCGAGGCCGTCGAGGAGCCGCCGCGCGTCGGCCGGGTCGAGCGCCGAGAGCAGGAACAGGCGCAGCACCTCCTCGTCGTGCCCCGGGCCCTGCCGGGCACGGGGCTCCTCGAGCATCCAGCGGCGCAGCTCGTCGCGGCCCGCGTCGGTGAGCGCGTGCAGCTTGGCGCCGCGGGCCCCGGTCCCCACGACGTCGACGAGCCCGGCGTGGTGCAGGGAGGCGAGCTCGGGGCTGATGGCGGTGCGGCGCGCGTTCCACGCGTGACGGCCGAGGTCGCCCTCGAAGTCGCGGGCCAGGTCGTGGGCGCCGGCGGGCCCGCGGACGAGCAGGCCGAGCAGCGCGTGCCGCAGCGACATGGGGCGAGGTTATCCGGTGGGGCCGCGTCGCCCAGGACGGCCGGGTCGGGCGACCTCAGTTGAGGTGCGCCGCCACGCCCGCGCCCAGCGGTGCAGCGTCGCGGCGTCGCCGGGCAGCTCGTCGGCCCAGTCCTCGAGCAGCGCCGCGGCCTCGCGGAACGCCGCGCGCCGCCCGAGGACCTCCGCGAGCTCGCCGACCTCGTCGACGTCGACACCGGGCAGCGCCAGGCGCATCGCCAGCACCCACCTCAGCTCGCCGAGGCGGCCGCGCGAGCGGTGGATGCGCCGCAGGTTGGTCAGCACGCGGACGAGGAGCGTCCGCCCGTCGACGGCGAGGAGCATGCGGTCCGGGTCGAAGACGCCGCGCCGGCGCCGGTGCTGGCCCGGAACCGCGCGCCTCGCACCCGTCGCGGTCGAGGAGCTCACCGGTGAACGGGTCGAGGTGGACGCCGTCGGGCCCGGCGCCGCCGGGCGGACCAGGAAGTGGCCGGGCATGCCGACCGGTTCGAGGGCGACACCGGCCCGGCGCCCGACCTCGAGGCAGACCAGGGCCAGCGTGATCGGGATGCCGCGGCGCCGGGCGAGGACCTGGAGCAGCGAGGAGTGGCGCGGGTCGTAGTAGTCCCCGCTCGCCCCGGCGAAACCCTCCTCGACGTAGAGCCGGCGCACCAGGCCGGCGAGGTCGCCGACCCCGCGGCGAGGCGGTCGAGCTCGGCGCGCGCGCCCGCACGTCCTCGTCGCCCGCCCGTCGGGTCGGCGGCGCCCGGGCGATCT
The DNA here is from genome assembly GCA_030449875.1 of Aegle marmelos. Lineage (NCBI taxonomy): Eukaryota > Viridiplantae > Streptophyta > Magnoliopsida > Sapindales > Rutaceae > Aegle > Aegle marmelos. The sequence continues at coordinate 73,487 of JASUUL010000037.1, read as the reverse complement.
CGAGCGCGGCCGCGTCGAGCGCGGGGCGCGGCACGGACACGAGGTCGGTGAAGCGCACGACCGCGGCGTCGCGCCGTGCCCGGCGCTCCTCGGGATCGAGGGCGTCGTCGCGGCCGTCGTGGCCGCCCCCGGCACCCGCGTCGTCGACCACCCCTGCATCCTGCCCCTCGCCGCTACCGGCGGCGAGCATCACGCACGTCCGCCGGGCGGGTCGGGCGCGGGCGGCGCGCCGGGCGCGGGCGCGTGCCGGGCGGTCGCGGTGTGCGGGCCCGCCGCGGGCGACGGGAGCGAGCATCGCGCGCACCCGCGCGCGCAGGGCGGGCATCCCCGCGAAGGCGGTGTCGCCGGGGCAGGCGGTCGAGCCGACCTCGCGGTGGGCGAACAGTGCCGTGACGTTCGCCGTACGACCCTTCGGGTACCGGGAGGTGCCGCCACCGGTCGAGACCAGGTCGACGCGCTGCTCGGGGTCGCGGTAGAGCCCGCTCAGCTTCCACGCCGCGAGCGCGGGCCGCCGACTCGAAGGCGGGCGGCGTGGCCGGGGTCCGGCTCAGGTCACCCAGGTAGGCGATGCCGAAGGTCTCGCGGTTGAAGCCGCCGGCGTGCGCCGCGGTCACGGCCCGGTCCATCCCGCCCGCGCGTCCCTCGAAGACGGTGCCGAACTTGTCGACCAGCGCGTTGTAGCCGATGTCGCCCCAGCCCTGGCTCTTCGCGTGGTAGGCGTAGATGGCCCGGACGATCCGCGCCGAGTCGCCCGGCCCGTAGTCGTTGGTCTCCGCGGTGTGGTGGATCGTCACCGCACGCACGCCGGGCGTGTACTGCGGGGCCCAGCTCATCATCGACTCGTCGGCGCCCCACTGGGCCCGGGTCACGAAGGCGGGCGCGCCGGTCCGCGCCCGGCGGGCCACGGCCTCGTCGCCGGGCGAGGTGCCGGGATCGACGCGCAGGACCTCGAGGCCCTCGTCGACCGGCGCGCCGGCGCGCACGGCACGCACCTGCACCGCTGTGCGGTCGCCGACCCAGATCGGGTCCGACCCGCCACGGACGGGGTCCCGGGAGGGGCGGGCGGACCGTCGGTGCGCTCGCCCGCGACCGTGTCGAGCGGCGTCCAGGCGCCCACGCGCCCGCGGCGTCGGGGACGCGGACCTCGACGCGGTCGGGCGCCGGCCCCGTCCAGGTCACCGCGACCAGGTCGAGCGGTCCCGGGGCCCGGGCCTCGCGGGCGCCGCTCGCGTCGCGGGCTCCCGGCGTGAAGGGCACGGGGGCGATCGTCGTCGGGGTCGGGCGTGCGGGCGGCAGGGCCGCCGGGCGAGGCGGGGCGCGGTCGCGCGGCTCGGCGCGGGGCGGCGGCGGCGGGCGCCGCCCCGGCGGTCGGGGGCAGGACCAGCGCCGCGCCCAGCGCGAGGGTCGTCCCCAGCACCAGGTGCCGGGCCGTGCGCCGTCCACCCGTGCGTCCCCGCCACCTCCGCCACTGCGCCGACACGTCCGCCTCCCGCCCGCTCCCGGAGCGACCGACCCGCCCCGAGGGGTCCACCATGACCCCCACAGGGACCCCGCCCGTCCCGCGACGGGCCCGGGACCCCCGGACGTGTGAGGAGCTCGCGGGCCTGGAGATCCCGTTCGGGTGACGTCGACGTGCCTCGACGAGGGGTCGAGGTCGCCGCGGCCGCGGTCCGCCGCGGGCGGACGATCGGCCGCGGGGCGCGAAGGCGACGTCGGCGTACGTGGCGACGGTCCGGGTGGCCAGCGCGTCCGAGCCCGCGCCGAGGGGGCCCGACACCAGCGGTAGCAGCTTCGTGACGTTGAAGGCGCCGCGGCGGGAGAACCGGGAGGCGAGCCGGTAGCCGATGCGGCGGTCGAGCTGCTCGTGGACCTCCGGGGGCAGCCGGCGCAGCCCGGCGAGCAGCGACACCACCCGCAGGTCGATGCCCGTGCGCTCGCAGAGGTCGGCGCCGTCCGGCCCGAGCAGGCAGAGCAGGATCGCGGTCCGCACGACGGGCGAGTCGACGTCGTGCCCGCGGACGTGGGCGATGGCCCCGCGAGGCGGGTGCCGACGAGGTACAGCCCGGTGACCCCGGCGGGCGCGGTGAGCGGCAGGGTCGCGGCGCCGCCGAGGCTGGTCACGAAGCCCGACCCGGCCGCGCGGCGCACGTGGGCCGTGACGAGGTCGCGGACGGCCCGGTCACGGTCGCCGCCCGCCGCCGCGAGGGCCTCCTCGGCGACCGTGACGGCCGGCTGCCAGGGCCCGGCGCCGCCGAGGCCGCGCCGGACCAGCTCGGCGACGACCCGGTCGCCGACGCCGCCGCCCCGCGCGGGGACCGCGCCGTGCTGTTCGGTCACGAACGAGGAGCCTAGGCGCTCGGCGCTCGTGCCTACGGCAGCAGTTCCCCGGCCGCCGCCAGGGTGCCGGCCCACGGCTGGTCGCGGTCGCGGTCGAGGGCCAGGCGCAGGCGGGCGACCTGGGCGGGCTCGCGGGACCAGGCCAGCACGCGGCGCTGGACGCGGGCGCCGTAGAAGGTGTCGATGACGAGCTCGGCGAGGTGGTGGTCGGCGCTCGCGGTGTCCTTGTACTCCCAGATCGCGAGGAGGCGGTCGGGCGGCTCGCCGAGCCCGGAGGCGCCGTCGAGGTAGTCGACCGCCGTGGCGCCGTCGGGGCCGCCGGGGTGCAGGTCGAGGAGCGCGACCCAGATGGCGTCGACGACGTCGCGCACGGCGTCGCGCTCGATGTCCGACCAGTCCGCCCAGTGCTCGGCGACTCGGGACAGGACGGTGTGCAGGTCGAGGCGGTCGTCGGTCAGCACCCGGCGCAGCAGCCACGGGGTCAGCGACCGCACGTCCTCGGGACCCCCGATCGTGACCCCGAGGCCCAGCGCGAGCGCGAACGGGTCGGCGTCGGCCACCCGCACCTCGCGCTGGCAGTGCGCGCAGCCCTCGAGCACCTCACGGGGCGGGTGCGCGACGAACGCGGCCTCCAGCCCCCACAACGCGGCGTCCACACCGGCGTCGTCCTTCACGTCCATGCGGACGATCCTTCCGCGCCGCAAGGCGACACGCTGGGCCGTTAGTGCCCTCTCGACTCGATAGTGTCACTCTTCGTGGTTCAACGTACCGCCGAGCGAGGTATGGCTGCCGCTCGTCTCCGCCGGTCGAGGTCGAGGGATGCGACACGCCCGAGCGCGCGGTCAGGCGCGGGTCGGGGATCCAGGAGCCGTGGAAGCCCGCCGGGGACCCGCGCGGCAGCGTCACCCGGGCGACGACCGTCCGCGGGTCGTGCGCGTCGAGCACCAGCAGCTGCGAGGCACTGCCGTCGCGCCGGGTGGTGATCGTCAGCAACCAGCCCTCGTCCTCGGCCCGGTCCGCGGCCTCGCTCGCGGGGACGAACACGGCCTCGCCCGCGACGACGTCGGGCCCGAGCTCGAGCGCGGTCATCTCGGCCCCCGCGTCGCCCCGCCCGCCCGGATCCGGTCCGAGGTCGGCCTTCACGACGGCGTTCGCCGCCGCGTCGACACCACCGCGTAGCGGTAGCGGCTCGCCCGCCCGGTCCGGGTGTCGTCGAGGGTCGGCATCTCCAGGCCCCGGTCGTGCAGCGGCGTCTCGGTCACCCGGCCGCTCGCCGGGTCGAGCGTCCAGCGGTGCAGCCGCGCGGTCGACGTCGCGGGCGCCGCGGCGGCGTCGCCACCACGAGGCGCGCGGCGCGCCCGCCCCGACACGTCCTCCGGCGCGTAGCGGGCCCCGTCGAGCACGATCCGGCCGGCGGCGTCCTCGCACGCGGTGCCGACGTGGAAGACGTAGCAGGGCTCGATCTCGAACCAGCGCACGCGCGCCTGCGGGTCGTCCTGGCGCATCACCCCGAGGCGGGCGCCGTAGCGCTCGTCCCACCCGAAGGGCAGGCCCTTGACCATCAGCCGCCACTGGAACGTCATCGGCAGGTCGAGCCACACCACGTGGTGCTCGGTGATCGCGAAGTCGTGCATGAGCGTCGGCTTGCGGACCGCGACGGGCCGGCTCGCGACCAGCTCGCCCGCCGCCGAGATGCGGTGATAGGTCAGGTACGGCGGGCGCGGCGAGTAGCCGTAGCAGTGCAGATCGCCGGTGACCGGGTCGATCTTGGGGTGGGCGGCCATCGCCGTGGTGAGGCGCCCGTCGAAGTCGCAGGGGCCGACGGTCCCGAGCTCGGCGTCGACCTCGTAGGGCAGGCCCTGCTCGACGAGCGCGAGCAGGCGACCGCCGTGCTCGAGGACGTGGGTGTTGGCGGGCACCGCCGAGAGGTCCATGCCGCGCGGGGTGAAGAACCGGTGCCCGGCGAGGGCGCGAGTGCGGATCCAGCGGTTGCGGTACCACTCGGCGCGACCGCCGCGCAGCCGCACGCCGTGCAGCATGCCGGGGCCGGTGAACGGGTGCCTGCGCTGCTCCCCGGGCAGCGCGTTGGCGCCGTTGCGCAGGTAGCGCCCCGACAGCTCGGGCGGCAGCGCGCCCTCGACCGGCAGGTCGACGGCGTCGATCTCGTCGGGCACGGGGTCCAGGTGGCTGGTGACGGCGAGGGTCACGTTCGCGACGGTAGGCGCGCGCGCGGCGGGCGCGCGCGGCGTGGAGACCGATACCCCCTATCGGTCGACGCTGCGTCGCCGATCACGTCGCGTGCGCGCGCGGCCCGCGGCGGAACAGTCGATCGACGTGGGCATCGACGTGGACGGGGCGCAGACGGGCGACGACCTCGAGGTGACGACGACCGGCGGGCGCGGTGCGCGGCTACCGCACCCGCGGCGTGCGGACCTGGCGCGGCGTCCCTACGCCGCGGCGCCCGTCGGGCCGCGGCGCTTCCGCGCGCCCGCCGGTCGAGCCCTGGGAGGGCGTCGCGACGCGACGCGCTTCGGCCGGTGCCCGTGCAGGAGCGCGTGGGCGAGTTCCTCGGCGCCGGCCGGCACACCCCGATGTCCGAGGACTGCCTGACGCTCAACGTCGTCTCCCCCTCCCGCCCCCTCGCCGAGGGCGAGCCACCGCGGCCGGTCATGGTCTGGTTCTACGGCGGGGCGTTCGTCGTCGGCGCCGCGTCCGCCCCGGCCTACCGCGGCGACCGCCTCGTGCGCCGCGGCGACGTCGTCTACGTCAGCGTCAACTACCGCCTGGGCGCCCTCGGCTACCTCGACTTCTCGGACTGGTCGACCGCCGGGCGCCCGTTCGACGCCAACGTCGGGCTGCGCGACCAGATCGCCGCGCTCGAGTGGGTCCGCGACAGATCGCCCGGTTTCGGCGGCGACCCCGGCAACGTCACGATCTTCGGCGAGTCCGCCGGCGCGATCTCGGTGACCACCCTCATGACGGTGCCGCGGGCCCGGGGCCTCTTCCACCGCGCGATCGCCCAGAGCTCGGCGCCCACCATGGTGTTCGGGCGCGAGCGGGCCCTCGGGTGGTCGCGGGAGTTCGTCGCGGCGCTCGTCGACGCGACCGGGCAGGACGACCCCGCCCGCGCGCTCGACGAGGCCGACCCCGACCAGCTGCTCGGTGCCGCGCGGGTGATGCGCCGCAGCCTCGGCCGCTCGCCGGGCACGCTGCCGGCCTCGCCGGTCGTCGACGGCGAGCTCCTGCCCGAGGCGCCGATCGACGCGTTCGAGGCCGGCCGCGCCACCGACGTCCCGCTCATCATCGGCACGAACGACACCGAGGGCAGGCTCTTCGAGCTGCCGGGCATGCGCCTCGACCTGCTGCGCACCAACGCCACGGCCGAGCGGATGTTCGCGCTCGCCGGTCCCGAGGCCCGCGACCGCGTGCTCGCCACCTACGACGGCGCGCCGTTCCGTCGCGACCTCGGCGGCGACTACCTGTTCTGGTACCCCACCGTCCGCGTGCAGGCCTCCCACCGGGGTCCCGTGTACGCGTACCGCTACGACCTCGCGCCGCCGCTGCTGCACCTGCTCGGGATCGGCGCGACGCACGGGATGGAGCTCTATCCCGTCTTCGGGCTCGTCGACACCCGCGCCGGGCGGGTGATGACGGCCCTCGGCGGGCGCCGGCCGATGCGGCGCCTGCAGGAGCGCATGCAGGCCGACTGGCTGCACTTCGCCCGCCACGGGGTGCCGGCCGGCCACTGGCCGACCTACGACACCGACACGCGGCTGACCCGCATCTTCGCCGCGCACGACCGCATCGAGTCGGACCCGCGCCGCGCCCGGCGCCTCGCCTGGGAGGGCTTCCAGGGTTACCGGTGAGCCGGCCGGGCTCACTGCGCGCGGCGCCGCCGCACGAACGAGTAGGCGGTGACCCCCGCCGCGACCAGCGCGACCACGGCGAACACGATCCCGAGGGCCGGCATGGGCTCCTCGAGGAGGAAGAAGAAGATCACGGCGACGAAGATCGACAGGATGGTGCCGATCACGCCGATGCCCACGTTGAGCTTGAGCTCGCTCTGCTTCTCCGGGGAGTCGTCCGGGTCGGCCGCGGGGTTGCGGATCTGCGGCTGGATGGGGTCCTCGCTGCCGGAACTCATGACGCCCCTGTACCCACCGCGCGCCGTCGTGGTCACCGAGGTCGCGACGAGGTCCTCGCCTCACGACGACGACGACGGCCGCCGGTGCGGCGTGCCGCCGCCTCGCGCAGGACCGCCGCGAGCTCACCGCCGTGCTCGGCCGCGATCGCGCGCTGCAGGCTCGCCCCGTGCCGCGCTCGCGCAGCCGGGCCTGGCCCGCCGCCACCAGCGGCGTCGCCCGCGGCCGACAGGGCGTCCGTCACGTGCTCGCACAGGGCGTCGAGGACGTCGTGGGCCGGCGTCGGGGTGCCGCCCACCGGGTCGACGAGGTCGGCCGTGAGACCGGAGCGCCCGGCGCGCCAGTGGGCGAGGGCCAGCACCTCGCGGGCGACGGCGCTCGGGCCGCCCCCGTCGCGCCACCGCCGCGCCTCGGTCTCGACCAGCGCCCGGGCGAGGACCGCGTACAGGACGGCGTCCTCGACCTCGAGGCAGACGTCGGCGACCCGCAGCTCGACGGTGGACAGGGCCCGGGACAGGCGGGCGTCGAAGTAGACCATCCCCTCGTCGAGCAGGGCGCCCGTGCCGACCATCGAGGTCACCGCGCGCTCGTAGCCCGCGAGCGTCCCGAAGGGGCCGGTCGGGCCCGCCGACGGCCACCGGTCCCACACCGCGCTGCGGTAGCTCTCGTAGCCGGTGTCGTGCCCGTGCCAGTACGGCGAGTTCGCCGTCATCGCCCGCAGGACCGGCAGCCACGGGCCGATCCGGTCGAGCACGCCCACCCCCTCCTCGAGGTCGGCCAGCTCGACGTGGGTGTGGCACCCGCACGTCAGCTGCTCGGAGGCGACGAGGCCGTACTCGGTGACGATGCGCTGGTAGCGCTCGCCGGGCGAGCGGTGGCCTCGACCGCGACCGGCGACGGTGGCCAGGGCGCCACGCCCGCGCCGTGGGGGCCGCCGCGTCGGCCGCGGCGCGGCGGCGCGCCGCAGCTCCTCGGCCAGCTCGGCGGCGTCCGTGCACGGCACGGTGCCGGTCTCGACCTGCTCGTCGAGGAACTCGCCGTCGACCTCGGCCGTCTCCCCCGACTCCCGCAGCACCGACGAGGCCACGCCCCGCAGGTTCCCGTGCGTGTCGACGAGGAGGAGCACCTCCTCGACGCCCATCCGACGTCCGCCCATCGTCATCACGGGCACGCTACGGCGGGCCCCGGCCGGCGACAGCCCCAGCCGGGCAGGACCAGCAGCGCCCAGCCGAGCAGCGGGCCGACCACGACGACGATGCCGCTGTAGACCAGCATCCGGCGGTACAGCGCGTCGCGGTCCTCGTCGTCGGTCGAGGCGAGGGTCAGGGCGCCGTTGGTGGAGAACGGGCTGACGTCGACCACGGTGGACGCGACCGCCAGGGCGGCGATGCCGCCGATCGCGCCGATCGAGCCCTGCTGCAGGAACGGCAGCGACAGCGGGATCGCCACCCCGAGGATGCCGACCGACGACGCGAAGGCCGAGAGGATCCCGCCGAGGTAGCACAGCAGCAGGGCCACGAGCAGGGGCACGCCGAGCGCGACGATGCCGTTACCCGCCCAGGTGGTCGTCCCCATCTCCTGCAGCACGCCGACGTAGGTGACCACGCCGCAGACCAGCAGCACCGTCGACCAGCCGATGCCCTTGGCCGCCTCGGCGTGCCCGCGCGGCGAGAGGATCCCCAGCAGCACCGCGATCGTGATCGACAGGATGCCGGCGTCGATCCGGAAGGCCACCGTGCCGACCGCGAGCGCGAGGATGCCGACCAGGGTCAGCGCCTGCGCACGGTCGACCGAGAGCAGGCCGTCGCCCGCCCCGTCGTCGGGCCCCGTCGGCCTCGCGGTGCCCGCAGGTGTCCGCCGGTGGTCGCTCGCCGCTCGCCGCCGGCTCGCCGACGGTGCTCGACCGGGCTGCGCCGACGTGCTCGGCGACCGGGGCCTCGCCCGAGCGCGCCGACGCGCGGCCCGCCTCGACCCGCTCCGCGTCGCCGTCCTCCGTGCCCTCGCCCGTCGCCGCCCTCGCCCGCCCCGCCATCTCGTCGACGGCGATCCGCGTCCCGGCGAGACGGCGCCCGAGCAGCGCGAAGATCACGCCGGCGATGAGGATGTTGACGCCGAGCGGGGCGAGGAAGAGCACCGTCGGCGAGGAGGGCAGCGCGGTCTTGGCGACCTCGTTGTTGACGAACGTGCCGTAGACGCTGATCGGCGAGAAGGCCCCGCCGAGCGAGCCGTGCACGACCATCGCGGCCATCAGCAGCCGGTCGACGCCGAAGCGACGGGCGAACGGCATCGCCACCGGCGCGACGATGGCCACCGCGAACAGCGCCCCGATGGCGGAGAAGACGGCCGAGAGCACGAAGAACACCCAGGGGGCGGCGGCGAGGTGTCCCCGCACCGCCCGCATCGACCAGCGCACGAGCAGGTCGACGGTGCCGTTGCGGTGGGCGATCGCGAACAGGTAGGTGAGCCCGACCAGGATGAGGAACAGGTCGCCCGGGAACTGGCCGAGCACGTCGTCCTCGGAGAGCCCGCCGACGAGGATGCCGACCGTCGTGGCGTCCACCAGCCCGATCGCCCCGAGATTGACCGGGAAGAACGCCGCGACCACGAACATGGCCACCAGCGCGAGGACCGAGACGACCTCCGGACCCATGAACCGCTCCCCCCGTGGCCGTGGCGCGCACCCGAATCCACCATTCGTGGGTGATGCAGGCGACATCGGGCCACACAACGGGCTCACCCGTCAAACGGAACGCCACCGGTCATCGGCGGCGTGTGAGCCCGCTCGCCCGACCGACCGGCCGCCGGACCGCGGCGCGCACCGCCTCGGCGCTGCCCACGATGCGGACCTGCACGCGGGCCCGGGTGACGGCGGTGTAGAGCAGCTCGCGGGTGAGCAGCGGCGAGTCGGCGGGGGGCAGCAGCACCGTCACGCGGGCGAACTGGCTGCCCTGGGCGCGGTGCACGGTCATCGCGTGCACCGTCTGCACCCCGTCGAGCAGGGCCGGCGCGACCTCGAGCGGCCGCCCCCCGCGCGCGAACACCGCCCGGGGGCCCTCGGGCCGCTCGACCACGACGCCGGTGTCGCCGTTGAACAGCTCCAGGTCGTAGTCGTTCGCGGTGACCAGCAGCGGACGGCCCGGGTACCACTCCTCGCCGCCGCGCCGGCGGCCGAGCCGCGCCTCGGCCAGCCAGCGCTCGACGTCGGCGGCCCAGCGGCTGACGCCGTAGGGACCGCGCCGGTGCGCGCACAGGAGGCGGTGCTCGTCGAGGCGGCGCAGGGCGCGGCGGCGTCGCCGTCGAGGGCGGCGGCTCGCGTCTCGACCGGGCGGCCACCGGACCACGACGTCGTCGCGCAGCCCGGCGAGCCGGTCCGGGTCGCGCACGGCGGGTCGGCGTCCTCGACGAACGACGACGTCGTGGGCGCCCGGAGCGCAGGGCCGCGACGGCGGCGTCGGCGTCGCCGTCGCGGACGGCGGCGGCGAGCTCGGCGATGGTGTCCTGGAAGCGCCACGTGCCCTCGAGCGTGGACACGGCACCCCGGACCGGCGGCCCGGGGCAGCCGAGGTCGGCGAGGGCGGCGTCGAGCGCGGGGTCCGGGTCGCCCCCCGGCGCCGCACCAGGTCGCCGAGCACTGCCCCGGCCGCGACCGAGGCGAGCTGGTTCGGGTCGCCGACCAGCACCAGCCGGGCGTCGGGACGGACCGCCTCCAGCAGCCGGGCCATCAGGGTCAACGACACCATCGAGGTCTCGTCGACGACCACGACGTCGGCGGGCAGGCGGCGGTGCCGGTCGTGGCGGAAGCGCGAGGAGCCGCGGATCGGCCCGAGGAGCCGGTGGATCGTCGACGCCGACAGGCCGTCGACCGCGGCGCGGTCGGAGTCCGGCGGTCGGCGGGCGATCGGCCTCCTGCATCCGCGCCGCGGCCTTCCCGGTGGGCGCGGCGAGCGCGACGCGCAGCGTGGGATCCTGGTCGCGCAGGGCCGCGAGCAGGCGGGCGATCGTGTGCGTCTTGCCGGTGCCGGGTCCGCCCGCGAGCACGCTGTACCAGCGCAGCGCGCTGACGGCGACGGCGCGCGGTCGCGCTGGGCGGCGTCGCCGTCGGCCGGTGAACAGGCGGTCGAGGGCCCCGCGCAGGCGTCCGGCGTCGACAGGCGGGGCCGGCGCGGCCACCCGCGCGGCGAGGTCGACGCGGACCTGCTCCTCCTGGCGCCAGTACCGGTCGAGGTAGAGCAGGTCCCGACGAGCCGCAGCGCCGGCCGCGGGTGTCGCGTCGGTCGCCGTCGCCCGACGGCGACGGCGCGGGCTGCCCGGCACGCCGCGCACGCCGCCACGCCGCGGCTCGGGCCAGGGCAGGTCGGAGGTGTCGACGACGGCCTCGTCGCCCCCGGCGAGCACGGTGCGGTCGACGGCGGCGAGGTCGACGCACACCGACCCGCCCGCAGCGCGCGCACGACCAGCGCGGCCGCGAGCAGCACCGTCTCGTCGGCCTCGCCGCCCAGGCGCCCGAGACGCCGCGCGACGTGCACGTCGGCGGGCGCGAGGACCCCGGCGACGTTGAAGCGCGCGAGCAGCCCGGTGGCGCCGCGACGGCGAGCCGACGCCCTCCTCGACCGGCGAGGCCGCGGCGCCGGGCCGGTCGCGCGGTCACGACGGCGGTCGCCCCCGCCAGCAGGTCGGAGAGGCTCGACGACGAGCGCGGCGGCGGGCGACCAGGCGAACACGCCGCAGGTCGCCGTCGACGACGGGGTGTCCGGCCCGCATCCGCGCAGGAACAGGTAGAGCGTGCCGCCGAGGTGCCGCTGCGGGTCGTAGCCCGGCTGGCGCCAGCGCAGGAAGCGGTGCAGCGCGACCTGGTACAGCAGCGCCTGCAGCGGGTAGTGCGCCTCGATCATCGCCTCGGCCAGCGCCGCGGGCCGTAGTGCGCGGCGGTCAGCGGCTCGTCGGCGGTCGCCGACCGGCCCAGCCAGTTCGTCTTGTAGTCGACGACGACCGCTCGCCCGTCGGGACGACGCAGCACGGCGTCGATGCTGCCGGTCAGGTAGCCGCGCAGCGCCTGGTCGCGGCGGCGCGGGGTCGAGCGCGTCGGGGTAGTCGCCAGCGGGTCGTCGTCGGCGGGGGTGGCGCGCAGCAGCGACGCGAGGTCGGCGAGCGAGGTGACCGAGGTCGCGGCCGGCGGCGTCGCCGCCGGCGAGCGGCAGCTCGAAGTCGAGCTCGGGGAGCCGGTCGGCGGGGCGACGTCGGCCAGGCGACGCCGCCGGCCAGCGGGCCGAGCGGGTGCAGACCGGCACGAGCGCCGGCGGCCAGCGCGTCGCGGCGTCGACGTCGGCGTGCGGGTGCCGGCCCTCGGCTCGCGGCGCCTGCGTCGAGCAGCGGCGGCCCGCAGGTCGGGCGCGGCGGTGTCGACGTTCTCGAGGACGGCGTGGACCAGCGTGCCGAACGACGCCCCGACCGGCAGGTCGGCCATCGGCGACGGCACGGCGGCGGCCGGCGCCGCCGGCGGCCGGCGCGACGGCGGCTCGGGCGCCGCGGCTCGTCGTCGGGCGGGCCTCGTCGTGAGGTCGGTCCTCGGCCTCGGCCTCCGAGGCGACCGGCTGTCGGCCTCCCCGTCGGCGCGCCGACGCCGCGCCGTGGCGTCGTGGGCGGCGGCGGTGAGCGCGGAGTACGACGAGCGGCGCCAGCGAGTCGAGCGGCGGTCGAAGCGCGGCCGGCGGCCAGCGCGGTGCGCCGGCGCGCGGGCGGCGGTGGCCGTACGGGCCGGCGCGCGGCGTCGACCCGCTCGACCAGCGACGTCGTCGCGCCGCCAGCGCGCGCGAGGCGCGCGAGGACGCATCGCCGTCGTCGGGCCCGGGGGTCCGATCGGCGGCCGGGTCGGCGCCGGGCGCGGGCTCGCCCGACAGCAGGCGGTGCAGCGCCGAGGCGGCGGTGTTCGTCGACGGTGCCCACCACGCGACGACATGGCTCTGGGAGCGGGTCAGCGCGACTTAGAGCAGCCGCAGGTCCTCGCCGTCCTCCTCGGCCCGCGCGCGGCGCAGGTGCTCGCGCCAGGCCGGGTCGTCGGGGCCGCCGACCGTCGCGCGCCGGCCCCCGTCGGCGTCGTGGTGGGCGGCGTGGGTCGGGGTGTCGGACGTGCGGTCCCACCCGAACGGCACATGGACCACCGGGAACTCGAGGCCCTTGCACTTGTGGACGGTGAGGACCTGGACGGCGCTCGCATCGGACTCGAGGCGCGCTGCGCTCGGCGCGGCCTCGGCGGTGCCGCCGACGGCCTCGGCGATGCGGGCGCGCAGCCACTCGACGAGGGCGACGACCCCGAGGTGCGACTCGACCGCCGCGGCGTGCAGCACCTGGCCGATGTGGCGGACGTCGGTGAGCCGCCGCTCGCCGCCCGCGCGGGCGAGCAGCCGCGCGGCGAGCCCGGTCTGCGCGGAGACCGCCTCGAGGAACGCCGCGACGCCGCGCTCGGCGAGCACGCGCCCCACGCCGCAGGTCGGGCCGACCGTCGAGGTCGCGCGTCGCCGTCGTCGGCGTCGAGCTCGGTGCGCGTGTGCCCGAGGAAGCCGGTGAGCGCCGCGGCGCGCACCGCGGCACTCCGGCCCGGGCGCTCGACGGCCTCGAGCAGGGTCAGCCACTCCTCGGCGCTCTCGGTGGCGAACACGCTGGTCGTGCCGGCGAGGACCGACGGCACGCCCGCGGCGCCGAGCGCGTCGCGGACCAGCTCGGCCTGGTCGCGGGTGCGTACCAGCACCGCGACGTCGCCGGGCCCGCAGCGGCGCGGGCCGTGGCCGTCGTCCCAGGTGGACGGGGCGGCCACCAGCTCGGCGATGTCGGCGGCGAGGTCGGCGGCGACGGCTCGCGCGACGGGCCGAGCGACCAGCGGCAGGCCCGCTGCGTCGTCGGCCGCGCCCGGCGCGCGGCACACCCGCAGCCGGAACGGCGCGCGCGGGGGCCCGGCGAGCCGCGCCCGGCGTGGGCGGCCTCGACGGGCGGACGACGATGTCGGGGTCGCCGAGCGCGGCGCCCCGCAGCACGCGTCGAGGGCGCGGACCAGGGCCGCGTCGCTGCGCCAGGTTGACGTCGCGAGCGTGGCGGCCCGGCGTGGCCGCGGCGCGGGCGGCGCGAGGTAGCTGACGACGTCGGCGCCGCGGAAGGCGTAGATGGCCTGCTTGGGGTCGCCGATGAAGGTGAGGACGACCTCGCCCCACGGCGAGCGGGCGCCGTGGAAGGCGACCCGCAGGATGTCCCACTGGATGGGGTCGGTGTCCTGGAACTCGTCGACCAGCACCACCGAGAACCGGGCGCGCAGCCGCGCGCAGGCGCGGCGTCCGGCCGGTCGTCGGTGAGCGCGCGGTGCAGCCGCGTGAGCATGTCGTCGAAGGTGTAGAGCCGCCGGCGCCGCTTGCGCGCCTCGACCTCGCGGCGCACGGCCCGCGCGAACGACGCCCGCGCGCCGGGCGTCGGCGGGCGTCGTCGGGTCCGGGGGCGTCGATGCGGCCCCGGGGTCGTCGACGACCGCGCGCCCGATCGCAGCACGAGCGCCGCGCGGCGAACTCGGGCGCCCGGCCCTCGGACGCGTACTTGCGCAGGTAGAAGTCGTCGACCACCTCGGCGACGACGTCGTCGATGCGCTCGACGAACGTGCCGTCCGGGTCGGTGTCGCCGACGACGCCCAGCCCGGCGAGCATCTGCTGGCAGAACTGGTGGGTGGTGGCGATGGTGGCCGCGTCGAAGCCGGCGAGGGCCGCGGTGAGCCGCGCGCGCCGGCGGCGACGACCTCGGCGTCGTCGGCGTCGGCGAGCAGCGCCAGCGACGGGTCGGCGGCCGGCGCGGGCCGCGCCGAGTCGGCGAGCGCGCGCTCGGTCGCGACCCGCCGCTCGCGGACCCGCTCGCGCAGCTCGCGGGTGGCCTCGCGGCCGAAGGTGACCAGCAGGATCGGTCGAGCCCGGTCGCGCCCTCGGCGACGTAGCGCGTCGCCAGGGCGGCGATCGTGTACGTCTTGCCGGTGCCGGCGCTGGCCTCGAGCACGGTCGTCCCGGTGGGCAGCGGGCCGAGGACGTCGAACGGTCGGGCGTCGACGGCCGGTCGGCGGTCGTGCTCACGGGCCGCTCGGCCTGCTCGGCGCCGCGCAGCGGGGTCCACAGCCGCGTCGCCTGGCCCGGCGAACCGGTCGCCGGTGGCGGCGATCAGCTCGTCGAGCGGGCGGCGGTGCCCCCACACGAGCACGTGCGCGGGTCGTCGGCCTCGCCCTCGCCGCCGTAGCGGCCGGCCCACTCGCCCCGCGGCGCCCGCCGACGGGCGCGTGGCCTCGCCGCCGGTGGCGCGGGCCTGCGCGACGTAGGCCTCGGAGGTCTGGCGGCACATCAGGCGGCGGCAGGCTCGCGAGGCCGTCGCGGTGCAGGCGACGAGGTCGGCGAGCACGGCGGGGGGCGCGTCGTCGGCGTCGACCGGGCCGAGCGGCCGAGATCCGCCGGTCAGGGGTCGCGGCCGCCCCGCCGATGGTGACGGCGCGCCACGGCCGGTCGGGGTGGGCGACGGCGAGCGCGAGCAGCTGCACCCACGCGCGCAGCCGGTGCTTGGGGGCGAGCCGGGAGTACGTGACGGCGACCAGCGTCGCGTCGCGCACGCCGCCGACGGAGCCGACGATCTCGCCGGCGGTGACGTCGAGGTCGGTCGGGTCGGCGGGGTGCGCGGCGGCGGCCCGCGCCAGGGGCTCGACCTGGCGGCCCACCGACCGCACCACCGCGTCGCCCAGCGGGCCCGGCGGCAGCGCGCCGCGCCGGCGCTCGGTCACGATGCAGGCGACGACGTCGCGCCCGGCGAGCCGGTCGCGCAGCAGCCGGGCGCCGACGTCCCAGCGGCCCAGCCCGTCGAGCTCGACCGGGATCGCCTCGTCGGCCTCCTCCTCCTCGCCGCGGGCGGTGATGCCGAGGCGCTGGCGCAGGAACGCCCGCACCGGGTGCTCGACGAACAGCGCGGAGGTCGTCGAGCGCGACGTCGGCCGGCGGCTCGCGGGCAGCGGGCCGGCAGAGCAACGCCGGCGGCGGGCGGCGCTGCGCCGTCCAGCGGCGCCGGGCGCGGCCGTCGAGCGCCGCCGGGTCGAAGCTGAACGGCGCGCCCGCAGCCGCCGGCGAAGTTGCGCGGGTCGAACGGCTGCAGCGGGTGCCGCGCGTCGAGGTGCTCGCGGGCGCGCCCCGCGGCGTCGGGCGAAGGGCCGTGCGTCGAGGGTGTCGAGCAGCTCACCGATCGGCACCGCGGGCGGGCGCGGGACGTTGGTGCGCTCGTCGGCGCCGGAGTGGACGACGACGAGGTGTTCGGTCGCGGCGACGACCGCGTCGAGCAGCAGCTGGCGGTCCTCGGCGGCGCGGGTCGCGCTCGCCCACCCACGGGTCGCGGGCGAGCACGTCGTCGCCGTCGGCGCGGGTCTCGCGCGGGAAGACGCCGTCGTCCATGCCGAGCAGGCAGACCACGCGGTGCGGCACCGAGCGCATCGGCACGAGCGTGGCCACGGTGAGCGTGCCGGTGCGGAAGTTCGCGCGGGTGGGGCGCCCGGCGAGGCGGTCGGCGAGCACCGCGACGTCGGCAGCGTCGCGGGGACGCGTCGGCCCGTGCGCCCGCGCGCAGCGCGTCGACTCGAGGTCCGCCGCCAGCTCGGCCGCCTGCGCGAGCTGCCACGCGTCGGCTCCGGGACGGTGGCGGTGAGGGCGTCGAGGCCCGTCGGCCCAGGGCGTCGAGGTCCAGGCCGCGGACGAGCGGCTGCTCGCCGCGAGCGACGTCGAGCACCGCGCCGACCCGGTCGACCGAGCTCGCCGAGGCGGCCGACCCGGTCGACGTCGGAGCACGAGTCGACGTCGTCGAGCGGCAGCGCCGTCGTCGAGCCAGCGGTGGCCGTCGTCGGACATGGCGACCCCGACCAGCAGCCGGTCGAGGCCCGCGACCAGGTGTTCTCGGGAGAACGGCCGAGCCCCACGCCGGCGGTGGTCGGCGTCGAGGCCCCAGCGGACCCCGGCGCTCGCGACCCAGCTCGCGCAGCCGCGCGAGGTCGTCGTCGTCGAAGCCCGGAACCGGCGGCGCACCGGCTCGGACTCGGCGAGGTCGAGCACCTGGGACGCGGTGACCGCGCGTCGGCGAGCTCGAGCAGCGTCGCCAGCGTGCCCCAGCAGCGGGTTGACCTGGCGCAGCGAGCGGTCGGCGAGGCGGACCTGCAGCGGTGCCCGGGTGCGGTCGGCGTCGTCGGGCCCGTCCCCGGCGTCCGGCGCCGGTCGAACTCGCGGTGATCAGCGGGCGAACCGCTCGACGTCGGGGCACATGACGACGACGTCGCGCGGCTCGAGCGTGGGGTCGTCGCGCAGCAGGCCGAGGACGCCTCGCGCAGCACCTCGACCTGGCGGTCGGGCCGTGGCAGGTGTGGACGCGGATGCTGCGGTCGGCGGCGGGCCGCCGACCGGGACCGCGCGGGGCGCGCGGTCGTGGCGCAGGTCGTCCTGCAGCCGGGCCAGCAGCGTCGGCCCGCCGGGCCGCCCCGCGGGCGGGGCGTGGTGGTGGTCGACGCGCGACCGGCCGGGCGGGCGAGCGCGCTGCAGCTCGCGGACGTCGCGGCCAGGCTCGAGTCGAGCAGCGGGTGGCCGCGGTCGGCGGCGCTGGTGTCGTCGGCGCGGCGGCGGCGGCGGCGGCGCCCGGCGAGCCGCGACCACAGCGCGGGCGAGGGTGCGGCAGCCAGAGGTGGACGTCGTGGTCGACGGCGAGCCCGTCGAGCACCGCCAGCTCGGTGGCCGAGAGCGGGTGGGCCGAACAGCGACAGCCGGGCGGGAAGCGCCCGCGAGCGGGCGCTCCTCGAGCACCTCGGCCGGGCCGGGGACCTCGACCCGGTCGCGCAGCCGACGCCACAGCTCGGCCTGCCAGCGCAGGTCCTCGGGCGTGCCGGAGTCGTCCGTCGCCGCCCACGCCCGCAGCAGCGCGGGCCGGTGGTCGGCGTAGCGCGTGACGAGGCGGGCCAGGTGCCGCGCGGCGGCGACCCGGCCCGCCGCCGCGTGCCGTCGGCCTCGCCGAGTCCGAGGTAGGCCCCCAGCGGCGCGCACCAGGGCTCGCCCGCGCAGCCGTCGATCGTCTCCAGCAGCGGCCAGACCAGCCGTTCGGGACGCCACGGGTCGTCGTCGGCGAGCCCGAGGGCGCGGGCGACGAGGTCGGCCGGGGACGGGAAGACGACGTTGGCGCACACCCCGTCGTCGCCGGCGGTCACGCCGAGCCGGTGCGCGAGGCGCTGGGCGAGCCAGCGCTCGACCCCGCGGGTCGGCACCGCGACGATCTCGGCGGCGAACGGGTCGTCGAGGGGGTCGGCCAGCAGGTCGGCGAGGGCCTCGGCCAGCCGGTCGGCGCGCTCGGCGCGGTGCACGTGCAGGGCCATCGCGCACCCCCGTCCGCATCGTCGGCCGATCTCCCGGGAGCGAAGGTAGACCGACCCACCGACACCGTCGGGTACCCGGGCGTCGCCTCGCCGGGTACGCGTCGTTACCCCGGCGTGACCGCCCGCCGCCTCCCTGCTCGCCGGGGCCTCGTCGCGACCCTCGCCACGACGCTCGCCCTGGTCGGCCCGGCGAGGGCGCGGCCCCGGCGCCGCGCCCGCCCCGCGCCCGACCCGGTGCCGCCGCCTCGACCCCCCGCCGCCGGGGTCTAACGACTGGTCGTGCCGGCCGAGCGCGGAGCACCCGGAGCCCGTGGTCCTCGCCCACGGGCTGGCGGCGAACCAGGCGAACAACTGGGCCTTCATGGTGCCGGTGCTGAAGCGCGCCGGCTACTGCGTGTTCTCCCTGACCTACGGGCGCAACCCGCTCGCGCCGCCGCCGCTCTCGCAGATCGGCGGCCTGACCGAGATGGAGCGGAGCGCGCGCGAGTTCGGCGCCTTCGTCGACCGGGTCCGCGCCGCCACCGGCGCGCAGGAGGTCGACGTCTTCGGCCACTCCGAGGGCAGCCTCATGCCGAACCACTACGTGCGCTTCCTCGACGGCGCGGTCGTCGCGCTACATCCGGCTGACGCCCGCTGGGACGGCACGCAGCTGCTCGGCCCTCGACCAGCTCGACCGCGTCGGGCGGGGTTCGGCCTCGACGCGGGCTACGGGCCGCTGCTCGGGCAGTTCTGCGCCTCGTGCCGCCAGTTCCTGCGCGGATCGGACTTCCTCGGCGCGCATGGCCTCCGACGGCGGGCCCGCGGCGCCGGGCGTCGAGTACACAATGATCCTCACGCGCAACGACGAGCTGGTCATCCCCTACACCAGCGGCCTGCTCGACGGTGCGCGCAACGTCGTGCTGCAGGACGTGTGCCCCGCCGACCCCTCCGGGCACGTCGCCGTGGCCTTCAGCCCGAACGTCGCCCGGATCGTCCTGAACGCCCTCGACGACGGCCCGTGGCCCGTGCGCTGCGGCGCGCCGATCTGAGCACCCGGTACGGTCGGATCCCGAGGGAGATCCGCACCGACCACGAGGGGGCACCGTGACGGCACAGGGCGAGATCCCCGGTCTGTCCCCGCACCTTCGACGGCGCCTGCCGCATGGTCGTCGACTACCTGGCGGCGGTCGTGCCGATGGGCGCCTGGCTCGTCACGCGCGTGGCCGCCGGCGGCAGACGGTGCTCGTCACCGGTCTACGGGCTGCACCCCGGCGTCGACGGTCAGTGGTCCTCGGCCATGTGCCGCACGATGGTCACCGGCGAGACCCCTCGCGTCGTGCCCGACACGGCGACGGTCCCCGCGCTCGCCACCCCGCTCGACACGGCCTCGCGCCGCTCGTTCCACATCGGGGCCTACGTCGGCACGCCCATCCTCAGCCCCGACGGCGGCCTCTTCGGCACCGTCGTGGGTCTCGACCCCGCGGCGCAGCCGCCGGCGCTGCGGAGCCAGGAACCCTGCTCGACCGGCTCTCCAGCCTGCTGTCCAGCGTGCTCGAGGCCGACACCGCGGCGACCGACTCGGCCCGCGCGCTCGAGCGGGCGGTCACCGACGCCGAGACCGACGCCCTGACGGGCCTGCTCAACCGCCGCGGCTGGGAGCGCTGGCTGCGGCGCGAGGAGGACCGGTTCCGCCGCTTCGGCGACCCGGCGACGGTCCTCGCGCTCGACCTCGACGGGCTCAAGGCCGTCAACGACACCGCGGGGCACGACGCGGGCGACGCGCACCTGCGCCGCGCCGCCGCCACGCTGCGCGCCGCGACCCGCCACGCGGAGCCGGTCGCGCGCCTCGGCGGCGACGAGTTCGGCGTCGTCGCCGGTGTGGGTCCCGACGACGCCGCCACCCTGGTGAGCCGGCTGTCGGCGGTGCTCGACGCCGCCGGCGTCCCGTGCTCGATCGGGGCCGCGCCGTTCACCGTCACCGGCGGCTTCGCCGGCGCCTGCGCGGCGGCCGACACGGCGATGTACGCCGACAAGCGGGCCCGGCGCGCCGGTCGCCGATAGCTCAGCGTCACCCGACCGTTGCTGTCACGTTAGTCACTCCGAGGGTCCGAACGGACCAATCGGGCGACGCTGCGGGGAGCGGACATGGCGGGCACGCACGGCGGACGGACGGGGGGGCGGCGTCGCGCGCTCGTCGCCGCGGCGACGGTGGCCGTGGCCGCCGCGACGACGATCGGCGCGGGCAGCGCCCTGGCCCTCCCGACGCCCGACCACCCGCCGGTGCCGCCGATCGGGGCCCGGCCCCGGCGCAGGCGATCGTGGGCCAGCGGAGATCCCGTCCACCGGATCGCGATCGAGCCGGAGAGCGTGGTCTACGACGAGAAGGCGAAGGCCTTCTACGCCAGCTCGCAGACCACCGGGGCGATCACCAAGGGCTACCTCGACGGTCGGCCGTCCGAGCTCTTCCTCCCGCCGCTCACGCCGCCGCGCATCGCCTCCGTCGGACTGGCCCTCGACGACAAGGGGCGCCTCTACGTCGCGGGCGGCGCCGGCGGCGAGGTCCTCGTCTACGACACGAGGACGAAGGCGCAGGTCGCGCACCCTCGACCGGCTCGGCGGGTTCCTCAACGACGTCGCCCTCGACGACCGAAGGGCACGGTCTACGTCACCGACTCGTTCCGGCCCGCATCTACCGCATCACCGCGGCGCAGGTGAACGCCGGCCGTGGCGCGCCGGAGACCATCTTCACGAGCCCCGAGGTGGACACCTCACCGGCCGGGGTCACGGTGCAGCCGTTCAACAACAACGGCATCCGGGTCACCCCCGACGGCAAGTACGTGATCTTCAACGACCTCAACGACCGCAGCCTCTACCGCATGACCGTGCCACCCGTCGGCAAGCCGGCGGAACGGACGATCACGAAGGTCGCCGTCGAGGGCGGGGACCTCGGCGACGCCGACGGCATCGAGTTCGTCAACGACTCGCTCTACCTCGCCGACAACGGCGGCGAGCGCATTCTCTGCCTGAAGTTCGGTGCCGACTTCGCCTCGGCGGTGATCGAGCGTGCCGTGACCTCGGAGGCCTTTCACTCGCCGACGGGTCGCGAAGGCCCCGGCGACGACCCTGCTCATCGCGAACTCGGAGCTGTTCAACCCGGACGGTCCCCCGTTCTTCGTCGATCTCATCAATCGTTTCTGACCGCTCCCCACCACGACGGCGCGTTCCGGCCCGCACCAGGGGCCGGGGCGCGCCGTCGTCGTCCCGGTCCGGCTCCGTTCTTCACCGTCGCCTCACATTTGCCCACGGTGCGTTCACCGAATGCGGTGACGTGTCCCCGAGCGCCGAGATCGTGCGCCGACGCAACTACTCGACGTGCCCGTCGTGATCGTCCCGTGATGTCCGGATCACGACCGGTGACCCCGGTGCGGGAGCCGAATCCGCACCGTTCATAGTGAAGTCCTCTCCCGTCGAGGAGGGACGGGACCGGCGACGACGGCGCGGGGCCCGGGAACCGGGGAGGTACCAGCAATGATCGTTCTCGGACTCAGCGGCCTCCCGCGGTCCCAGGACCACCGCGCGGCGCTGCACCCCGACGCGTCCTCGCTCGACGAGCGCATCTGCCAGGGGCTCGACAGTGCCGCGGCCATCGTCGTCGACGGGACGCTGGTCGCCGCCGCCTCAGAGGAGCGCTTCACCGGCGACAAGGGCACCGGTGCGCTCCCGCGCAACGCCATCACCTACTGCCTGCAGGCCGCGGGCGTCGAAGCCGACGACGTCGACCTCGTCGCGCTCGGCTTCGACTACGACCGCTTCCGCCGGGCCTTCGTCCTGCAGGGCGACTACTTCGAGCAGGTCCTGTCCGGCCGCACCGTGATCGACGGGCTCACCGCGGCCGGCTGGACGAACGTCGAGGCGCGCTTCCGCCCCGTCGAGCACCACGTCGCGCACGCCGCCTCGGCCACTCTGCCCAGCCGGGCCGACTCGGCCCTCGTCGTCGTCTCCGACGGCATGGGCGAGACCGAGGCGCTCACCGTGCACCGCTGGGCGGACGGGAAGCTCGAGAAGCTGCACGGCCAGCCCATCGCCGCGTCGCTCGGCCTGCTCTACTCCATCGTCACGCGATTCCTGGGCTTCCAGTTCAACGGCGACGAGTACAAGGTCATGGGCCTCGCGCCCTACGGCGACCCGCAGCGGTTCCGCCCGGTGTTCGAGAAGCTCGCGCACTTCGACCCCGAGCGCGGCGGCGTCGCCGTCAACTGGCCCTCCGGGGCCCTCGCCGACGCCGAGCAGGGCTACCCGCACGCCCTGGCCTACCTCGCCGAGCAGTCGTTCACCCCCACCCCGCCCGACGGCGAGATCCACCGCGACGAGGCCGACTTCGCCGCGTCCCTGCAGGAGCGCCTCACCGAGGTCCTCGTCCAGCTGGTCGAGCACTGGCTCGCCCGCACGGGGGAGACGACGCTCTGCCTGGCCGGCGGCACGTTCCTCAACTGCAAGGCCAACCAGTCGCTCGCCGCGCTCCCCGGCGTCGAGGCGATGTTCGTGCAGCCCGCCTCGGGCGACGACGGCAGCGCCCTCGGGGCCGCGCTCGCCGTGGCGGCGCAGGAGGGCGAGCCCGTCGACGCCGGCACGCCGTTCGACCCCTACCTGGGGCCGGCCTACGGCGTCGAGGACGTGCGCCGGGCCCTCGAGGCCCGCCCCGACCTGCGGTGGGAGTACCTCGGCGAGAGCGACGAGTACTACGCCCGCGCCGCCGCGGACATCGCGGCCGACCGGGTCCTCGCCTGGTTCTCCGGGCGGATGGAGTTCGGGCCCCGGGCGCTGGGCAACCGCTCGATCATCGCGCGCCCCAACGGCGAGCGGATCAAGGAGCGGATCAACTCCGCGGTCAAGTTCCGCGAGGCGTTCCGACCCTTCGCCCCCGCCGTGCTCGAGTCCGAGCGCGACCGGCTCTTCGTCACCCGTGGCTTCGAGCCCGACCTGTACATGCTGGCGACGGCCCAGGTCCGGCCCGAGGCCCGGGACGCCGTGTCGGGCATCGTCCACTCCGACGACTCGGCGCGCATCCAGACCGTGCGCGACGACCTCAACCCGGCGTTCGCACGGCTGCTCACCGAGGTCAAGGCGGCGACGGGCACCGGCTGCGTGGTCAACACGTCGTTCAACGTCAAGGGCCAGCCGCTGATCATGGACCCGGTCACCGCCATCGACACGTTCTCCCGCATCGCCATCGACCGGCTCTACATCGAGGGCTACGTCGTCGAAGGGGCCGTGCCGGTCGGTCGGGCGCATGAGCCGGATCCGCCCACTGCGGCGCGAGGACGTCCCGGCCGTCGCCGCGCTCTACCAGCGGCGCGCGCGCACCGGGGTCCAGCCCGCGGCGCTCGCGGGCTACATCGAGCGCCTCAGTCTCGACGCGCCGTGGGCCGACGAGGACCTGCCGTCGCTGGTCTGCGAGACCCCCGACGGCGAGCTGGTCGGCTTCCTCGCCTCCAACCCGCGCCGCTTCCGCGCGGACGGGCGCCCGCTGCGCGTCGGGTGCTCGGGCCCGATGGTCACCGACGACACGCACCCCGGCGTCGGCGTGATGCTCACCCGCGCGTACCTCCGCGGTCCCGCAGGACCTGACGGTCACCGACGGCGCCTCCGACGTCATGCACACCATCTGGACCGGGCTGCGCGGGCGGGTCAACACCGCGGCGTCCTTCGGCTGGACGAAGGTCCTGCGCCCCGGCGCGACGGCGGCGAGCGTCCTGCGCGGGCGCGGCCGGCGCTGCCCGAGCCGGTGCGTCGGGCCGTGGCGGTCGCCGACGGCCCGGTCCGGCGCCTGCCGAAGGTGCGCAACCGCCTCCGCGCCCCCACCGCCGAGGGCCTCGAGGCCGAGACCCTGACCGTCGAGGCGCTGCTCGAGCAGATGGGCACCGCGGCGCGCCACCTGCGCCTGCACCCCGACTACGACGCGGCCTACCTGCGCTGGCTCTTCGCGGAGCTCGACGCCGTCGCGCCCGCCCGCGGACGGGTCGTGCGCCACCTCGTGCGCAACACCAAGGGCCGGGTGCTCGGCTGGTACGTGTACTTCCTCGCCGAGCGCCGCATGGCGCAGGTCCAGCAGATCGCCGCCCCGGGCGGCGACCCCGGCCCGGTGCTCGACCACCTGGTCGCCCACGCCGTCGCGGGCGGGGCCATCGCCGTCGCCGGGCGGGTCGAGCCCGCCCTCGCGGCCGCGGTCCGCCGGCGCCGCTTCACCATCCAACCCACCACCTGGTCGTTGGTGCACAGCGAGGACACCGCCGTGCTCGGCCTGCTCGACTCCGACCGGGCGCTGCTGACCCGGCTCGACGGCGAGTGGTGGACGGGCCACCACATGCTCTGGCAGGAGGGGGAACGACCGTGACGTCGCCGGGGAACGCTCCGGATCTACTCGACGTGCCCGCAGTCGAAGGACGTGGCACCCGAGCGCTACCTCGAGGCCATCCGCGAGACCGCGCGCTGGAGCGAGGCCGCGGGCTGCACCGGGATGCTCGTCTACACCGACAACGGCATCGTCGACCCGTGGCTGGTGTCGCAGGCCGCGATCGCCGCGACCGAGCGCCTCAACCCGCTCGTCGCCGTGCAGCCGATCTACACCCACCCGTACACGGTGGCGAAGGCCGTCACGTCGCTGGCGTACCTGTACGGACGCTCGGTGCACCTCAACATGCTCGCCGGCGGGTTCCGCAACGATCTGCTCGCGCTCGGCGACGACACCCCGCACGACGACCGCTACGTCCGCACCGCCGAGTACACGAACATCCTCACCGGCCTGCTGCGCGGCGAGACGGTGACCCTCGACGGGCGCTACCACCAGGTCACCGGCCTCAAGCTCGCTCCGCCGCTGACGCCCGACCTCATGCCCGAGGTGCTCATCTCCGGGTCGTCGCCCGCGGGCCGGGCCGCCGCCGCCGAGATCGGCGCGGTCCCCATCCGCTACCCGCAGCCGCTCGACGCGGCCGAGGAGGTCGAGACCGGCGGCGGGGTCCGGGTCGGCATCATCGCCCGCGACGACGCCGACGAGGCCTGGCGCGTGGCCCACGAGCGCTTCCCCACCGACCGCGCGGGCCAGATCGCGCACAAGATGGCGATGAAGACGTCCGACTCGTCGTGGCACCACCAGCTGTCGGCGCAGGCGGCCGCCCAGGCCGATGCGGCGCCGCGCGGGCTGGAGGACGAGCCCGACCCCTACTGGCTCGGGCCGTTCGAGAACTACCAGACCTTCTGCCCCTACCTGGTCGGCTCGGTCGACCGCGTCGCCGCGGCGGTCGCGCACTACCTCGAGCAGGGCACCGACCTGTTCGTCCTCGACATCCCGCCGGCGGCGCAGGAGCTGGAGTTCGCGGGGCGGGTGTTCGCGCGCGCTGGGGAGATGCAGCGGAGCGGAACTCGACCTTGAGGGAAAGGATGCTGTCCTCATGCGGCTCCAGGACTCCCTGACGCGCTCGGCGGAGCGGACCCCCGACGCCGTGGCGCTCACCCTCGGCGACGAGGTCCTGACCTACGGCGAGCTCGCGACGCTCACCGACCGGATGGCCCACGCCCTGGTCGAGCACGGCTGCCGCCCGGGATCGCGGGTGTGCGTCCTGGCCGAGAAGACCCCGGTGACGGTGGCGAGCCTGCTCGCGGTGCTGAAGGCCGGCGGGGTGTACGTCCCCATCGACAGCGCCAGCCCGTCGCCGCGGGTGGCGCGCATCGTGTCGGCCGCCGAGCCCGCGCTGATGCTCGCCGACGCCTCCGGCGCGCCGCTGGTCGACCAGGTGCTGGGTGAGGACTCCTCGGCGGCGAGCGCGCCCGCGTGGGCGGGCTCGACGGGGTGCTGTCCGGCGAGCGCTTCGCCTCGGCGTTCGGGCCCGGCGACCTCGCGTCCCTGCCGGGCGAGTCGCCGACGGTCGCCCCCGGCGACTCGCCGACCTCGCGCACCTGCTGTTCACCTCGGGTTCCACCGGGATCCCGAAGGGCGTGATGATCACGCACGCCAACGTGGTCGCGTTCGTCGAGTGGGCCGTGGCGCACTTCGGCACGCGGGCGGGCGACCGGGTGTCCGGGCACCCGCCGCTGCACTTCGACCTGTCGACCTTCGACATCTACGCGACGTTCGCCGCGGGCGCCGAGCTGCACCTGTTCCCCGCCGCCTCGGCGTCGACCCGCGCGGCACCGCGGCGTTCATCCGCGACCACGCGCTCACCCAGTGGTTCTCGGTGCCCAGCGTGCTGACCTTCCTCGCCAAGTTCGACGTGGTCGCGCAGGACGACTTCCCGGCGCTCGAGCGCCTGCTGTGGTGCGGCGAGGTGCTGCCGACGCCGGTGCTCGCGCACTGGATGCGCCGCCTGCCGCACGTCCGGTTCACCAACCTGTACGGCCCGACCGAGGCGACCATCGCCTCGAGCGTGTACGACGTGCCCGGGGTGCCGGCCGACGAGACGGTGCCGGTGCCCATCGGCACGGCGTGCGACGGCGAGGAGCTGCTGGTCCTCGACGACCGGCGTCGCCCCGTCGCCACCGGCGAGATCGGCGACCTGTACCTCGGCGGCATCGGGCTCTCCCCCGGCTACTGGCGCGACGAGGAGAAGACCGCCGCGGTGTTCGTCGCGGACCCCCGTGACGCCGACCAGCGGATCTACCGCACCGGGGACCTCGCGCGGGCCGACGACGACGGCGTCGTGCACTTCCTCGGCCGGGCCGACTCGCAGGTCAAGAGCCGCGGGTACCGCATCGAGCTCGGCGAGATCGAGGCGGCGGTCAACACCGTCGACGGGGTGCGCGAGTGCGCGGTCGTCGGGGTCGACACCGGTGGCTTCGAGGGCACCACGATCTGCTGTGCGTACTCCGTCCGGGAGAGTCACACCCTGTCGAGCCCGGAACTGCGGGCCGCGGTCGCTCGTTTAGTCCCCAGGTACATGGTGCCTGCACGGTGGGAGTGCCTCGACGCGCTGCCGCAGAACGTCAACGGGAAGATCGATCGGCCGGCCCTGCGGGAGCGCTTCACCCCGACGGCCGCCACCAGGTAGGCCGCGGGAGGTCGCTGACATGTCGGGTGCCCGACAGGACGCGCAGGAGAAGGTCACGGCGCTCATCGAGGAGCGTCTCGGTGTCGAGGTGCCCGGCCACGACGCCGACCTCATCGAGGCGGGCCTCATCGACTCGCTCGCCCTGGTCACCCTCATCGTGGGCCTCGAGGACACCTTCGGCTGCCAGCTGCCGATGGACGACTTCGACGTCGACCGCTTCCGCAGTGTCGACGCCATGGTGGCGTTCCTCGCCGACGCGGGCGTCGTCCCCGACCTCGTCCCCTGACCGCCGGAGGACCGATGACATCCGTACTCCCCGCGCCCCGACCGGGGCCGCCCGTCTCGACCTCGACGCCCAGCTCGCGCGCTCGACGCCGTGGTCGCCGAGCTCGCCTCGCCGCCGGTCGACCGCGACCCCGTGCTGTGGGCCGCGCACGAGTTCGCCCGCTGCGCCCAGCTGCTCATCGGGGCCCGGGCCCCGATGGACCCCCGCACGCCGGCGGCCGGCGGCACCGACGCCCAGGACCTCGGCGCGGCGCTCGACCACGCCCGCAGCGCGATGGTCAGCCTCACCATGGCGCGCCGCGCGGCGGCCGGTGCCGACGTCCCCCGTCCGTGAGCTAACACCGGCCTCACCAGCACCGATGTCGGGGACATGACTGCGGTCCACAGCAGCGCCCCGGCCGCTCCGGCCCCGCGCACCGGCTCCCCCTCCACCACGACCACCGCGGCGTCCACCGCGGCGTCCGCCGAGGCCCTCGCCCTCCTGCGGGCCGCCGAGGCCTTCGGGGCGGGCCCCGCCGGCGCCGGCGCGCGTCCCTGCGCCGGCTCGATCACCTGCGGGCGTCCCGGTGCGCTCACGGTGGTCACCGAGGGCGGCACGAGCGAGCTCTGCGGCCTGCACGCCATGAGTGCCGTGTTCAGCGTCGAGGGCGGCCCGATGGTGCTGGTCAGGCCCGAGGCGTGAGGCCCGCGGGCTCCACGGCGACGAGATCGGCGACGTAGACCGCGTCGTGGCTGACCGCCGACGGCCTGGGCGCCGCCTCGATCGGCCGGGGGTCGACCGGCACCGACAGCGTCCGCCGGTAGCGCCGTAGCGCCGCGACCCGGTAGCGGCGCCGGCACAGGGCGACCGCCGCGCCGTGGGGCGTCCCCGGCCCCAGCTCGGGATCGAGGTAGACCGCCCCTCGACGCGGACCCGCTCGCCCGCCGGCGCGTCGAGGGCCGTGGGCACGTCCCGCGGCCCGAGCAGCCCGGTGCGGTGCGGGTGGCCGGCTCCGCCCGCCTCCTCCTCGGCGAGCAGGGCCGCGGCCGGGTTCAACGGCACCAGCCGCCCGGCGACGTCGAGCACGTCGACCCAGCAGCCGCAGCCCGCCGGGTCGAGCCGCGCGGCCAGCAACGACCCGACGGCCTCGAGCGTGCCGAGCTCGTCGGACACCCACCGGTCGACCCGCCGGTCGCGGCCCGCCCCGCCAGGCGGCGCCCGCGTAGATCGGCGGGCGCGACCTCCAGCTCGTCGCCGCGCCCGAACCGGGGCAGCGTCCCCGCGGCCAGCAGGTGCGGCAGCAGCTGCACCGTGACCGCGTCCAGCGCCGCCTCGGGCGTCGCCGCCTCCCGGGGCCGCGACACCGCTGACGCCGCGGTCGCCCCGGCGGTCCTGCGCCGCCCGACCCGTCGGATCCCGCCACTACCGATCATGTCCGCCTCCTCGCCGACCGTCTCCCGGTGGTGAGAGGGCGCGCGGGCCCGTGCGGTTCCCACGGGTTCGCCGGACGGGGACACCGCCGCGGCCGGGTCACGACTTCGTCACGGCCGCCCGGAACGGCCCGTGCGCCCGGCGCGGGCTTCCTAGTTTCCGGCTCGTGAGCCGAGTACGGACGTGGGCGGTCGTGCTGGACGCGGTCGTGGTGGTGCCGCTGGTGGCCGCGCTGCTCTCGTCGCCCGGCGAGAACGACGCGATGACCAACCTGTGCACGGGCCTCGGCATGGTGGCGACCTCGCTGATGGTCGTGGTCATGCTGTTCGTGTCCCGCGTCCGCGGGCTGACCCGCTGGCTGGGCCTCGAGCTCGGCAACGACCTGCACAAGCGTCTCGGCCCGCCGTCGCGATCGCGACGCTCGCCCACGTCGTCCGCCGTGCTCGTCCTCGCCCGGGGGCTCGCGCTGCTGAACGTCGTCACCACCCCAAGCCGATCAAGGCAGGCGTCATCGCCGCAATCCTGCTGACGCTCACGGCGTTCGTCGTCGTGCCCCGCCAGCGCGTCAGGCGCTACGGCCGCACGGTGCGCGTCCACGGCGTCCTCGCCCTGGCCGCCCTCGGGTACACCGGCCTGCACGTCCTCGAGGTCGGCAACTGGACCGACAAGCCGCTGCTGGCGCTCGCGTGGCTGTTCATCACCGTCCTCGCCGGCGGCGTCCTGGGGTGGCGCTTCGCGGTGCGGCCGCTGTTCAACCGCGGCGCCTACCGGATCGGCGGGTGCGCCGCGAGTCCGAGAACACCGCGACCGTCGTCCTCGACCCCGTCGAGGGCCAGCACCCGCGCACGTCGAGCCGGGGCAGTTCGTCTGGCTGCGCCGGCGCATCCCGGTCCTGAGCGTGGAGCACCCGTTCACCGTCGCCGCGTCGACCCGCACCGGGATCCTGAGCTCACCGTCCGCAGCCGCGGGAGTTCACCCTGGAGCTGCTCGGGCTCCCGGTCGGGACCAAGATCTGGCTCGACGGACCGCACGGCTCGTTCGTGCCCGCGTACGACGGCGGCCTGGTCCTCATCGCGGGCGGTGTCGGGATCACCCCGATGATGAGCATCCTGCGCGCCCACGCGGCGACGAGCGACCCGCGCCCGCACCGGCTGCTGCTGGCCGAGAAGCCGACCGACGACGCGCTGTTCGCCCCGAGCTGGCGCACCTCGAACGCCGCCTCGACCTGTCGGTGTGCCGCACCCTCGGCCGGCGGCTCGACCGCGGCTGCCTGCTCGACACGCTGCCGCCGGGCGCGCGGGAGCAGGGCGCCTACCTCTGCGGCCCGCCGGGCCTCAGGGTCGCCGTGCTGGCCGGGCTCGGCGCGCTCGGGGTGCCCGAGGAGCGCAGCCACACCGAGCAGTTCGGGTGAGCGCCCACGGAGGAGCACCATGACGGTCGGGTACGGCGAGCACGGATCGAGCCTGCGAGACCTGCCACGACTGCGACGGCAGCGACGCCGACGCTCCTCGAGCTGGGACCGCACCGGGGGCAACGACGACCGCGTGACCCTCGCGCCCGGCGCGACGACGACGCTGCTCGACGTCGCGGGCGCCGGTGTCGTCACCCACCTCTGGATGACCGTCGCCTGCTCGCGCAGCGTCCGCAACCCGCTCGGCCGGCGCCCGGACCTGCTGCGCCGCCTCGTGCTGCGGATGTGGTGGGACGGCGAGGAGCACCCCAGCGTCGCGGTGCCGCTGGGCGACTTCTTCGGCGTCGGCCACGGGCTGACCACGAACTTCGTCTCGCTGCCGCTGCAGATGAGCCCTGAGGACGGCAAGGCCCTCAACTGCTGGTTCGCGATGCCGTTCGCCGCGGGCGCGCGGATCGAGGTGACGAGCGAGGTCCCGGGCGACGACGTCCTGCTCTACTTCTACGTCGACCACGAGGAGCTCGACGAGGTCGGCGACGACGTCGGGCGCTTCCACGCCCAGTGGCGCCGCGAGCTCACCGTCGGGGTCCGCGAGCGGGGGCTGTCCAACGCCGCGTTCCAGTTCGAGGGCACCAACCTCACCGGCCGCGACAACTACACGGTCCTCGAGGCGACCGGACACGGGCACTACGTGGGTTGCGTGCTGAACATCCGCAACCGTCGCCGCACCCGGAAGTGGAACTGGTACGGCGAGGGCGACGACATGATCTTCGTCGACGGCGACGAGTGGCCCCCGACCCTGCACGGGACGGGCACCGAGGACTACGTCAACACCGCCTGGTGCCCGACCCAGTCGTACTCGGCGCCCTACCACGGGGTCACCCTGCCCGGCGGGAAGAGCTGGCGCGGCCCGGTCAGCCTCTACCGCTTCCACATCGAGGACCCCGTGGTGTTCGAACGCTCCATCCGCGTGACCATCGAGCACGGCCACGCCAACCGCCGCAGCGACGACTGGTCCTCCGTCGCCTACTGGTACCAGGCCGAACCCCACGCCCCCTTCGACCTCGCCCCGGTCGCCGAGCGCCTCCCGTGAACGTCAGCGGGGCCGCCGCTGACACTGAGCGGTCGCCCATCGTCCGGGCGCCCTGATTGGTCGGCCTCCTGCTCGGCGGCTGTGCGGCCGCGTCCCCGCCGGCCCGCGCCCGCCCCGCCGGACGACCCGGCGACGCTCGAGGTGATGACGTGGAACGTGCGCACCGCCGACCACGGCCCGGGCGACTGGGCCCCGGTGATCGCGCGCCTGCGGCCCGACGTCGTGGGCCTGCAGGAGATCTGCGCCGGCGAGGTCAGGGCCCTCGCCGACGTCCTGCGCCGCGAGCACGGGCTCGACTACGCGGCGGTGCCCGCCCCGATCCGCCCGCCGCCCGGCGAGACCGACGCGCCGATCAACGCCGCCCTCGGCCCGGCCTGCGGCACGGGTCCCGACGACGTGGACTTCGGCCTCGGGCTGCTCTCGCGGCTGCCGGTGCGGGACGCCGAGGTGAACGTGTTCCCGCCCGACCGCCGCGACGAGCAGCGGGGCTACGTCACGGCGCGCGTCGACGCCCCGGGCGGGCCGGTCACCGTCGTCACCACCCACGTCGGGCTCGAGGGTGTCGGCGCCGAGCAGATCCGCCGCCTCGCCGCCGTCCCCGGCGCCGGGCCCGCGGTCGTCCTCGGCGACCTCAACGTCGGCCCGCGCGCCCGCGAGCTCGCCCCGCTGCGCCGGGACTTCACCGCGGTCGACCCCGAGGGCCGGCACCCCACGACGAGCGCGGGCGCGATCGACCACGTCTTCGTCCGCGGCCTGCGAATCGTCGGCGAGCCCGAGACGCCCGACGTCGCCGTCTCCGACCACCGCCCGCTGCTCGCGACGCTGTCGGGGCCGTGATCACCTCCGCGCCGCTCCCCCACCGGACCCGACCTCACCGCCGACCCCGCGTGACCCGGCCCACCAGGCAGACCGCGATGATGGGCCCATGCCGCGCGACGCCGCCGACGACACCGAGCGCGACCTGGCGCGCGACACCGAGCGCTACTCCGCGAGCGGGTCCGACACCGACCACGACCCCGAGGACGCCATCGCCGCCGCGGAGCGCGAGGAGGCCGAGGAGGCGATCGCGTCGGCCGAGCGCGAGGAGGCCGAGGACGACGCCGAGCGCGAGCGCCAGCAGAACCGCTCGGCACTGATCGGGCTCGTCGTCCTCGTCGTCGTCCGCGTCGCCACCGTGCTGGGGGTCATCGCGACGATCAACCGCGCCGCCGACGGGTCGCCGGGCGGGCCGCCGGCACCGGTTCCCACCGCGCCCGCCACGCCCTGAGGCGGCCGCGACCGGCTCAGCGGAACGTCGGCAGCCAGTAGCGCCGCAGGCGGCCGACGGTGTCCCAGTGCAGGCCGCCGTTGGTCTCGACGACGCGCTGCGACGCGACGTTGTCGACGTCGACCGTCAGCAGGACGCACTCCAGCCCGACCCCGGCGCACACGGGCAGCACCGCGGCCAGCATCGCCGTGCCGTGGCCGCGCCCGCGGTGGTGGCGCACGACGTGGTAGCCGACGTGCCCGCCGTAGCCGCGCAGCGAGGCGTTGAGCCGGTGGCGCACCTGGATGCGGCCGAGGAACTCGTCGCCCTCGACCCACCAGCGGTCGGTGCAGGCCACCCACCCGCCCCGCCGGGGCGGTCTCGTGCGCGGCGACCCGCGCGACGAGCTCGGAGTCGCCGAGCGCCACGGCGTCGCGCGAGTAGACCGCCTGCGGGTCGTCGCCGTGGCGGCGCGCGGCCTCGCGCAGCGACGCCGTGTACGCGACGTCGGGGGCGACCAGGTGGGGCACGGCCCCATGATGACCTCGTGAGCACGTGGGTGTGGGTGGTCGGGCCCGACTGCTATCTCGACGAGCACGGCGGCGAGGACCCGCGGCCTCGCTGCGTCCCGGCACGGTCGGGCTGCGCTGGGGGTGCCACCGCGACACCCGTGCGGGCGACCTCGCCGTGCTCTACCGGTCGCGTCGGGCCAAGGACCTGGCGTACCTGTTCCGGGCCCGCGGCGACGCCGAGCACGACGGGATCGCGTGGACCTGCGAGGCCGACGTGATCGAACGTCTCCCCCGCCCGGTGCCGCTGGCCGACCTGCGCGCCGACCCCGTCACCGCCGCCTGGCCGGCGCTGCGTGCGTCGTTCGTCCGCACCGCGTTCCCCGTGCCGCCCGAGGTGTGGGCCCGCCTCGTCGCGATGAGCGGCAGCGAGCACGGCTGACGTCGGGCGGTTCGATCCCCGAGGGGCACCACCGCCCGTGATCAGACCCGTCGGGGCGCGGCGTGACGATCAGGGCATCCGACCACGTCGCGTCGCGCCCGTCGGTGATCGCCATGTGGCCCGGCGCGTGGCAGATCGCGAACGCCGGGCGGGTCGCCATGACCGCGGCCTGCGGCGTGACCCCGCAGGCCCAGAACACGGGGACGTCGCCGTCGTGGAACGCGACCGCCTCGCCGAAGTCGGGCCGGTCGACGTCGACGATGCCGAGGGCCGCCGGGTCGCCGACGTGCACCGGGGCGCCGTGGGCGCCGGGGTAGCGGGAGGTGACGCGGACCGCGTCGGCCACCAGCGCAGGCGGGAGGGGCCGCATCGAGACGACCATCGGCCCCGACATGGCGCCGGCGGGCCGGCAGGGGATCGAGGTCCGGTACATGGGCACGTTGCGGCCCTGCTCGACGTGGCGCAGCGGGATCCCCGCGCCGAGGAGCGCGTCCTCGAAGGTGAACGAGCAGCCGACGAGGAACGCGACGAGGTCGGCGCGCCAGTGCTCGCGGACGTCGGCGACCTCGCCCGCGGCCTCGCCATCGACGTAGACCCGGTAGCCGGGCAGGTCGGTGCGCAGGTCGCCGGGGAACAGCGGCGTCGAGGTCGCGCCGGGCTCGGACACGTCGAGCAGCGGGCACGGCTTCGGGTTGCGCTGCGCGAACAGCAGCACGTCGTAGGCCTGCTCGCGGGGGACCGCGACGAGGTTGGCCTGCGTGCGTCCCGCGCACCAGCCGGCGGTCGGCGTGACCAGGCCGTCGCGGAACCGCGCCCGGGCCTGCGCGGGGGTCAGGTCGCGCACGTCGTCCACCGCGTTCCTCCTCCCGGTCCGCCCTGGCGTCGCCCGCCCCCGCCCCTCACGATGAGCCGTTCGAGCCATGCCCGCGACCGCTCGGGAGGACCGCGATGGACGAGCAGGCCCCGGCCACCACCGACCGTCCCTCCCCGGCGCGCCGCCAGGGCCTCCTCGGGGCCATGTTCCTCATGGCCACCAGCGCCATCGGGCCCGGCTTCATCACCCAGACCACCACGTTCACCATCCAGCTCGGCGCCGCCTTCGCCTGCGCCATCCTCATCTCGGTCCTCATCGACATCGCCGTGCAGCTCAACGTGTGGCGCGTGATCGGCGTCGCGGGCCGGTACACCCAGGACCTCGCCTCCGCCGTGCTCCCGGCGCCGGGGTCGTGCTCATCGTCCTGGTCGTCGCCGGCGGGCTGGTGTTCAACATCGGCAACGTCGGCGGCACCGGCCTCGGCCTGCAGATCATGTTCGGCCTCGACACGGCGATCGGTGGCGCGATCTCGGCGCTCCTCGCGATCACGATCTTCCTGGTGCGCAAGGCCCAGACCGCGCTCGACCGCGTCGGCATCGTGCTCGGCGCCGTCATGCTGGCGATGGCGCTGTGGGCCGCCATCGCCTCCGCCCCGCCGGTCGGGGAGGCGCTGGTCCAGGCGGTCGCGCCCGACCGGTTCAGCTTCCTCGCGGTGACGACGCTGGTCGGCGGCACCGTCGGCGGCTACATCACCTACGCCGGCGCGCACCGCATGGTCGACGCGGGCGTGTCCGGGCCGGGTGACGTCCGCGAGGTCACCCGCAGCTCCGTCGTCGGCATCCTGCTCACCGCCGTCGCGCGGGCGCTGCTGTTCCTCGTCGTCCTCGGCGTCATCAGCGGTGGGGTCGCCCTGTCCGGCGGCAACGCCATGGCCGACGCGTTCGGCGCCGCGATCGGCGGCGCCGGCCGGTTCGTCTTCGGCGTGATCCTCTGGGCCGCGGCGATCACCTCGGTCATCGGCGCGGCCTACACGTCGGTGTCGTTCCTGTCCTCCCTGCACCCGTGGATCAAGACGCACCGCAACCTCGTCACCGTCGCCTTCATCGCGATCTCGGCGATCGTGTTCGTCGCGCTGCGCACCACGCCATCGACGCTGCTGGTCCTCGCCGGCGAGGTGAACGGGCTGATCCTGCCCGTGGGCCTGGCCTTCCTGCTCTGGGTCGCGGCACGGCGCTCCCGCGACCTGCTTCAGGGCTACCGCTACCCGCGGTGGCTCCTCGCCGTCGGCGTCCTCGCCTGGCTGCTCACCGTCTACCTCGGCGTGAACTCCCTCGGCGGCATCGCCGAGCTCTTCTGAGCTCAGTGGTCGCTCTGCGCCTCCAGGTCGACCACGTAGCAGGCCGCCGCGTCGACATCCCAGGGGTCGGGCGTGCGCTCGAGCGAGGTGGCCTCCTGCCCGGCGCCGCCGACGCCCTCGAGGCGCCGGAGGCCCGTCACGCGCCACGATGCGCGGCAGGTTCGCGCCGTCGGGTCGAGCATCCCGCCGGGTTCGAGGTGCGGCTCGAGGTAGAGCCCGCCCCACATCTCGATCGCCGACGACTCGAACGGCTCGGGGGTCGTCCAGTTCAGCGGGAACGCCCGCCCGCACACGTCGAGCAGGAAGACCTGTTGGACGCCGTAGGGATCCAGGAGCGCGCCGCGGACGTGCACCGCGCCGTCGTCGCCGCTCCACCAGTCGCCGACCGGGTCACCGTCCGAGTAGTAGGCGCCGACGTCGTCGATCGGCGCGTACTGCGCCATGAACAGGGCGGGCGCGAGGTCGCGGACGTCGCCGAGCGCCAGCGACGGCACCTGACCGGCGGCGAGCGACGACGTCGGCAGCTGCGCCGTCACCGCGAATCCCCGCCAGGACCGGATGTGGACGAGTTCCGCGAGCTGGTTCTCGCGGGCCTGCTGCCGCGCACGGCGCGTCGGACGGGTCCGCCGGGCGAGCGCGGGCGGAGTCGATGCGAGCGGGGACGGGTGGTCATGGCACCTCCAGAGGGTCTCCCCTGGTCGGACGATCCTCGAGCACGAGCGGTTCCACGCCAGGTCGCCGTCTGGACCCTGCGTCACCTCACGAGGACGTCACCCCGCAGAGTGACCCGAGCACGACAGGTGACCGGCGATCGGGCAGCATCGACTCGTCCGGCGACGACGAGGGAACGGCGTGACGAAGCTGTCGGCGGTGCTCGACCAGGTCGACAACGGCACGATGCTGCTGCCGGAGTTCCAGCGCGGCTACGTCTGGAACCGCGACCAGGTCCGCGGGCTGATGAAGTCGGTGTACCGCGAGTACCCGGTCGGCGCGCTCCTGGTGTGGGAGACCGAGGTGAGCCCCGACCAGACCCGCGGCGCGCCCCTCGGTGGCGGTAGCGGGCAGAAGAACCTCCTGCTCGACGGCCAGCAGCGCGTCACGACGCTGTACGGCGTCATCCGCGGGCGGGCACCGGGCTTCTTCGACGGGGACGCGAGCGCGTTCACCGGCCTCTACTTCAACGTCGGAGTCCGGAGGACTTCCAGTTCTACGCGCCGATGCGCATGAAGAACGACCCGCGCTGGATCGACGTGACCGCGCTGTTCGTCGGCGGCACCCAGCCTGCCTTCGAGCGGCTCATGGCGGCCGGTATCGACATGACGCAGGTCTCGTCGTACTTCGCCCGCCTCCAGCGACTGAGCAACGTCGTCGCCCGCGACTTCCACATCGAACAGATCACGGGCGCCGACAAGACCGTCGACGTCGTCGTCGACATCTTCAACCGGGTCAACTCCGGTGGCACCAAGCTCTCGAAGGGCGACCTCGCGCTCGCCCGCATCTGCTCGGAGTGGGACCAGGCGCGGCCGTGGATGCGGACCTACCTCGACGGCTGGTCCGCCCGCGGCTACTCGTTCACCCTCGACTGGATCCTCCGCAACGTCACCGCCGTCGCCACCGGCCGCGCGCCGTTCTCCGCGCTGGAGGACGTCTCGGCGGCGGACTTCGAGGTGGCGCTCAAGGGGTCACGCGAGCACATCGACCACCTGCTCGGCCTCGCCGTTGAACGCCTCGGCATCGACCACGACCGCGTCCTGTTCGGGCGCTACGCCTTCCCCGTGCTCGCCCGCCTCCTCAGCAGGCGCCCGACGGGGGACGGTTCGCCGACGGGCCCGAGGCGGACCGGGCGATGGCCTGGTACGTCCATGCCGCCTTGCGCGGCCGCTACACGGGCCCGACCGAGACGACCCTGAACAAGGACCTCCAGATCGCCGACCGCGAGGGGTCGACGGGCTGCTCTCGGCCAGCTGACGAAGGCGCAGAAGGGTCGCCTGGCGATCCGCCCCGAGGACTTCGAGGGCACGGGGCGCGGCGCGCGCTCGTATCCCCTGCTCTACCTGCTCACCCGCGCCGAGGGCGGCCGCGACCTGCTGACCGGCGCGCCGTTCGCCGGGACGACGTCGTCGCTGCACGTCCAGGAGATGTTCCCGAAGGCCGCGCTGGTCCAGGCCGACCACAGCCGCGCGGAGATCAACGCGATCGCCAACTTCGCCTTCGTCACGCACGACACCGGCCTTCGGGTCGGCAAGCGCCTGCCCGAGGAGTACCTCGCGGAGTGCTCGCCCGAGGGGCTGCGCGCGCAGTGGATCCCGACCGACCCGCGACTGTGGACCGTCGACCGCTACCCCGACTTCCTCGCCGCCCGCCGCGCGCTGCTGGCCGAGGCCGCGGAGCGGTTCCTCACCGAGCTGGTCGCGGGCCGACGGGTGTGGGGCCGCCGCCGCCGCCCACGCCCCCGCCCGGAGCCGAGAGGTCGATCACGGGCTCGCGGGCTGCCCAGCTCGAAGCGCTGGTGAAGGAGCTCGCGGAGCTGGGCTACGCAACGCCGGCCATGGACTGCGACGTCCCCGATCCCGACACCGGTCGCACCCTCGCCGTCGCCGAGCTGTTCTGGGCCGACGGCCTCCAAGCCGGCCAGGGCAACCCGGTCGTCCTCGAACTCGACCCCGAGGAGGCCGACCTCGCCCGTCTCGCCGAGCTCGGGTGCGACGTCTTCACCTCGGTCGACGCCCTGCGGTCGCACGTCCAGCGCCGCGGTGAGGTGGCCTCCGGGGACCGCACCGACGAGGGCTCGGTCCACGCGACGGCGGCGACCGAGGTCGACGCCGGTCGAGGACGGCCGGGAGGACGGCCCGACGAGCCCGAGACCGTCGAGCGCCATCCCGGTCCAGGTGGCCGGCGCGTTCGACGAGGCCGGCCACCTCCGCGACGAGTCTCGACCTCGTCGAGCGGTGCTCCTCGGAGCTGCGCTACAACCCGCGCTACTTCCGGGTCATGGTCAGTCAGCACGGCGCCCTCGGCGCGATCCGACGCCTCCTCGCCGCGCCGGCGGTCAGCGACGGCTTCGTCAAGCTGTGGGAGCACGACCGCCTCGACCTCACCGCCGAGGCCCTGGTCCTCGAGCCGCGCTTCACGGCGCTGTTCACCGACGACGAGCGGGCGACCGCGGGAGCCCGGCGGCTGGAGGACTTCGGCTACCGCCGCACGGCGTGACGGGCCGGCGCCGAGTACGAGCAGGGCGGAGTCGGCGTCGCCTAGGGTGACGAGGCGGACACGAGGGTCAGACGAGCGAGGGGGATCGTGGACGTCACGTCGTCACGCTGGCACGAGGTCACGCGCTCGGCGTTCGAGAGCACGAACGGCGCGCGCTGGACGAGTGGTCCGGAGCTGCTCCCCGACGC
Organism: Aegle marmelos; assembly: GCA_030449875.1. NCBI lineage: Eukaryota > Viridiplantae > Streptophyta > Magnoliopsida > Sapindales > Rutaceae > Aegle > Aegle marmelos. The sequence goes on along the minus strand of JASUUL010000037.1, from coordinate 34,624 downwards.
GCACCCGCTCTACCAGAACGCGTGGTCGAACTGGTCACCTTTTCATCTCGAACCACGGCCACATCCGCGAGGTCGACCTGCTGCTCTTGACCCCGTCGGGCCTGCACCTGGTCGAGATCAAGAACCTGGCGGAAGGCTCACCAACCGCGGTCAGATCTGGGCCCTCGACGGTGGCGCCCGCCGCGAGCCGTTCGACAACCCGATCATCCTGGCGAACAGCAAGGCCAAGGAGCTCGCCGGCCTGCTCAAGCAGGCGGCCCTGCAGGATCGGCGGATCAGGGTGCCGTTCGTGCGCGAGGCCGTGTTCCTGGCCGAGCCGGACATGGTGTGCGCCCTCGACGACCACCAGCGCCAGCGCGTCTACGGTCCAGGGCGCGGCCGCAACGACCTGACGCCGATCGACGAGGGTCTCATCCGGGCGGGTGCGCGCTCCGAGCTCGACAGTGGCGTTGCCCGCGCGCTTCCGACCCTCATGAAGAACATCGGGATTCGACCGAGCCGGCGGCGCGTTGCGGTCGGGCCGTGGGCGCTCGAGAGCCCGGCGATGGAGGACGGGCCGACCTGGCAGGACTTCCACGCCTCGCGCTCCGACGTCCCCGGCACGCACCACCGCCGGGTGCGCATCTACCTGTTCCAGAAGCAGACCACCGCCGAGCCCGTGCCTCGGTCGAGCACGCCGCACAGCGCGAGTACGCCGCCGCGCGGGCATCGACCACCCGGCCTGCTCGTCCCCGACGACCTGCTCGAGCACGAGCTCGGCCCGGCCCTGATCATCGACCAGCGACGTGACGCGCAGCGCCTCGACCACTGGGTCGCCGAGCACGGCGCCGATCTCGACCTCCCCGCGACGGCTCGGTCTCGTGCGCCAGCTCGCCGAGGCAGTGCGCTACGCCCACGAGCACCGGCTCGTCCACCGGGCACTGTCCCCTCGAGCGATCGTCGTCGAGGACCGCGGCTCCGGTCCTCGCCTGCGCGTCGGCGAGTGGCAGGTGGCCGCGCGCGGCCTGTCGTCCCGGCTCACGGCCAACCGCGTCGTGCCCACCACCCACGCCGGCAACCACGTGGAGGCGGCAGCTCAGGGATACATCGCGCCCGAGTTCACCAACGTCGCCGACGGCACGGTCGCCCTCGACGTCTTCGGGGTCGGGGCCGTCGCCTATCTGCTGCTAACCGGCACGCCCCCGAGCACGACACGGCAGGGCGTCTTCGAGCGCCTCGCTCGCGAGGGCGGCTTCCGCCCGCGGACCGACGATCCCGAGCTGCCTGCCGACGTCGACGACCTCGTCCTCGCGGCGACGGCTCCGCAGGTGTCCAGCCGGATCGGTGACCTCGACGAGCTTCCTCGAACGGCTCGCACCCATCGAGGCGGCCGTCGTCGGGGCATCTGCGGCGGGCGACCCGCTCGACGCCCGACCCGACGACGAGCTCCCCGACGGCTACCGTCTCGTCCGCGTCCTGGGCAGCGGCGCCACGTCCACAGGGCTGCTCGTCGAGCGCCACGGCCTGCCGTCGGTACTCAAGGTCGGTCGCGAAGCCGGCGCCGACGAGCGCCTCGAAGCCGAGGCCATCGCCCTGCACGACCTGCACCACGAGCACGTGGTCGCCCTCAAGCGGGGCATGTTCCCACTCGGCGGACGACCCACCATCGAGCTGTCCCACGCCGGCGACGAGACCGTGGCGCAGGTCCTCGCCCGCGACGGCGCGCTCTCGCCCGGCCGACTCGAGGAGCTCGGCGCCCAGCTCCTGGACGCGGTCACCTTCCTGCACGAGCGCGAGACGCTGCACCGCGACGTGAAGCCCGAGAACCTCGGGCTTCACCACCATCCACGGCGCGGTCCCCAGCTCACCCTCTTCGACTTCTCGTTGGCCGGCGTCTCCACCGCCGACGTCCTCGCCGGGACCTTCGGCTACCGGGACCCCCTGATCGGGACCGGCTCCCGACGGCGTGTTCGACGAGGCGGCCGACCTCTACTCGGTCGCGGTCACGCTGCACGAGATGGCCAGCACGGAGATCCCGGTGGGGGCGACGACGGAACCAATCCCGCGTTCGTGGCGCAGGCGACGCTCTCGGTCGACCGGTTCGATCCGTCCCACCGCGAAGCGCTGACCGCCTTCTTCCGACAGGCACTACATCGGGACGCCGCCCAGCGCCCCACCTCGGCAGCCGCGATGGCCTCCGCCTGGCGCGCCGTCTTCCGGGGCGGCCGTACCCGGGACCCGAGATCGACGTCTGGACGCCCGAGCCGGCCGTCTGGCCGTGCACGTCGACTTCCTCACCGAGCTGCGCCGTCTCGGCGGCGACGTCCGCGCGGGGGTCCTCGACGCCGTACGCGCCTTCCCGCGCCGGCTCCCCGCGCTGGTCTCGCCACCCGGCGCCGCCGACCCCTGGATGCGCACGCTATCGGTCACCGACTCCCACAGCGGCGTGGTGCTCGCCCCCGAGCAGGGCGATCGGTCTCTGCTGCTGCGGGTCCTGCCGCACGGCGACGCGCAGGCGTGGGCCAAGAAGCACGCCGCCTCGATCAACGAGGTCTCCGGCGGCCTCGAACTCCGCGACGCCGTGGAGCTCGACCGCCTCGAGGCCGAGCTCGAGGCCGCGTCGCACCACGCGCGGGGCCTGCTCTTCGAGTCGATCGAGGAGGTCGACCTCGCCCGCCTGGGGCTGAGTCCCCAGGTCCGGTCGATGGCCCGGACCCTGGTGGACGACACGGCGCTCAGGACCCTGCAGCCGTTCCTGCCCGACGAGCAGTTCAGCGTCCTGCTCGCCCTCGGCGCGGGCCGTACCGTCGACGAGGTCTGGACCGACCTCGTGGCCCCGCGCGCCGCCGGGGAGACGGTCGACAGCACCGACCGCGAGACCGTCATCGATCGCACCCAGGGCAAGCTGCTGCGGATCGACGACGTCGAGCTGGCCGACTACCTCGACCGCCCCATCTCGGCGTGGCGGGCGTTCCTGCACTCGTCCCAGGAGCGGATCGCCTACCGCGCCACCTACTGGGGCAGTGCCCAGGTCACCGGAGGACCCGGCACTGGCAAGACGGTCGCCGCCCTGCACCGCGTGAAGTACCTGGCGCAGCGCAAGCCGCTCCCCCCGAAGTCGATCCTCGTCACGACGTACACGAACTCGCTCGAGGCCGCCCTGGAACGCGATCTGCGGCAGCTCGACCTCGCACCCGACGAGCTCGAGGCCGTCCAGATCGTGAACATCGACGCGTGGACCCGCAGCATCGTCGCCCAGGCACACAGGTCAGTCGACATCGTCGAGCCGCTGACAGTCGGAAGCGCTGGCAGCGAGCCGCCGAACGGCCGGGGTCGCGGAGTCGCCGATGTTCCTCGACGCGGAGTACCACAACGTGGTGCTCGCCCAGGAGCTGGAGAGCGAGGACGAGTACCTGGCGTGCCTCGGCACGGGCGCGGGCGCGCGGTGCGCCAGCCGGAGCGCCGGCCCCTGTGGCACGCGATGTCCCTCTACGCACGGGGCCTCGCCGCCGACGGCTCTGGACCTGGAACGGCGGGCCGACGAGGCCGCCGACCTGTTGGAGCAGCGCGAGAAGCCGCCGTTCCATCACGTGGTCGTCGACGAGGTCCAGGACCTGCATCCGCGAAGCTCCGCACGATCCGGGCCGCGGTCAAGAAGGGCCCCGACGACATCTTCCTCACCGGCGACCCGCACCAGCGCATCTACAGCAACCGGGTCTCGCTCAAGCAGGTCGGCATCACGGTGGCGAGTCGGTCGTACAAGCTGAAGATCAATTATCGGACCAGCGCCGAGATCCTCGACTGGGCACTCGGCGTCCTGGGCGACGGCGAGCACGTGGGATTCGACGGCGCGCGGGACTCCCTATCGGAGTACCGAGCGAGCTTCCACGGGCAGCCGCCGCTCCTCGTCGGCGCGTCATCCCCGGCCGACGAGGACGCCGCGCTGGTCGACGCGGTCCGCGCGTGGATCGGACAGGGCATCTCTGCGAACGACATCGCGGTCGCGGCGCGCACCAACGCACTCCGTCAACGCGCTTCCTCGGCGCTGTCCGCTGCCGGCCTGCCGGTGCAGGAGGCGGGTGACGGCTCCGAGCAGGGAGTCGTGAGCGCGACCCTGCACGGCATGAAGGGCCTGAGTTCCGGGCCGTGGCCCTCGTCGGGGTCGACCGCGACAGCGTCCCGAACAAGCAGGCCGTGACCGCGGAATCGCAGGATCCGACATTGCACGAGCAGGACCTGCAGCAGGAGCGCAACCTGCTCTTCGTCGCCGCCACGCGCGCCCGCGAACAGCTTCGCGTCAGCTGGACGGGAGAACCCAGCCGCTTCCTCCCACGAGGGTGAGGCGCCAGACGCCGACGCCGCTCCGAAGACATCACCAGTTGGACCGCGAGCCCGGCTTGAAGCCGCCGCGCAGCTCCGCTTCCATCGTCGCCCGCAGCGACGGGATCGTGGTGAAGACCCGGAACTTCAGCTCCTGCAGCCGCTGGAGGTCGGCCTCCTCGGGGTCGAGCTCCAGGACGATCTTCTTCCCGCCGTCGCCTCGGATCCCGTCGGCCCAGAGCAGTTCGGCGATGCAGAGGATCGCCCGCCGCGGCTCGGGTCGTCGTCGATGATCTCGGCGTCGAAGGCGGCTCGACGGCGCCGAGGTTGCGCATCTCGTTGGCGATCCTGCGGATCTGTGATCGACGGCCGGCGTCCGACTGGACGAAGTCGGGCGGCGGCGGCTTGGGGGCGGGCCGAGGTGCCGGTGTCGTCGTGAGACGGGAGCGAGCCGGCCCGCCGGGTATCGAGGTCCTCGGCGGCTGCGCCGGCGGCGGGTCCGACTCAGGTGGCGCGAACAAGGGGTTCTCGCGGCCGCCGGTCTTGACGAGCCGCCCGGCGACCGAGAGGTCGGTCAGGAGGCCGCGCGCCTCCATCTTGGGCACGCCGATCATCGCCGCGAGGTCGGAGGCGGCGAGGATGCCGCGGTCGGCGACGATCCGGACGACCAGGTCACGGACCTGGTCGGTGTTGAGCCCGTCGAGGACGATGCCGGCCTGCACCGGGTCGGACGTCGGAGCAGCTTCCCCGCAGTCGGCGTCGACGGTGGGGACGGCTCGTCGGCGACCTGCGACGTCGGCGCTGGACGTTTCGAGTACCACGGGTTCCCGCGATCGCCCTGCTCGACCAGCCAGCCGGCTTGCCGCAGGCGCGCGAGGTGGAGTCGCGCCTCCCGCGACTCGATCCCGAGCTCCCGAGCGACGTCCTCGCGAGTGAGCGCGTCCGTCTCTCCGAACAGCGCGAGCAGGCGGCCGTCGTCGACCGGCTCGGTCCTAGCGCGCTCGATCGGCTCGGCATCGCCTCCGCCGATCGAGACGACATGCAGCGGTCCAGGCGTTGGTGCCGGTTCCGGCGACGAGGTGGTCGGGAGGAGACCTGCTGCGGCCGGGGGAGCCGGGGCCGGGTCGACGACGGTGTCGATCGGCTCTGGGACCGGCGGCGCCTCCTCGCTGGGCTCCTCCTCGCCCGGCTCCTCCCGCGGCGCCTCGTCGACGATGCGACTCGGGATGGCATGTGCGTCGTCGACGAGCAGCGGCGTCACTCCGGCCCGTGCCAGGTCGTCGTCGAGGCGGGCGGCGGTGGCAGGACCGTCCAGGACGTAGGCGGAGGCCGGGACTCGGGAGAACCTCCACCCCGCCCGCTTGAGCTCCTGCTCGCGGTCGAGCTCGGCTCGCCGCTCCTCGTCGCTCATCACCACGGTGTCCGCGTCGCACTCGACGGCGACGCGGCCGCCGGGACCGGTGACGACGAGGTCGAGGCGGCGGCCATTGATCTCCAACTGGGGCGTCACATGGTGGCCGCGCTCGGTGAGGTCGCAGAACACGTTCTGCTCCAACAGGGAGTCGAAGCCGGAAGCCCGCTCGTGACGATCGATGTCCTCGGGCATCGCCGCCACAGACGCGTCGTCGACGTCGGTCATGTACTCGAGGAGCAGCCGGCGCATGTCGGCGGCGCCGAGTCGGTCGGCGGGCATCGAGTGCACGAGCCAGAGCTGGTCCTGTGCGCGCGACGCCGCCACGTTGAACCGTTGCCGGTACATCTCGCTCGTCAGTGCCATCGACCGGTGATCGGGGGCCAGCACCATCGACAGCCAGACCACGTGGCGCTCGTCGCCCTGGAAGTCGGGCGGTGTCCCGACCCGCAGGCGCCGCTTCTCCCACTGCTCGTCGCCGAGCCGGGCCCGCAGCACGTCCTCGATCAGCTGGACCTGGCCGTGGCCCTGCAGGACCACCACCCCGAACGTCCTGGCGTACGCCGGGTCCTCCGAGCACTGCGCGACGAGGTCGGCGATGGTGTGCCTTCGCGCAGGTTGGCGATCTTCTGCCCGGTCCCCTGCTGGGTCGCGTCCGGGACGCGGGTCGCGCGCAGGGGCGGCAGGCGGTCGGCACCGAACTGGCGCAGGGGACCAGGGGCGCGTCGGCGTAGAACTCCGAGGACGACCACTCGATGATCTCCGGCATACAGCGGAAGTGCTCCTGCAGGCGAATGACCTGCGGGAAGCACGATCGCAGCAGCGAGAACACGCTGGACTTCGACGTGAACTGCAGGCGCCGGTGGGTCGGCAGGTCGGGCAGCTCGTTGTCCAGCCGGTCGAAGATCGGCGCCAGGGCCCCCTGGGTGACCTCCGCCGGGGTGCACTGCTTGTCGTCCCCGACGACGATCATGCGCGGCGCGAGCCAGAGGAGGAAGGCACTGGTCAGTTCCGCCTGGCTGGCCTCGTCGACGACGACGACGTCGAACACGTCCTTCTCGGCCGGCACCGAGGCGAGCACCTGCTGGATCGGCAGGATCCAGGCCGGCACCGCGTACTGCGCTTCCGCCATCGCGTCCCGAGCGGCCTGCCGATACTTCTCCGCGAACTTGCCGGTCCCCTTGCCGACTCTTGCGGCGTGGTCCCGGTACGTCTGCAGCGCGGCCATCTCGCGTGCCGACATGCCCTCGAGGCACGCCTTCCACGCACGCTCCGCGGCGAGCGACGCGGTCTGCTGCTCGAGGTCGTCCGTGGCGACCCGAAGCTCCTGCTCGAGCTCACGCTCGCGGCCCGGCGATCGATGCCGGGTGAGCCACGCGTCGGCGCGGGCACGGGCCCAGGCGAGCGGGAAGCGTGACGCGCGCACGTCCCAGCGCTCGGAGTGCGGATCCAGGGTCAGGTCGTGGGCGAGACGGGGAGCCGCGCCCTGCAGCCGCTCGAGCAGGGCGTCGCACCGAGCCTGTTCCGCCTGCTGACGGTGCGCCCGGACGAGGGCGTCGAGACCGCGTGCGAGCCGCGCGGGATCGACCTCCCTCCACGCCCTGACGAGCTCCTCCTGCTCGGGGCTGCGGCCGGCGAGTCCGCCGTCCAGCCGGGTGGCGGTCTCGTCGACCTCGTGCCGCGCGAGCCGTGCTTGTTGCGCGTCACCGACCGCGAGCGCGACGCCGGAGAGCCGATGGATCGCGGCGAGACCGTCAAGGCGGGGCCGCCGCGCCGCAGGGAGGGACGAGAGGAGCGTGGCGAGCTCGTCACGGCTGGCGAGCACCGCACCGATCGCGCGGCACGTGCGGGCCAGGGTGTCCATCTCGTCGACGAGGTCGGTCCGGTAGGTGCTGGGCGCAGGGCGACGCCGAGCGGCTCGAAGGCGCGGTTGAGGGAGCCGCGGCCTCGACCACCCGGAGATGGCGCGCCGCCAGCCGGGCGGCAGGTGCCCCGTCCACCGCAACACCGTTCACGGCCAAGGCGGCCCTTGAAGGACTCGACCTTCTTCTGCTCCGGGCTCTTCATCCAGGGCCAGAAACTCGGCCCGTTGGCGTCCATGTCGTCGGCGTACGCGTCGAGCGTCGCCGCGTCGGGCACCGGCGCGGTAGTGAGATCGACCTGGACGTCAGCATTCTGGGCGGCGGCGTCGGCGGCGATGGCGTCGTCGACGAGTCCCAGCTGGTCGGTCGCGCGCGCCAGGCGTGCGTGCGCTGACCGCGCAGCTGTTCTTCCGCCGTCGCGTGGGCCCAGCGCGGGTCGCGCGGCACCCGCGACAGCTCGCTCAGTGCGTCGGCAGCACGCTGCGACACCGGCCCGAGAGCATGCAGATCCCGGTCCGGCAGGTCCTCGATCTCCGCGACGAGCGCGCCGTCCTCACCGGCGACCGCCCGATCCCCACGCTGGAGGAGCTCGGCGAGCCGGCCGAGGCGCTGCGGCGACGGGAGGGACTCGAAGGCCGGGAGCACGTGGTCGCGCCGTGACCGGCGTTCGGAGTCCTCACGGCGGAGAAGGTCGACGAGCTCGTACAGCTCGTCGACGGTCAGCGGGGTCGCGGGTGGGACGTCGTCGACGATCCAGGCGTCGTCGACCGTCGCCACCAGTGCCCGCGCGATGGCGGCGGTGGTGCCGGTGAATCCGGCGCCACCTCCGGGTGGACGATCGTCTCCGACGCGCGGAGCGCCTGGATCTCGTTGAGCAGCCGCTCACGCTGGCCCTGGAGCCGCAGCCTCTGTGTGGTCAGGTCCCGCACTCGACGCTCGGCGCGCGGCGCGTCGAAGGACGTCTTGCGGGTCGAGATGCGGGTGACACTGCGCGCCAGGTCCGAATCGCCCTTCGACGAGGCGTCGGTCATCGAGATGCACAGGTCCTGCATCTCCGCCGGGAGCTTGTCGCGCAGCACCTTGAGGGCCTGGGCCTTCTCGCTGGTGACGAGCACGCGCTGGCCCTGGGCGAGCAGGCTCGAGACGAGGTTGGCGATGGTGGGGTCTTGCCCGTGCCCGGCGGGCCCTCGACGACGACGCCGCTGTCGGCGCCCATCCGGTCGATGATCCGACGCTGGGCGGGGTTGGCGGGCAGGGGGAAGAGCGGGTCCGCGGCCAGCTCCCGACCCGCGAGCTTGCCGCTGCGCTCGAGCCAGCTCAGCCGGACCTCGCTCTCCAGCGGCTCGACGAGCTGGGCCAGCCGAGCGGGACCGGCTGTCGCTCGTCGGCCAGGTTCGCGATGATCGTGTCGAAGTAGTTGCGCAAGGCGAAGCCGCTGCGCGGGCGCGACCAGCGCCGGCGCGAGTCGCAGCTCGGCACGCCGTGACGTCGGTTCCTCCCAGGCGTCGGAGAGCTCGCACGCCACCTTCAGCGCCCGGTCGCGCCACTCCTTGAGGAACGTCGGCAGCTCCGGGTCCATCACGCCGGAGACGAGCTCGTCGAGGCGCTCGCGCAGCCGCGGGCCTCCGGAGCCGTCGAAGAGGCTGCTGTCCTCGCCGAGGATCTCGTCGTCCTCGAGGCGGGCCGGCGCCTCGGTCACGGTGACGACCATGTCGCCGGTCGCGACGTCACGCCGCAGGTCGACGGGCTGGTTGACGACGGGGACGTGGACACCGCCACCATCGAGCTCCGGAGGTGCAGCAACCCGGCCGAGAGCACGATCTCGACCGATTCCGGGCGATCCTCAGCCACGCGGTAGAGACGGAAGAGCTCGTCGTGCACCGCGCCCCGCGCCCGGCGCACCCGTTCGGCCTCAGCCCAGGTGGACCAGGTCCGCAGCCAGCGACCGAAGCGTTCGCGCTGCTCGGGTCGCTCGTCGAGCCCGACGACGTCGCCGTAGCGAGCCGGGCCGTGGTCCTTCAGCGTCGGCTCGACGAGCTGCTTCGGCCGGTAGTCGACCCAGCCCTTGAGCTCGACGGGCAGGTCGGGCGCCGGCTCGCGCACCACCCTCGGCGCCCGCAGCACTTCGTGGCCCGGCTCCGTCGCGAGCTGCACGGTGAGGTGCTCGGCGGCCTTCCTGAGCCACTGCACGCCGTAGCAGGAGTCGGTGTGACGGGTCGGCCGCGTCTTCGCGGCGCCGCGATGGCGCGCAGCACCCGCATGAGCCGCGACACACCCGGTCCCGCAGCGCGGGGTCCCACTTCGGGCAGCCCGGAACCGGTCGTCGTCACCCAACCCTCCCCCGAGGCGGCGGCAGCCGGATCACCCTACCGGGATCTCCTGGGCGGAAGAAGGCAGCCTCCCGGAGAGGATGGGGCGATGGGGACCGATATCGCCGTCCACCGAGGCCGACCTGGCGGACGACGGCTCAACGCCCAGTAGTCCAGACGTGGTCACGCCCGTCCTGCGCGTCGCGCTCGCACCGGAACGGGACTCGCGCAGGTCGAGGCGACCACGGCTGTCGCGCTCCAACCTCACGCCAGGTGGTCAGGTTGAGACGCCCCGTCGTGCAGCGACGTCAGGTACTCCATCAGCATCATGGCGGCACGGTCGGGCGCGAGATCAGGTCGGCTGTCGCCCCACCGCTCGGTGAGCTCGACGAAGAAATCCTCGAGTCCGGCGTCGCTGACGGCCACCACTGCCGGGGGCGCCCCGGCTCCGCGTGCTCGCGAGCCCACCTGGATCACGCCGACGTCGTCGAGGTGGGCGTCGAGGCCCTCCTGGCGGAGGGCCGCAGCCAGAACCTCGACGTGGCCGCCCTCAGCCTGGTTTACTCCGGCCGGCACTGGTAGCCCCGCAGGAACAGCGTGTTCACGTCGTTCGATCCGTTCTGCGTGTACAAGACGAAGATCTGTTGCCGAACGACCTGGTTGGTCTGCCGGTTCTTGAGGAAGAGCACCCGCGACCGGCACGTCTGCTCGCCTCGCGCCGGCAACATGACGTCAGGATCCGCCGCGATCGTCTCCCCGGCAAGGTCGGCGACGTCGCGCCAGTTGGTCTGCGTGCCCCACGCGGCGCCCTCGAAGTCGCGGATGTGCCGCCACTTGATGTGGCGATATCCCCGCACGGGCTCGTCGCTCCAGCGCGGTCCCCGCAGCGCAGCGTCAGGGGCCCCTGCGGCGACGGGAACACGCGCACGACCTTGTCCTCCGCGGTCATGGTGCCGCACGAGCCCCAAAGGATCGCGGCTGCCGACGGAGCGAGGGCGACGGCTCCCACGAGGGAGGAGAGGACCAGCGCGAACGACGTGACGCCACGACGGACGACGGCGCCTCGGCAGCGTCGGCCGTGATGCGGCGAGCGGGAACGAGCATCGGAGTGGGCCATACCGATGTGACCGCGACGAGTGCTCGACGGTTCCATCCCGATGGGCTCGCGTCGCGACGGCTCCGCCGACGACCTCCGAGCCGCGTCCGGCTCCCGCCCTCGCACCACCCATCGGCGGGACGTAACGTGTGCCACTCTCGCCGCCCGATCGTGTCGGCGAGGTCGGGCCTGTCGGGGACGGCGCTGGGCGTCGCAGGACGAGTTCGGAGACCGAAGGCAGTGACCACCGCGCCGAGAAGCACGACGCGAGAGCAGGATCAGGCCGAGGCGAGCGCGCCGATCGCGCCCGGGTCGGTCGTGGTCGTGCGCGACGAGGAGTGGTTCGTCCGGGCCACCGAGGAGACCGCGGACGGCCTGCTGGTCCACGTTCAGGGCCTGGGCGAGCTGGTCCGCGACACGACGGCGAGCTTCTACGCGAGCCTCGACGACGTCCGTCCCCTCGATCCGGCCGCCGCGCGTGTCGTGCCCGACGACAGCCCGCAGTACCGGACCGCGAAGCTGTGGCTCGAGTCGACGGTCCGTAAGACGCCGGTGCCCCTCGGCGACCGCGCGCTGAGCGTCTCGACGCAGGCGCTGGCGAGCCCCGCTGGCCCTACCAGCAGGCGGCCGTCCGCAAGGCCCTCGACCCCGCGAACCTGCGGCCCAGGATCCTGCTCGCCGACGCGGTGGGGCTTGGCAAGACGCTCGAGATCGGCATGATCTTGGCCGAGCTCGTCCGGCGGGGGAGGGGCGACCACATCCTCATCGTCACCCCGCGGCACGTCCTCGAACAGATGCAGCACGAGATGTGGACCAGATTCGCGCTGCCGTTCGTCAGGCTCGACAGCGCCGGCATCCAGCGGGTCCGCCAGCGCATCCCGGCCACGCGCAACCCGTTCACCTACTTCAAGCGCGCAATCATCTCGATCGACACGCTCAAGCGCGACAGCTTCCACGCCAACCTGCGCAAGCAGCGCTGGGACGCCGTCGTCATCGACGAGTCGCACAACCTGTCCAACAGCGACACGCAGAACAACAAGCTCGCCCGGCTGCTCGCCCGCACCGGCGACGCGCTGATCCTCGCCTCGGCGACACCGCACAACGGCGCGCCGACTCCTTCGCCGAGCTGGTCCGCCTGCTCGACCCCTCGGCGGTGCCGCCGGACGGCGGCCTCGGCGCGCGCGAGATCGCGCACCTGGTCATCCGTCGCCACCGCCCCCGCCCCCAGGTCGCCTCCGTCGGTCGGCAACCGACTGGCAGCCCGCCAGGAGCCCCTCAACCTCCTGGTGCCGGCCACGGCGGCCGAGGACGCGATCGCCCGCGAGCTCGAGGACGTGTGGCTCTGGCCCGGCCCCGGCGGCAGCCCGTGCTCGGGTCAGGCGCAGCTCTTCCCGTGGACGCTGGCGAAGGCGTTCCTCTCCTCCCCCGCGGCGCTACTCGCGACGGTGAAGGAACGCGCGAACCGGCTGGGGGCGACGCCGGCGCGAGCAGGCGGCGCTCGACCGCCTCGCGACACTCGCCACCGACGCGCTCGCCCAGCCGTCGGCCAAGTACAGGAAGCTCGTCGAGCACCTGAAGGATATCGGCCTCGGCACGGGCTCGCCGGCCCGCGCGGTGGTGTTCGCCGAGCGGGTCGCGACGCTGCGCTGGCTGCACGAGCACCTGCCGACGGCGCTGGGCCTGCCGCCGAGTGCCGTGGAGATGCTGCACGGCGGCTGGCCGACGACGAGCAGCAGCGCATCGTCGAGACGTTCAAGCAGGAGCAGGCCCCGGTGCGGGTGCTGGTGACCGGCGACGTCGCGTCCGAGGGCGTCAACCTGCACGCGCAGTGCCACGAGCTGGTGCACTACGACATCCCGTGGAGCCTCATCCGCATCGAGCAGCGCAACGGGCGCATCGACCGCTACGGGCAGAAGCACCCGCCGCGGATCACCGCCCTGCTGCTCGACCCGTCGAGCGACCGCTTCGCCGGCGACGTGCGGGTCCTCGCCAAGCTCATGGAAAAGGAGGACGAGGCGCACCAGGCGCTCGGCGACGCCGCCTCCCTCATGGGCCACTACGACGTCAAGGCCGAGGAGCAGCAGATCCGCGCCGTCCTCGCCGGCCAGCGGTCGATCGACGACGTCGTCCGCACCCCGGATGCGGCCGCTGCGGGCACCGACCTCACCGCGCTGATGCTCCAGCTCACCGGCGGAGGTCCCGCACAGCCCGATCCCGCTCCCGCCACGACTCAAGCCGCCGGCACAGGTCTGTACCCCGACGACATCGCCTACCTCGACGATGCCCTGCACGCCGCCTTCATCGACCCGAGCGCGTCGCCGAGCAACAAGGGTGTCTCCTGGCGCCGAGACGACGCCTTCGGCACCGCCGAGCTCGTCCCGCCGAAGGACCTGCGCCAGCGCCTCGAGGTCCTGCCGCAGAGCTACCTCGCCGACCGCGACGTCACCGACCGGCTGGTCCTCGCGACCACCGCGACGCGCAGGGCGTGATCGCCTCGCCGCGGCGCTGCGCGACGACGGGCTCGAACTGGCCCGACGCGCACTACCTCGGCCCGCTGCACCCGGTGCTCGACTGGGCCGCCGATCAGGCTCTGGCCCACCTCGGCCGGAACGAGGTGTTCGCCGTGCGCGGCGGTGTCGAGGCCCCGACGGTGCTGCTGCTCGGGACGCTGACGAACCGGCGCGGGCAGGTTGTCGCCGCGGCGTGGCTCACCGCGGAGTTCCCCGACCCCGCCGACACCGCGTTCGTGCTGGTCCACCCGCACCCGTCGGCGGCCGAGGCCCTTGCGGCCGTCGGCTGGGACCGCACGCGCGCGAACCCCGGCGGCGTGTCCCGGCACCGACGCGCTGACGGCGCTGGTCGAGCCGGCGGTGCGCCGCGCGGAGGACCAGATGGACGGGCTGTTCGCCGCCGCCCGCGACGACGTCGCCCGCCGCGTCGAGGCCTGGTCGCACCGGTTCGACCGCTGGGAGCAGGAGGCCGACGCCCATCGTGCAGCGCGGCGAGCTCCGCACGCGGCGCGCGTCGGCGTCGCCGAGGAACGCGACCTCGCGCAGGCCATGAACCCCGACCGGCAGCTGGTCCGCCCGCTGCTGGTCGTCGTCCCGAGACCAAGACGGCGGAGTCGACGGAGGCGAACCGGTGAGCGGGTCCGACGCGATCCTGGTCGGCGAGGGCTGGATCTCCGAGCACTACGTCACCACCGACGCGACCTCGCAGTCGTTCCGCGCCCGCGTCACCGAGCGGCGCAAGGCCGTGGGACGCCGAGGCCAAGGAGGACCGGCCGACGCCGCGGTCGCGCTTCCTCGCCGCGGCAGTGGCTCGAGACCAGGCTCGCGGGCTCGCCGAGCTCGCCGACCCCGACGGCACGGTCGCCGACCCCGAGACGCTGGCGAAGGCCACCCTGCCGAGGTGCACGACGCGGTGCTCGACACGCTGGAGCTGCGAGCGCACGGGCCTGCAGGTCGACGGAGACCGGGCCGCTGCTGCGGGTGTCGGCGCCGGGGATCGCCGGGCGCGCCCCGCTGGTCGTGGTCGCGGCGGCGCCGGCGCGACGGTCGAGGACGTCTCGCGAAGGACGCGACCTCGCTGCTCGCCCCGTTCACCCTCGTCGAGGGCGGCCCCGACTTCACGTCGGCCGCCCGGCTGGTGTCGGCGCTGTTCGTCGAGGAGGACACGGCCCCCGCGCTGGTCCTGGTCCTCGCGGGCCGGTGGGCGGTCCTCGCCGAGCAGGAGCGCTGGGCCGAGGGCCGCTACCTCGCGATCGACCTGCAGCTGGTGTGCGAGCGCAACGACGGCAGGCGCGGCGGCGAGATCGACCAGGCCCTCACCTGCCTGTCGTACGAGTCCATCGCGCCCGACGCCGACGGCAACCTGTGGTGGACGGGAGTCTTCGAGGAGTCCGTCAAGCACACCGTCGGCGTCTCCAAGGACCTGCGCGACGGCGTGCGCCTCGATCGAGATCCTCGCCAACGAGGTCGTGGCCCGGCGCCGCGCGCAGGGGCTCGACCCGCTGCCCGCCGCGCAGGCCCACGAGCTGGCGAAGCAGTCGCTGCGCTTCCTCTACCGCATCCTGTTCCTGCTCTACGCCGAGGCCTCCCCGAGCTCGGGGTGCTCCCGGTCGGCGCGGCGGAGTACGACGCCGGGCTACAGCCTCGACCGGCTGCGCGAGCTGGTGCAGGTCGAGCTCGCGACCCCGCAGGGTCGTTCCGGCACGCACCTGCACGCGTCGCTCTCGCGGCTGTTCGCGCTGGTGGACCTAGGTCACGCCCCCGCCGGCCGCGATACGGACGACGAGGACGGCGTCGCCTACGGCGAGGGGCTGGCGTTCAACGCGGTGCGCGCCGACCTCTTCCGCCCGGCCGCCACCCGCTTCATCGACGCCGTCGGGCTGGGCAACGCCGCACTGCAGGAGGTCCTCGCCCACCTGCTGCTGTCGAAGGAGCGCAAGGGCCGCGACCGGGGCTTCATCTCCTACGCCGAGCTGGGCATCAACCAGCTGGGCGCGGTGTACGAGGGCCTGATGTCCTACACCGGCTTCTTCGCCGAGACCGACCTGTACGAGGTCGCGAAGGGCGGCGACGCGAGCAAGGGCTCGTGGGTGGTGCCGATCGAGCGCGCCGACGGCATCGCGCGCCGACTTCGTCATCGCGACGAAGACACGAGCACCGGCGAGCCGAAGCCGGTCACTGCACCGGCGCGGCTCGTTCGTCTTCCGCCTCGCGGGCGCGAGCGCCAGCAGTCGGCGTCGTACTACACCCCCGAGGTGCTGACCCGCTTCACCGTCGGCCAGGCGCTCGAGGAGCTGCTCGACCAGGACGGCACCCGGACGAGCGCCGCGGACATCCTCAGCTGACGGTGTGCGAGCCGCGCTGGGCTCGGGCGCGTTCGCCATCGAGGCGGTCGCCAGCTCGCCGAGCAGTACCTCAAGCGCGCCAGGACGAGATCGGCGAGCGGATCGACCCCGACGAGTACCCACGGCGGCTTCAGGAGGTGAAGGCCTACCTCGCGCTGCACAACGTCTACGGCGTCGACCTCAACGCCACCGCCGTCGAGCTCGCCGAGATCTCGCTGTGGCTCGACACCATGGTCTCCGGGCTCTCGGCGCCCTGGTTCGGCTGCACCTGCGCCGCGGCAACTCGCTCATCGGCGCGCGCCGCGCGGTGTACACCGCAAGCAGGTCACCGACGGCTCCTGGCTCGGCGCCGTGCCCCGCGACGTGCCGCTGACGTCGTTCGACGCCGACATCGCGGCTGAGCGCGTGGCCTCCGACCTCGGCACCGAGGTGCACCACTTCCTCCTGCCCGCCGACGGCTGGGGCGCCGCCGCGGATGCGAAGGAGGCGGCGTCGCTCGTCCCGACGCGGTGAAGGCGCTGAAGAAGTGGCGCAGTTCGGCGACGAAGGCCAAGCTCAAGAAGCCGCAGCTCGACGCGCTGGTCGAGCTGGCCAGTCGGGTCGAGGCGCTGTGGCAGGTGGCCTACCGGCGGTTGACGATCGCCGACGCCGAGGCCCGCCGGTCCGTCCCGGTCTGGGGTGCGGGCGAGTTGCCCGTCGGCGGCGAGGTCTCCCGCGAGCGCATCGAGCGCTCCTCGCCGACCCTCCGGCGCCTACCAGCGCGCCTGCGCCGCGTCATGGACGCCTGGACCGCGCTGTGGTTCTGGCCGCTGACCGACGCCGCGGTGACCGTCGACGGCGTCCGCGTCGAGCCGCCGACGGTGGACCAGTGGATCGCGGGCCTCCAGGCGCTCTCGGTCGCAACGCCGACCTCCGCAAGCGCAAGGCGCGACGGTCCAGATCACTCGGGACCGTCGTCGACTGGGAGGACTCAACATCGCCGAGGAGCTGGAGCTCAGCTTCGCGGCGCCCGCCCGCTGATCGACGCCGTCCTCCGCGACCACCCGTGGCTCGTGGTCTGCGAGCGCGTCGCCGCCAGCAGGGCTTCTTCCACTGGACCCTCGACTTCGCCCCCGTCTTCGCTCGGCGTGGCGGCTTCGACCTCCAGGTCGGGAACCCGCCCTGGGTACGGCCCGACGTCGACGTTGCAGCCCTCCTCGCCGAGGGCGACCCGTGGTGGAAGCTCGCCCTCAAGCCCACCCAGGCCGAGGTCGCCGGCGCCGCGACCGACGACGCTAGGCGCTGCCCGGCGTGCACGATCTCGTCGGTCGACGGCACGGCCGACGTGGTTGCGACGGCGAGTTCGTCGGCTCGTGCCGCAGTTCCTGCACCTCCGCGGGTCTGCAGCCCGACCTCTACCGCTGCTTCATGGAGCACACGTGGCGCGCCGCGGCGCCAAGGGGCGACGACGGGACTGATCCACCTCGACACGCACTTCACCGACGAGATAAGGCTGGGCCTTCTGCGTGCCGAGACCTATCGTCGCCTACGGCGGCATTGGGAGTTCATCAACGAGCTACAGCTGTTTGAGATCGACAATCTTGTAGCATTACGGCGTCAACGTTTACGGGGGATCGAGACTGTGTCGCATTCCAAACGCGGTCTCGCTCTACCACCCGGAGACGGTGCTCCGATCCCTCGTGCACGACGGTTCAGGTCCGGAGCCCGGGTTTAAGGACGACGACGGACAATGGGACCTCGCCCGCACGCCGGCGGATCACCAGGTCACCGCCGAGACTATGCGGCACGTGGCACGGCGTGTCCTGAGGATCGGCGACGCCCACGCCTCCGACGTCGACCCGGATGGTCTACACAATCAATCAGGCGGCAGCGTCCGCAATCGCGACGCTGCCGCGCTAGCCGCGGTCTCGGCGCGCTGGGTCTGCGCTATTCGCAGGGCTGGAACGAGACCACCGATCGCCAGAAGAGGCTTTTTCGATCTGACTGGGGCGCCGCGTCGTGGGACGACGTCATCCTTCAGGGGGTCCGCACCTGTTCGTCAGCACGCCCTATAAATCACCAAACAAGACAATGAGCAGCGATGGTCATCTATCGACTGGGCTTTAACGACTGATTCGAGGCCCATTACTCCGACGCCGTAACGGGTTACCGCCTAACGCCCGTCGGCGACCGCGCTTACTGCGCCCTACACCGACTGGGGCGACGCCGACCACCCTGACCCGCCCGCGACCACTATCGGCGAGCGATGGCGCGCATACCGGCGAGCGAATACCGGCGAACTGAACCCTGATTCCACGCCATCGTCCCACCCAGGAGCCGCCGTCACGTCGATGGCGAGGTCAGCCATCGAGGTACTGGGCCGACGAAATCACGAACAACGACTTTGGTTGCGAACTGTTCCCGGCTATCGCTTGTCAACGATTTCGCCATATGAACCGGCCATCCCCAACGATCCGCGCTGGCACCGCGAACCGGCTGCCCTACTCGAGGGCCCCTGACCGGAGCTGGTGCTGCGGACGTTGCGGCTCAACTGCGTCACCGACGCGTACGCCGACCTATGGTCGGCGGCCTACGAGGCGTCGTTCACCGACGCCGAGTGGGCGCTCGACCCAGTCACCGCGACGCCTCTGGCGGCGGGGCCCACGTGGAGGCGGGACACGCCGCTGCGGATCGCGGCGGACCGGCGGCGGGCGCTGGTGGAGAACGACGCGATCGTGGCGCTGTCGCTGGGCCTGTCGGCCGACGAGCTGTGCACGATATACCGGACCCAGTTCGCGGTGCTCTACGGCTATGACACCAAGCGCGACCACTACGACGCGAACGGCCGCCTCGTCCCGAACTCGGTGCTGACGGTGTGGCGCACGAAGGGCGACCGGATCAGCCTCGAGGAGCGCACGGCGACCCACCCGGCGGGCACGACCTACGTCTACGAGCTGCCTTTCACCACCTTCGACCGCGAGAAGGACATGCGCCAGGCGTACGAGTTCTTTGAGCGCAGGCTCGCCACCTTGTCGAACAACACGCCTGGGCCAGGTCTCGCGACATCGAAATGATTTCGAGCGTCGAACCGTCAAGGCCCTCGGCACCATGAGTGATCGCCGCCGGGAACAGCCATAACAGCAATGCGAGCGCGACGCTCAGTGCCGCTGCAGCGACGTGGGGGCTCAGCTGTCAGGCTTCACCAAGTGGCTGGAGTCGTCGACCCGCCGGTCCACCCCCTGATGAGACGATAGCCCGCCGGGACGCGGAGCGGCGCGCTGGTCGACGACCAGCTGGCGAAGGCGAGGACCGAGCCGCGGCGTCGCACGCGTCAACGGCGAGCCTGCGACCGTCCGCAGCTCCTCGTCGGTGCCGCGTCGCGACCGGTCACCACGCTGACTCCGGCAGACCTCGCGCTCCGTCGACGTTGCCGCCGAAGAGACCGAGCCAAGGAGGCCGCGCAGCCGGTACTCGCGCAGCGCGATGGCGAGCTCGCGCTGACCAGGGCCGGGACGGCGTCGACCTCGAGCTCCGACGTCTCAGTCCGCTCCGGCCGACGAGAACACGCCGCTGAGGGCGAGCGACGGCAACTGCTCCCGACGACCCGACGATGTCACCTGCTCACAGGCCACCGCGAGCCGTTGCTGCACTCGGGAGGAGCTACTGGTCCCCTTGCACTCCAGTCGATCTCCGATGCGACTGGCAGGCGGCGACCGGGCTGGGCCATGAGCGAGTAGTCAGGACGACTCGATCCCGCCGACGGTCACACGAGATCACGAAGTGGATGACCGAGAAGTCGACGTCGACAAGATCGTCGAGACCGGCGTGCCTTTCGCCGGATGGCCGCGGCGGAATCCACGCCGACGCCACGACGAGACCGAACGCGACACCGAGGTCCTCGCGAGCAGGCGGCGCTGGCCCTGGCCACGAACCGCTCGCCCGCCTGGCCCCCTCGCGCACATGCGATCAGGTGTTCGTCTTTCCGAGGCGGCGAACGCACATGACCAGGATGTTCAGGACAGCCCAGACCGGTGAGCCTCCGACGCCTCGCCGCAGACTCACGGGACCTTGCAGATCCATGGCCGCGGCCTGGCGCCGAGATGAGACGCAGAGCGACGAACGGACCGACGTCCATCGCTCCACGAGCGAGTCGACCAGCCGACCGCCAGCCTGATGCGCGTTTACACTTCTGAGCGGTTCCGGCATCGCGACTGACGGACCGGAAATCGGCCTGACTTCGCGACAGAAGTCGAGCGAGTCGCGCCAGCGGCGCGGGCGCCAATCATCGAGCTGTTCTCCGACCGCGAGCAGCCCATCGAGTGAGATCGTTCACCGTCACGCTGAGGGGCCGCGAGTCAACCGCTCAGGTCGATCCGACGGGCGTCAGTCGAACCGAACGTCGTCGCGCCCTGTCACCGGGGGGATGCGTGAGCTGGCCTCGGCGACATGGACAACGTCGCCCGCCGGCGGCGGAGAAACTCGACCCTCGGCCACCGGTCGCCAGCCGCGTGACGTCCACGGCACGATCATCACGAAGGACAAGACCCTCGTCCGTCGACGTCCCGACGACGCGCTCACGGTGACGTCTCCGTCGGGACGCCGGTCTGGCGCCACGGGTCGTGTTCGATCGGCCCTTCAACCGCGACGCGCCGGTGTCGGCGCGCATGAGCTGGGCGACGTGGCGCGACGCCCTCCTCGACCGGGAGCGTGACGCATGAGCGACGAGGACCGGGTCGTCGAGACCGAGCCGCTCACGCTGCTCGACGCCGTCGTCGACTTCCACGGCAGCTACTGGCCGCTGTCGAACTTCTTCCCGCACGACATCGTGATCGACGGCGCGACCTACCCCACCGTCGAGCACTACTTCCAGGCCGCGAAGGCGCGTCACCCCGAGGACCGCGAGCGCATCCGCGTCGCCGACTCCCGGCCGAGGCCAAGCGACTCGGCCGCGCCGTGACCATGGTCGACGACTGGCCCAGCCGCCGCGTCGAGGTCATGCGGCGGGCGCTCGCCGCCAAGTTCACGCTCGACCCGAGCCCGGCCGCCTCCTCCTCGCCACCGGCCACGCCACGATCATCGAGGGCAACACCTGGGGCGACCAGATATGGGGCGTGAGCGACGGCCGAGGTCGCAATCTGCTCGGCGTCCTGTTGACCGAGCGGCGGGCGCCCTCCACGAGCAGCACGACGGCGGCGCGACGCGTTGATTCCGCCGTTACCCGGACGGCTGCGGTGCCACACTGTGGACCGTGACCAGCGTGCTCGAGCGTGAGATGTACTCGGAGGCCGAGGCCGCGCGCCTGCTCCGGGTGCCGCAGGGCACGCTCAACTACTGGCTCGAGGGCGGCGAGCGGCGCGGCAGGACCTACCAGCCGATCATCCGCCTCGAACCCCGAGGCGGGCATCCGCCGGTCACCTGGGCCGAGTTCGTCGAAGCCGGCTGGCTGCGCATGTACCGCCGCTCCCAGGCCGTTCCGATGGCGCAGCTCCGGGCGTTCATCGACAAGTTACGGACCGACTACGGCGTCCCGTACCCGCTCGCCGACCGGCGACCGCTGTACGTCGGACGACAGCTGGTCATCGAGGCCCAGGATCACGCCGGGCTCGACCCCGAGTTCCGACTGGTCGCCGCAATCGAGGGTCAGGTCCTTCTGCTCGGCCCGGCTGACCTGTTCGTCCGTCGGGTGCAGTGGGACGGCGATGCTCCGTCCGCCTGGCGTCCGGTCGCCGACGACCGTTCACCGGTCCTCATCGACCCCGAACGTCGCTTCGGTGAGCCGTCGGTGCACGGGATCAGCACAGAGGTGATCTTCGAGCACGTCGACGGAGGCGAGGACGAGCACTACGTCGCCGAGGGCTTCGGACTCACCATCGAGGACGTTCGATGGGCGATGGCCTACGAGACCTCGTCGAGGGCGGCGTGAGTGCCCCCGAAGCCGGCGCGGACCCGGTTCTACCTGGACGCCGACGTCCTGCTGCTGGCGAAGCTGCTCGTCAGCGTCCGCTCTGACGTGACGTTCCCGGGCGATCCGGGTGGGGTGGGCATCGACAGGCGAGTCCGGCCGCCGTGCCCGGTCACGAGCCCGGCACGCCTGACAGCGAGTGGATCCCGACCGGGCGCGCGACTCGGCTGGCTGATCGTCACCCGCGACCGCGCCATCACCCGGCGACCGGCGAGGTCCGGGCGGTCAGGGAGCACGGAGCCCGGCTCGTCGTCCTCTCCGGCCAGGACGCGGCACAACCTCGCGCAGCTGGAGATCGTGATGTGCCAGTGGCGAGCGATCGAGCGTCTCGCTGAGCAGGCTGGCCTGTTCGCCTACCGCGCGACCCGAGCCAGTCTGGTTGCCATCGACCTCATCTGAGGACGTCAGACACGACCGACCCAGCGGCGACGGCGCCGTGCCGCTGTAATCGTTAGACGTTATCTCGACACCGATCTCGACCGGCGCCTGCTGCAAGGGCCATACCAGCCCGATAGTGAGGGACTTGCCCGTCGGGGTCGGCTGATTAATCAGTCCCCCCACGTTCTCGACGCCTCCCGACCTACTACCCGAATCTTGGACCGACTGCGCACTCGCACCATCGACCGTCATGTTCGTGTAGTAAGTGTCGGAGAAGTTCACGTAACGACCCGAATTGTTCGTGAACGTGATGGGAACCAGCACGAGACGCTCGGCGCCTTCGAGCGCTCGACGTCGCCCTGTATGGCTTTGGAGCACCGGTCGTGACACTCAAGCCCGACCGAGTGGCTGGGTGGTGCGAAGCCGCCACGGCGGCGAAGCCGGCGCTTCCGTCGACGCGGCCCCGTCGACTCACTCCCGGGGCGAGGCGGGGACGGGCACGAGACGTACCGGGTGCAGGCCGCACCGAGGAACGCCGTGGAGCCAACGACGACGAGGACTGCCTTGGGGTTCGAAACACCCAGTGGGTCAACGTCCGCGCGGCGCAGGTAATCCTAGGGTTTGCGATCCGTCAGTCTGGAGGTACCGGGAAGCTCGACTCTGGCGACAGCCCCTCCCTGGAAGAGCATCCCGAGTCGGCCAGGCCAACTGCGCTCGGTAACGTGCTCGACGCGGGAAGCGACAGCATGACGGATCTCCACTGTGGAGACCAGGTCGTCGAGGACGCACGACGGGGCGGGATCGACCGGTGAGCGAGCTGCTGCCCACTGTGCAGGCCGCGAACATCCGCCGCGGGCTGGTCGACTACCTGACCACGACGTTCGCGCTCACCGATCCGGACGCGCGGGACGCGCTCGATCGGTTCCTCGGCGATCGCGAGTCGGGGATGTTCAAGGGGCCGTACGTGCGGCTGCGGCTGCCGTTCCGCCCCGCCGACGAGGGCTGGCGCGACGCGCTGACACCTACGTCGGACCGCCGCCGTACGGGCACCAGGCGGAGGCGTTCGCGCGCCTGTCGAGCCGGAACCGGCGTCCGCAGCCGACGCTGGTCACCACCGGCACGGGGTCGGGCAAGACCGAGGCGTTCCTGCACCGATCCTCGACCACGTGCTGCGCGCCCGCCGCGAGGGCGTCACCGGCACGAAGGCGCTGATCCTCTACCCGATGAACGCGCTGGCGAACGACCAGGCCCAGCGCCTCACCGGCCTGCTGACCGGCCACCCTGAGCTGGGCACGATCACGGCCGCGATCTACACCGGGCAGCAGGCCCGCAGCGCACGATGGTCACGGCCGACGGGCTCATCACCGACCGCGGCATCATCCAGGACACCGCGCCCGACATCCTGCTGACCAACTACAAGATGCTCGACCAGCTGCTGCTCCGCCACGCCGACCAGCGAATCTGGGAGCAGTCGGCGACGAGCCTGCGCTACCTCGTGCTCGACGAGTTCCACACCTACGACGGCGCGCAGGGCACCGATGTCGCGATGCTGCTGCGCCGCCTCGGCCTCGCGTTGAAGAGCCACTGGCCGAAGCACAGCGCTGGCATCACCGACGCCGACCGCGCCCGCCCGCTCGGCCTCGTCACCCCGGTCGCGACCTCGGCCACGCTCGGCGACAAGGGCGACCCCGCGGCGATGGTCGACTTCGCCCGCACGGTGTTCGGCGAGTCCTTCGACAGCCCCGACGGGCCGGCCGTGGTCACCGAGGCGCGCCTCGACCTCGACGAGTGGACCGCGGGGGCGGCCTCGGTGATCGGCGACGCCGTGCCGGTGGCGGTCGCCGACATCGACGTCCCCGCTGCGAACGCGGCGCTCGACGAGCTCGGCGCCGACCCGGCCGGCGCCGACGTCGCCCGCACCCTCGTGCGGCACCTGTACGCCCGGCGCTCCCAACGCCGACCTGGTCGACCTCTACCGCGCGAGCCCCCTCGTCGCGGCACTCGCCCGCGAGGCACCCGACGCGGTTGCCCTCGACGACCTCGTCGCCCGTGTCGTCGGCCCGACCGCCACCCCCGCCCTCGCGTCGACCGGCACCGACCCGGCGTGGGCGCTGCTGCTCTCCCGCGTCGTCGCGGCCCTGGGCCACGTCCGCGCCGTCGCCGGCCGCGCGGCGCTGTCGATCGAGGCGCACCTGTGGGTCCGCGAGCTGACGCGCATCGACCGCTCCGCCGACCCCACGGCCCGCTTCCGCTGGAGCGACGACGGCCCGCCGGCCGCCACCACCGTCACCGACCAAGGCGCCGGCGACGTGCGCCCTCCTTCCCCGCGGTCTACTGCCGCTTCTGCGGGCGCTCCGGGTGGGCGTCGCCCTCGCGCCGGTCGGCGCGGGGCTCGCCGCGAGCGACGAGTCGATCCGCCGCGACCACGCTGGGCGTGAGGGCCGCTTCCGCCCGCTGCTCTACGCCCCCGTCGAGGCCGAGACGGTCTACGCGGGCGGGCGCCCGAGCGACGGCTTCGTGTGGTTCTCGGTGCGGCACCGCGAGCTGCTCGCGTCGTCGCCGGCCGAGGACGACCCCGACCTGCGCGACGGCTGGGTGCTGCCCGTCCTCACCAGCAGCGGCCGCGAGGCCGACGACGACGCGCGCGACGACACCTGCCCTGCCTGCGAGCAGAAGGACGGCATCCGGTTCCTCGGCAGCGCCATCGCGACGCTGCTCTCGGTGTCGCTGTCGACGCTGTTCGGCTCCCCCCGACTCGACCCGCGCGAGAAGAAGGCGCTCGTCTTCACCGACTCGGTGCAGGACGCCGCGCACCGCGCCGGCTTCGTCCAGGCCCGCTCCCACACCCTCACGCTGCGCGGCGTGCTGCGCGCCGCTCTGGCCGCCGGGCCGCTGCCCCTCGACCAGCTCGTCGACGAGGTCGTCCGCGACGCGGGCGACGACCCGTTCGCCCGCTATCGGCTCCTCGCCCCCGACTGCGCCGACCGCGACTCCTTCAGCCCGTTCTGGACCGCGCCGACGACCCGGCGGGTGCCGCAGAGCGTCCGCGCTCGCGTGCGCAAGCGCCTCGGGCTCGACGCCGCCCTCGAGTTCGGGCTGAACTCCCGCACCGGCCGCACGCTGGAGCTGACGGGCGCCGTCTCCGTCGAGGTCGAGGCCGGGCAGGCCACCAAGACAGCGGCCCTGGCGCGCGCGGCGCTGGCCGCGGCCCCGCAGCAGGGCAGCTTCGACGGCGAGCTCGACGATGCCGTCCTCGCCCGCTGGGTCCGGGGCCTCCTCGACCGGATGCGCTCCCAGGGAGCCATCGAGCACCCTGGTTCGACACCTACCGCCGCGAGGACGGCAGCCGCTGGTCGATCTCCGGCGGCCGGCCGCGTCACGAGGGCATGCCGGCCTTCCCGAAGGGGCGCCCCGCCCCGGCTACCCGCGCGTCGGCGGAAGCGAGGTCGAGGGTCTGGACGCCGTCACGTCGTCCCGGTCCTGGTACGCGCAGTGGACCTCGCGGGTGCTCGACGTCGGCCCGCACGACGGTGGGCGCTGGTGCCGCCTTCTGCTCGACCGGCTGGCGCGCGAGGGCGTGCTCACCGCGACCACGACGGTGTCCCAGGCGACCGTCTACGCCCTGCCCGCCGACCGCGTGATCCTCTCCCCCGTCGACCCCGACGCCCTCCCCGACGCCGGGGTGCTGCTCGCCTGCGACACCTGCCGGGCGCCCGTCCCCGGCTCACCGACCACCGTCGCCCAGCTCGCCGGCGCCCCGTGCCTGCTCGTGCGCTGCCGCGGCCGCCTCGCCCCCGCGCCTCTCGCCGACAACTTCTACCGCCGCCTCTACGACTCGCCCGACATGCGCCGCGTCGTGGCCCCGCGAGCACACCAGCCTGCTGGACGACGCCACCCGACTCGCCCACGAGGACGGGTTCAAGGGCGCCGACACCAGCCCGCAGGCCCCGAACGTGCTGGTCGCGACGCCGACGCTGGAGATGGGCATCGACATCGGCGACCTGTCGACGGTGATGCTCTCGTCGCTGCCGCGCACGGTCGCCGCCTACCTGCAGCGTGTCGGGCGGGCCGGACGGCTCACCGGCAACGCGCTCGACCTCGCCTACCTGACGGGCCGCGGCGACCAGCTGCCCCGCCTCGGCGACCCGCTCTCGGTGATCAACGGCGAGGTCCGCCCGCCCGCCACCTACCTCGAGGCCGAGGAGATCCTGCGCCGCCAGTACACCGCGCACCTCGTCGACGAGTTCGCCCGCGACCCGGCCCGCCGCCACCCCGCAGCGCACCGGGCGCGCTGGCCTCAGCGGGCCCGGGACCTTCCTCGGCGACCTCGTCGCCCACGCCGAGGACACCGACGAGCACGTGGGCCGGTTCGTCTCGGCGTTCGAGGGGTTGCCCGAGCCGATCGTCGAGCGCCTCCACGCCTGGGTCGACCCGCCCGACGGCCCGGGGACCAGCGCGTTCGCCGCGCACCTCCACGCCGCGAGCGGGCGCTGGCAGCGCACCGTCGAGACACTGCGGCACCGGCTCGACGCCGTCGACGACGTACTGCCCGGGCTCGAGGCCCAGGTTGCGTCGCCCGCCGCGACCGACGACGACGAGCGCGCGCTCCGTTCGGCCCGCACGGCCCGCAGGCTCACCGCGGGCCAGCTCGGGCACCTGCGCGGCGAGTACTGGGTCGGCGTCCTCGAGGAGTACGGGCTGCTGCCGAACTACACGCTGCTCGACGACGGCGTCAGCCTCGACGTCGGCCTGAGCTGGACCGACCCCGACAGCGGGGAGTTCCAGAGCGACCACGCGTCCTTCCAGCGCGGCTCGGCCCAGGCCATCCGCGAGTTCGCCCCGGGCGCCCGCTTCTACGCCCGTGGCTACGAGATCACCATCGACGCGGTCGACCTCGGCGTCGACCAGGTCGCCGTGCGGCCGTGGCGGTACTGCCCGGCGTGCGGCTATGCCGTCGACGTCGCCCTCGAGGGCGCCGAGACGCCCGTGCCGTCGTGCCCGCGCTGCGGCAGCACCGGGATCGCCGACACGGGGCAGCGCCTCGAGGTCGTCGAGCTCACCCACGTCACCGCCGAGCTGCGCCGCGACGAGGTGATGATCTCCGACCGGCGCGACCAGCGGAACAGCACCGTCTTCCGGGTGGTCACCGCCGCGGACGTCGATCCCGCCCGGATCGAGCGCCGGTGGTTCGTCGACGGCGTCGGGCTCGGCTGCACCTTCGTCCGCGCGATCGACCTGCGCTGGCTGAACATCGGCGTCCCGGCCACGGTCGGCCCGGGTTCTCGCGGGCGGTGAGCACTCCGGCGCCCTGTTCCGGGTCTGCTCGGGCTGCGGCAAGCTCGACACGGACGCCGACGTCAACCGCCCCCACGAGCACCGCCCGTGGTGCCGGTATCGCACCGCGGCCGAGGAGCACACGAGCACCGTCGCGCTCTCGCGCACGCTGCGGACCCAGGGACTGTTGCTGCGCCTGCCAACGTCGGTGACGATCGGCGACGACTTCGCCTCGCCCAGCATCGCCGCCGCGGTCCTGCTCGGCCTGCGCGAACGTCTGGGCGGCCACCCGACCACCTGCGCATCGAGCAGGTCGTCGACCGACCCTGGCCGACGGGTCGGCCAACCACGACGCGATCCTGCTGCACGACGCCGTCCCCGGCGGGACGGGCTACCTCGCCGGGCTCGCCGAGCCCGAGCACCTGCGAGCGTTGCTGGTCACCGCGTGGAGACGGTCCGCGACTGCGAGTGCCGCCACGAGGAGCGTCAGGCGTGCCACCGCTGCCTGCTGCCGTTCGTGGCGCCGGGTCAGGTGTCGCGGGTGTCGCGGCCTCCGCCGAGCGTCACCTGCACCGGCTACTCGGCCTCGACGTCGGGCTCACCGAGTGGACCGTCATCGACGAGCCGCCTCCGGAGGACCCGGAGTCGCACCTCGAGCAGCGGTTCCGCACCCTGCTCGTCGACCGGCTCCGCACCCTCGGCGCGTCCGTCACCGAGGTCCCGGGCGCGGCGGGCAACACCGTGCGCTTCACCCTGCCCGGGCAGCCCCGGCAGTGGACGCTGACCCCAGGTCGTCGTCGAGGGCTCGAAGCCGGACTTCGTGCTGCAGACGAACGACAGCACGCTGCCCGACGTCGTGGTCTTCACCGACGGCCGCACCTTCCACGCCACCGTCGGCCACAACCGCCTCGCCGACGACGCCGCCAAGCGCGAGGTGCTTCGCGACACCGGCCGCGTCGTCCTCGCGGTGACGCTGGCCGACGTCGTCGCCGCCGAAAAGGGGCTCCACGAGCCGCCGTGGTGGTTCTCCGACGCCACGGCGCAGACGCTCATCGCCCATCCGTCCTTCATGGCCGCACCTCCGCGTACGCCGCGCTGCGCACGGGCCCGGTCGACCGGCTGCTGTCCTGGATCCAGTCCCCACGCCCTCCGACGTCGCTCGGTCGCCCGCGCCGTCCCGATGTTCCTGCTGGCGAACGCCGTCCCGGAGTCGTTGCCCGCCGACGCGCCGCTCGGGGACGCAGCGAGGGCCGCCCTGCTCGGTGAGCCCCTCGAGGGCGGCGGCGAGCGCGTGGTCCACGTCCGGCGGTGGGGCGCCTGCGCCGCCGCGGTCGAGTCGACCGGCGCGGTGCTGCGCATCGTGCTGATGCTCGACGACCGCGACGCCGTCCTCGACACCGCCCACGGCGAGGCCTGGGGGGACTGGCTGCACCTGTCGAACGCCCTCGCGCTGCGCGACTGGTCGACGATGATCACCACGACGAGTCGTGTCACCGCAGCACCGGTCGCAGCCGGGCCGGCGACGACGGAGCCGACCACCGCGAGCCTGCCGTCCACATACACGGCCCCGTACGCGGAAGCGCGCTCGGAGCTGGAGCGCGCGCTGCTTCGCGCCCTCGCCGAGCGCGGCTCGACGCCTGCGCCCGCGATGGGCGTCGAGGGACCCGACGGCATCCCCGTCGACATGTCGTGGCCCGACCATCGGCTCGCCGTGGCTTTGCCGGACATGCCCGCCGAGGACCGGGAGGACCTCGAGGCCGCTGGCTGGCACCTCGTCGAGCCGGACGCCGACCTCATCGCCGCCGCGCTGGCCGGCGCGACCTCGAAAGGGACGAGCTAGTGCCGACGATCATCATGACCAAGCTCGCCGGCAAGATCGACGGTTCCGTGCGGTCGAAGGCGATGGCGTTCCTGCAGAAACTTGCCCACGACGACACCACCCCGGGGCTGCACGTCGAACCGATCAACGGTTCCGCAGACCCTCGAGTCAGGACGGGCCGGGTCGACCAGTTCTGGCGGGCCGTGATGTTCCGCCTCGACGGCAACGGCGAGCGCCACTACGTCATCCATGGCGTGTTCGACCACGACAAGGCGATCGCCGTCGCCGGCTCCGTGCGCCTCGCCATGAACCCGATCAACGGGCTGCCCCAGATCGAGGAGATCGCGCCGTCGCCTGCGCCCGTCGCTGCGACCGCGGCATCGACGCCGGTCGCGGAGCCCGCGCCCGTGGAGCCGCTGCTCGTCCGGCAGGGTCGGACGCGCGCCGACCTCGTCGACCGGCTCGGTGTGCCGGGCGAGGTCGCCGACGAGGCCCTCGCGGCACTCGACGACGACGCCCTCCTCGCTCTCGCCGCGCAGCACGAGGGCTGGCTCGGATTCGTCCTCGTCGACCTCGCCGCCGGAGAGACGATCGACGCCGTCGCCAGCCGTCTGGAGCTCGACGACGAGCCACGGGCGACTCCGCCGACGACACCGAGCTGCTGGCGTCGCTGCGCCGACCGGCCGCCCGCAGCCAGTTCTCCTTCATCGAGGACCAGGAGGAGCTCCGGCAGGTCATCGAGCAGAGCGACTTCGGTGCCTGGCGAGTCTTCCTGCACCCCGAGCAGCGCCGCTACGTCGAGAAGAGCTACAGCGGCCCGTTCCGCCTGTCAGGCGGAGCGGGCACGGGCAAGACCGTCGTCCTCGTGCACCGGGCCCGGCGCTCGCGCGGCGCACGCCGGACACGCGCGTCGTCCTCACCACCTTCACCACCAACCTGGCGGCATCGCTGCGTGACGGCCTCGCCCAGCTCGACCCGCGCGTCCCCCAGGCTGCGACCTTGGGCGCAGCAGGAGTCCACGCCGCCGGCGTCGACGCCCTCGCCGCCGCCGTGATCCGCTCAGCCGGCGAGCGTGTGGGCGACGCCGTGCGGGCCGTCCTCGGCGAGGACCGCCTGCAGCCGACCGGCCGGACCCCGTCCTCGGGCTGGCGCATGGTCCTCGACGCCGCCGGGGCGGGCTCCCAGCCGACATCGCCAACGAGACCTTCCTCGCCTCCGAGTACGCCCTCGTCGTCCTGCCCCACCGCGTCACCACCGAGTCCGGCTACCTCCGAGTCCGGCGCCCGGGTCGCGGCGTGGCTCTCGACCGCGCCCGGCGGGCGCAGGTGTGGGCGCTGATCGCCGCCTACCGCGCGCAGAACCGGGCCGAAGGCACCCTCGACTTCGCCGAGGCGGCCGCGGTCGGCGCGGCGCACCTGGAGACCGCTGGGCCGCTCGCCGATCACGTCCTCGTCGACGAGGGCCAGGACCACGCCCGCCCACTGGCAGCTTCTCCGGGCGCTCGTCGCTCCCGGGACCGACGACCTCTTCATCGCCGAGGATTCACACCAGCGCATCTACGGCCCGCGCACCGTTCTGGGCCGGTACGGCATCAAGATCGTCGGACGGTCTCAGCGCCTCACGCTGAACTACCGGACCACCGCCCAGAACCTGGGCTACGCGATGACGATCCTCGAGGGCGGCGACTACGTCGACCTCGAGGAACAGCCCGAGTCCACGGGCTACCGCTCGGCCCGGTCGGGCCCGTCACCGCACCAGGTGACGGTCGAGTCGCTGAGCGACGAGCTCGAGGTGGTGGTCGGAGCAGGTGCAGAAGTGGATCGGCGCCGAGATCGAGCCCGGCACCATCGCCGTCCTCGCCCACGACCGCTTCCACTGCGAGCGCCTCGTCACCGGCCTCACCGAGCGGCAGGTCCCGGCGCGCCTCGTCGACCGCGACCAGCCCCCGAAGGACCGGGTCCTGGTCATGACCATGCATCGCGCGAAAGGCATGGAGTTCTCCCGAGTCGTCCTCGCCGACCCCGGCTCCACGACCGCGTCGGAGCGCGCGCGGCTGAGTCCCGACGAGACCGAGCGGCAGGACGCTGGACTGCGCCGACGGTCGCTGACCTATGTCGCCGCCACCCGCGCCCGCGACGAGCTCGCCGTCGTCCGACGAACCTAGAAGACCCGATCTTCACGAGAGGAGAACCGTGAGCAGTCGGAACATGGTCGACGCCATGACGGTCGAGGACCAGCGCCATTGGGATGCGGTGCAGCGCTGAAGGAGAAGCGCTTCAGCACCGATCGGCGCCGGCTCCTGCCGCCCGGCTGGCGAGAGAAGGCTACTGAGTTCGGTTCTCGAGCACGGGAACAGGCCGGCAGCGCGGCCGAGAGGATCCCTACGCGGAGCGCGTCGCGCAGGCGATCAAGGACGCGCTGGAGGGTCTGGCCGATGCGGGCGCCCGCGCCGGCGCCGCCAGTGTGCGACACGAGGCTGTCCTGAAGGCGTATCGGAAGAAGGGCCACGAGGTGGAGGACCTCGCGGCGGTCCGCCACCTCGGACTTGTCGCCATCCTCGCGGTGAAGCCGCGACTGGACCTCGGGTACATCGCGGCGTCAGCGGCGCAGGGCGCCGGCACCGGGCTGCCGCCTCCGGCGGCACCATGCTCGCCGGTGCGGGCGTCGGGGCCGGCGGTGTGGGCGCGGCACCTGGCGTCGGGACAGTCGTCGGGGCGGTGGCCGCCGATGCCGCGGCCACGATCGTCACCAGCAACCGGGCCGTGGCCCACGTCGCGGCCTACTACGGCTACGACGTCGACGAGCCCGCTGAACGTCTCTTCGCCCTCGGGGTGCTCAACATCGCTCGCTGCCAGCGCGGGCAAGTTCGCGGCCTATCGCGAGCTCAACGGCCTGGTCCAGGCTCTCGCGCGCCGGGCAGGCGTGGAGCCAGCTCCAGCGCAACCAGGTGACGCGCGTCGTCCAGGCGGTCTTCCGGTCACTCGGCGCCGACCTGACCAAGCGCAAGCTGGGGCAGGCCGTTCCCGTGGTCGGGGTCGCCCTGGGTGCAGGGTTGAACGCCAAGGCCCTGGCCCGCGTCGTCGACGATGCCGAGCACCTCTACCTCGAACGCCACCTGCGGAGAAGCACGGCATCGATGCCGACGAGAGCCGCGATCTCGACGACGGCCTGGTCGAGATCATCGACGCCGAGATCATGAGCGTCGACGACGAGGCCGAGGCGGGATCGACGGGGCCTGAGCTGCCACGAGCGTGACCGCTGCACCGGCGGGCAGAGGACGCGGGCGGATCCACAGCCTGCCGTGTCGTCACTCCTCGCCCTCCTCGCCCGGGGTCAGGTGCAGCATCCAGGCGTCGAAGATCTCGGCGACGCCGCGCATGACCTCGAGGTCCTGGTCGTGGCGCTCGCCCATGGCGAGGGCGTAGAGCAGGTAGACGTACGCCCAGCGCACCTGGGACTCGGTGTCGCCGGCCCAGCGTTCGAGCTCGCCGGTCATCGCGGGGACGATGCGCTGCTCGACGATCACGTCGACGCCGACGTCGCCGAGGGCGGCGAGCTCGTGGGCACCCTCGACGAAGCGCCGGCGCGCGAGCAGCATCACCTCCGACGCCTCCGGCTCCCCGCTCATCTCGGTGTTGGGGCGTCGTCGACGCCCGCGAAGAGCGCGCCGCCCAGCATCGAGGCGTGGGAGCGGTCGTAGCCGCCGCCCGGGTTCTGCTCGGAGAAGACCCACGCGATCACCTCGCGCAGGACGAGGAACTCCATTGCGGCGACGCCATCGGACCGCAGCCCGGCGAGGGCCGCGACCACGGCGCCGTACCGCGGGGCGGACGTCTCGGGCCTGCTCACGCGTCCGCCTCGACGGCACTGGGCGACCAGAGCGGCGCCAGGTCCGCCAGGGTCTCCTCGTCGATCTCGCCGAGGACGTCGTTGTCCTGCCTGACCACCAGCGGCGTGATCGCCGGTCCCCGGCGGTCCTCGCCATGATCGCGAACGCCTCCGCCAGCTCCCACGTCGTCGCCGGGCGCCCACACCAGGTCGTCGTCGACCTCCCAGGTGCCGTCACGGACGACGGCGCCCTGATCTCGGAGTGGGACAGGTACTGGATCCGGCGGTCGACGGGGTCGGCGCAGCCAGTACTCGCTCGAGAGCCCCCGTCGGGGTCTGGACGGTGAGCCGGGCGATCGGCTCACCGAGGAAGCCCGTGGTCAGGGACGCGCGGCCCACCGTGGTCCAGTCGCTCTGGGCGGGGTCGATCGCGAACCACCCCGTCTCGACGGTGCCCGTCACCTCGGCCATGTTCTCCTCCGCCTGCGGATCACGAAAGGGTAACGTCGGCGCTCCGGCCTGGGAGGGGAGCCATGGACGACGCCCGCACTGCACGGTTCGCCGGCTACGCCTCCGCGTGGATGTGGGCGCGTCCACGGCGCGGACTCGTACTCCGGCCGTCCCGGCCGGGACGACGTCCGGGAGGTTCCTCTTCCAGCACGAGGTCGCCCACGTCCTGACGGCTTTCGACCCCGGCGACCAGCGACCGGGGCACGAGGAGAACGGCGCTGGCAGCGGGCGCTCGTGGCGCAGCTGCCCGAGCACCTCTGGCGCCGGTGGAGGTCACGGCCGGCGCCCGTGACGGATCGCACGCCGAGACGAGCGTGCTGGTCCTGGGCCTGAGCGACGACGAGAGGCCGTCGCGGCGGGGCACACTGGGGCCAGGACGCGATCTTCCGTTGGGACCGCTGGGCGTGGTCGATCCTGCCCTGCGACGGGCGCCCCCGATCGAGGCCGGCTGGGTCCTCGACGAACGGCTCGCGGAGTGCGAGGCGCCGGCGTGCGGCAGCTTTCGCGCGACGGTCACCGCACGCATCCGACCTGGCGAGGCTGACCGGGAGACCCCGTGGGCTGGCGTGACGGCGTGGTCGAGGCCGTCGCCGGGGACGCGCCGAGGTCCGCTTACCTCGCGTCGGACGTCGTCCTCACGGTGGCGCACCACGCCGAGCTACCCATCGCCGTCGGCGAGCCCGTCCGAGTCCACGAAGAGTTCCGCATGCTCGCGACGCGGACCGCGTGGTGCGCGGTGATGGTGCGGGGCGGTATCGGCCCGGTCGCGGCACCCGAGGCGCCGGAGACCTGGGCCGCCGAGGTCGAGCCCACCGTCGTGCACCTCGACACCGGTGACGCCCGCCCTGCCGACACGGGCCGGGGAGCAGCACCGCGGACCCCGGTTGACACGCCGTCGAGTCACGTGGCCGGCCTGCGTGTTGAGCGGGGCGCGGCGGATGGTGCGGGCGCGAGCTGGGCGATCAGGGGCCCTGGCAGTCGCAGGAGGAGGCGAGGTAGCCGAGGTCGTCCGGATCCGCGCCGTAGGCGTCGGCGAGCGTGT